>JAVTVJ010000299.1:0-47549 GCA_034509425.1 Eopsaltria australis
CCAGCATCACACAGCGGGGACGGCTGGCTGTCATTTCAGCAAAGGTCATGGACTTCAGAGCTTTGAGTTCCCTTTGTCTGAGCTCCATGTGGTTGTCTCAGGCTGTCCAAAACAGCTTTATGGGCTTTACTCATTAAAAACAATATCCTTCTATTCTGTTGCTTTCTTTTGTCAAAACAGGGAAATATTCAGTACGTTTGTGACCTCTTCCAAATTAAAGTTATTGGCTTTTTTGTTTCCTTCTTTTTGTGATTCTAGATCCTCATTTTCTTAACAATAAAGAGATGTCAGATGTCACATTTTTGGTGGAAGGAAGACCATTTTATGCACATCGAGTGTTGCTATTTACTGCATCACCAAGGTAAAATAGAGATACATCTCTGGTTTTTAACAAAAATAGAATTTGATTTTGTGAGTTTCAGGGGGGTTTTTTGTTTGTTTTGCTGTTCCAGTTCTTTGAGGGCTACTGGCCCAATCTTCAAGTTTTTCTTAATCAGAAAATCCAGACATCTAACAAGTGCTCCAATCACTAGATTTTCACCCAGTGAATGAGCCATGCTTCTGTCCATGCATCTGATTTCATTCCACTGAGGCACATTGGCATGGTTCTCATTGCTGCACCCAGTTCTTGAGCCTACAGGAGTCTTAATATTTTGATTCTTAATAATTTATCTTGTGAGTGATTAAATCCTGCCTTGCATCAGCTTAGGTTGTCTCCAGGCAAAGCACGCTACTATCACACAATTCATTGACAGCATTTGACAACTTTTCAATAAAATTAAATAGCTGTGAAACATATTATTCTGTATCCAAAAGCAGTATTTATGGTCTGTTTCCTGTGCTCAGAAGGTTGAATGTGGGTTACCCAGTTCAACCTGACCCAAGAGTTGCTCATAAACATTATTTGTATGCAGCTGTATAATTCAAGGTGTGCTTTTAAACAAATCTAGCTGGCCCTCCATAACAGCTTAGTTCAAGATGTGGCAAGGACAAAGAACTGATTTTGGATAACTTAAGCAATATGGGAATTGATGCTAGTTGTGCTGCCAACCCACAGCACAAAGTAAAGAGATTTGCATAAAGTAACTGCAATACCTGACCCTGCCTTCAATTAAGAAATGGATATTTGGGTTTAGAGCTTCTTGGTAGATGTACGAATATGTACCAAACTCCAGCTTTAAGCCTACTAGATTGTGTTCATAATAGAGTTTGGCACTAGTGAAAGCAAATAAATTGTTATCTGTATTTTAATTAACAAGATGCAGTCATGATATGGAAAAGGTTACCATCCAGCAAATGCTGGTCTTGATAGATAAGCCAAGCTTTTAACTACTGCTGAAAGGTCAGATGAATTAACAAAGAGGAAGTACAAGGGCAGGTGTTTCTTGGCTGCACATTTCCCATCTTCACCTTCTGATCAATGGGAATACCTGGTTTTGAGAAGTAGATTGTTATGTATGTATAAATCTTGCATAAGTCTGCAATTATTAACTAAAAATATGTGTAGTTTTTGTCCTGAAACTTGTGTCTGAATTTCGGGTTTTGATAATCAGAGAACAGCAACCTATCCAATTTTCTCTCCTGCCTCTTACACAATTGTACTGAGTCTGCATAGGAGCATTAAAAGTCTTACTGTCGTTGTTTCAATATTTTGTTCCAAAACCTTTTTTAAAGCAGCATAATGGACATAAGCCAATATTTATCACCTTCAAAAAAGGAAAATGTTCAGTTTTTAAATGTTGCAAATCTTCATAAAAGATCATGTTGCCTTCAAGAAAAAATTTTGGTTTTGTAATATGCATCATTACAGAATCTGAATTTCTGCTGTACATTTTATTCTATTGTTATATTAGGTGTATTTTTCAAAAATTTCAAATTGAGATCTCCTAGAGAGAGGCTTCTTCCTTTTGGTTTGAACTTCATGTTAGTGTCTAAATCTTGATGCTTTTTGGTGACAAATCCATTCATTTCAGTGTTCTGGTTTTGCAAGAGCTGATGCTGTCATTCCACTGCACTTCTGTACTGTTTTTGCTGCAGTTTTTCACAGAGATAATTGGGCTGGTATTTCAATTTTGCTCCTTTTTATTTAGGTTTAAAGCATTGCTGTCTAGCAAGCCCTCATCTGATAGTACTTGTATTGAGATCAACTACTTGAAGTACCCCATTTTTCAGGTACAGTCCTCACACTGAATTTGAATGGGGCTTGTAAGAGGAGCACCATGCATGCCCTGTCCAAATTAGTACATATGTATTTGATAAACCAGAATAGTGGTTTCAGGAGCACAGGCTTCATCTCTGTTCATGCACTGCAGAGTGCTATTGATTGCAAATGTGCCCCAGCAGTGCATTTCACTGACATGGGCTATGCACACAAAGCACTGCCTGCCAACATAAAGCACCTCTTTCTGTAGTTGGCTCTTTCTATATTTAATGGACAGGTTTGGAAGAGACACACTTCATTTCTTTCTTTAGCAGTGCTCTCCAATCAATTTTTTGCCATGAAAAGGCAGAGCTTGCTCTCCCTATCTGTAGCATGTACATGGAAATGCTTCCCTTGCTTTGACCCGGAGCTCAGGCAGCTCCATGTATTGACTGTTACTGCTGCAAATAATTCCCAGCTGCCTACAATAACTGTGGGCTCCCTGCAGAGGGATCTTAGCTGTCTTGTGTTATAGTGCAAAGCCTCCTCCACCTCTTCCTTATCATCCATGCATGTCCACACACAGCTGGATGAAAGTGGCCCTTGCCAGGGAAGGAATAAGGGAATAATCACTATATAAGCTGTGTTTGCCTGAATCAGTGATGTATTTAACAGACTGGGAAATACACTGAAAATTCAGAATGAGCTAATCAGTTTCCAGCAAACTGCTTGGAGCTCACCAGGAAGTCCAGACAATTTGAAGGTGAGGGTTGAGATGTTAGACTACCTGTGAGAAGGAAACACTGAACTTTGCAGAGAGAGAGAGAATAACCAAGTGCATCTTTGAAATCAGGAGGCTTGAGCCATTTTTACCTACAAATCCATGGTGGTGTTAGGAGAGCCTCAGGTATTGCCTGCATCGTCCCCTGTTCCTCTATGCCTTGGATTGCTTTTTATAAACACTCCCTTTGTTTTATTACAGCTGGTTATGCAGTATCTTTATTATGGAGGTGCAGAGTCACTCCTGATTAAAAATAATGAAATTATAGAGGTAAGAGACATTTATTTAATTGCACTGCTAGTGATCCTGACTGATCTATGTACCATTCATCTGAGGGCATATGGCCATTGGGCAAGACCTGAGCACTCCTGTAAGAGCCAGCAGCGCCTCACCCAGAGTGCCCAGGCTCTCTGCAGTCCTGCAGGAGACTGGGAGACTTTGCAAATACCTCCTTAGAGGCAAAGCTGGTGTTACCAAAATCTGGAACCAATTTCCAGCAACACAGTGTTCATCCTCCCTATCTCAGCAGCATTAAAAACATCCAATTTGGTTCCTCACATGGGAGAAGTCTTGGGCATGTTCTGGGCTTTAACCATGAGAGAAGTCCACTGAAGACACAGTTCAGTTCAATTTCTAGCATGTGACTCTCAAATTTTACGAATAAAACCATAATCTGCTCCCTGAGATATGGAGACTTCTTTGCCCCTTTCTCACTGGATGTAAAACATCCAGGTGCTGTTGTGGCCTTTTGCCAAAGCCAAACCAAGCCAGCTGGAACTGACTGAACCTTCAGTGTAGCCACACAACCACAACCTTATGTATGTTAAGTCATCCCCTTCCAAACACTGTGTGCCATCACTGTCAGCTCTGATCAGCAAAATCACTCCAACTATACAGAACTAAGAGATATATGAGCAAATTCTTGATAGTCATTCAGGGAGTTTTCAGACAGCCAAAAAGAATGCAGGTCAGTAAATACTAAATTCAGAGCTACTTAAACAGTTGATAATCATCGGTGTCTGCCACCATGATCACAGGGTCATAGAATATGTCAGGTTGGAAGAGACCCATAAGGATCAAGTCCAACTCCCTGCTCCTTGCAGGACTTTGTAAAGCTAAACCACATCTCTCAGAGTGTTTTGCAGATGTGCCTTGAACTCTGTCAGGCTTGGTGCCATGAGCACTCCCTGGGGAGCCTGTTCAGTGACTGACCACCCTCTCAGTGGAGAACCTGTTCCTTATGGCCAATCTGCACTTCCCCTGGGGCAACTACTTTCCATTTCCTCATGTTCTGTCACTGTTTCACTGTTGCCTATATTATTCTGTCCCTATAACACTCCTGTCTGGCAGCCAGAGGATGGAACTGGCCAGGACTGAAATTATCCCTCTCCATTGCAGGCAGTGGATTTTTAAGTAAGCATATTCACATCAACTTCCTGAGCTGTATAGGAAAAGTTCACTAATTGTCTATTTCACTCAGAATTTTGAAAGACCTCTTGAATTTCTAATCTTTTCTGAAATAGGGGATCTTAGACTAGGCAGTGCAGTGGCTTTATAGAGATGTGTGTATCACCTAGGCTGTTAAAAAGCTTGTGCTGCATTTCAGCTGGCAGCTTGCTCTACTTTTGTGACATCTCAAAACTTCTGTGACTCCAGAATGTATGACTGATTGATTGATCCCTTGATAACAGATCTGGCCATGGTTCCTTGCAGTTTAAAGTAATTACAAACCAGCGCATGACTGCTTGAGCCACAGAGGCAGGTGGAATAGGATTTGGCTTTATCTTTCAAAACTGCATTTAGTAACTTGCCTTATTACAAATATGATAACAAGAAGCACCAGAAATACTCCACAGAAATCTTTGCTGCAATTCATAATTGGGGCCAGCTGGCTGCTATCACATCAGCACTGCAGATTTCCAACACTTGGATTTATTTATGGGATTAAAGTAGATCTTGAGCAGACTGCATAGGAAAAGTCAGAAATGTCATGGAAGATTCAGGGTTTTGTTTGTTCCCTGTGCAGCATGAGAGCCCCTTTGGGGATGCACAGGTTAGCTTTTTGTTATTGGTCCCAGATAATAAGAGCTGTGTAAAGGCCTGAATACCTGAATAAGTGCTATTTAAACACCTGAACAGCTTGGCCTAAGGTCTGGCTGGATTACAGCAAGGTGTCAAGCAATGAAGAACCCCACCCTGCCTTCTAAGGCACAGCAGAGAGCCAGAGACAATGACCTACTATGGAAAGACAGAAAATGAAATTACTTTTCCCTGCTGTAAAAGGACAGAATAAGGGCAATAGAGGAAATCTTAGCACTGCTGAAATCAGTTGGAGAACTCAAAATTTAAGCCATTTTCACCCCACAGGCATGCAGAGGTGCCAAGGCAGTGCCAGGGGATGCAGTATGGCCATAGTGGGGGGTGCAGGGCCAAAGAGAGAGGGTCAGTGCTGGTGTCAGGAGAGTTGTGGTAGAGCAGTGACTGACACATGAATGCTAGCTAGGCATTGCCTCACAAAGCTGGTTCCCACCTCTGTGCACTAATTCCTTGGAATAATGTGGACCCAGACATTGTTTCAGTGCTCCTGGCCTGGACATCCCCTTACAGCTGCTCACCAGCTAGGACAAGGAGCATATCTGATTCCATTCCCTTGAGCCTGATGAGATGGCAGATTCGAGGTATATTGTCTCTCTAGATTAAGACTGCCCAGGATGGTCATCATAATTTCGTTTGAATTCCTCTGTACTCTTGATCCTGGCCTTCTGCTGACTTCCCAAATCCAGCTCAGGTGCTCTGTTTCAGTAAGATCTTGGGGAACAGTTGAACCAGAACTTTAAATTTTGGGATGTATTTGCAGGTTCCTTATTGCAGAGTCATGTTTGCAAAGTCACAAAATATCCTTCAAGCGCTGTTTCCTTTTTCTCCTTGTCCCATTCCAAAGTCAGCATGGGGACCTAAGCAGCCTTTGGTGTTCTCTCTGTGTACAGCTTCCCATCGTGTGATTTAGAAGGGACTGCAGAGGGTTAAAACAACCAAGCAATCTTCTCATTCTGACTTTCTGTCAGTACTTTCATGCTAACTGAAGAAGGGGCAGAGAAAAAAATATAATGAAACAGTAAAGAAGCAAGCTCTGATTCTGTATCGCTCAGCAGTTTTTGACTATTTTTTCCATGCCTTTTGGTTGTTTTTTCTAGCTACTCTCTGCTGCTAAATTTTTCCAGCTTGAAGCTTTACAACGACACTGTGAGATCATTTGTGCAAAAAGCATTAATACAGAAAACTGCGTGGATATTTATAATCATGCCAAGGTAAAAAATAACTGCATATGCTTGCATGTTGTGTGTCTGCTGTCATCCTTGTAGGTCATTTTTATGACCTATACGTATGTATATCTCATGCTTAGTAGGTTTGTTATGTATTTAAGATTTGTCATTCATTTACTGGGACTGATTGGTTCATAGGTGTCGCTTGCGCGCAGGCTGGACAGCTGACCGCAAGGGTCCGGTCAGCAGCCCAACGGCGGTTACTGCGAGTATCCCTGGCCAGGTTCACTGCAGTCGAGGTCAATGATCTCTGGCCGCCGGCTGTGCCTCCTGCAAAGGCAGCCACGCTGTAGCCACGGAGCCAGAGAGCTGCTATAGGGAGGGATCTTTCACCCAGAGTAATAGACACACAGTAACGATGAAGTTAACAGCAGTCTGGGCATCCGAGTCAAAACACCTCGGTGCTCAGCGTGCATCAGACTTTATTCTGAGGGCAGCAACCAATCATGAAGGGGCACAGGGGAGGAACCAGGGAGGGACAAAGGGACAGGGGCCAACGGGGAAGGAAGAAGGGATGAGAGGGAGAGACTGACAGGGGAATATTACAATTATGAACCGAATAACAACGAACATTCTGGAACAAGGGGATAACAGGCGTGAGAGTGGCAGATGGCTAGGCAAATGATGAGAGGGCAGCCAGCCCTCTTGAAGCTCAGCCCCTCTTTGGGGCTATCCACTCTGAACTCCACCCCAGGGGGTCTTAGTCCTTGGGCTCCTTTATCCAAAGCCTTCTCAGGGGGGAAAGGGTTTCACGCTGCTTAGGTGCCTGGACCACCACCACACATAGGTACCTGGTATGGTGACAATCCAAAATTCTGTACTCTAAGTCCGAGGTGGCAGCTTCTCAGCCCCTTCCCTAAGCGGTTCAAACTCAATTTGAGTGTACCACTATCTGGGAGATCTATCCCTTATTCATGGCAAGACAAACTGCTGACCTGATTCTACAGGAATCACTAAGTGAGGAAGGTACCTCTGCTTTCACCTTCCAAGATGCATTTTCCCCTTTCCATTACCTGTTTCTTCCTGCCTGAAGCCCAGTGGGGTGATACACTCAATGCTGGTGACACCTTGTCAATACATGAAAATGCCACGTTGTGCAAGTGCAATGGCTCAGAGCCCTGCAAGGATGATAATGAGAATTTTATGTCTTGGAGAGTTTCTTATTGGAATCAAATTATATACTTAGCTTGTGAGGTTGCCTAAGTCATTAGACACAAAAGCATGGCATTTCTTGTCCTAGAAAACCTATTTTCACGCATTGGTGGAGGTGGTTACCACATTGATTAGTTTCAGTTTTTTCCCTCCTCATGTGTAGTAAGATTTTCACTTGGAAGATGGAAATGATGCACAGATAAGTGCAGTGAAATATTCTTCAAGAGTTTCTTAGGAGATTTTTTTCTGTAACTTACATGGTCTATACAAAAGATAAACTGATGCGTTGTGACATGGAGGTTTGATTGTACAGAGTAATCCTGCAGATTGCTCCAAACCCCTGCAGTTCTGACCTCCATTCCCATCATCAGGTATTTCCTACAGAGAATAGTAATGTTAGGTCTTCATGTACAGATAACATGCAATCAGTGTTTGAAATAGCACAAAGGTCCACCTATAAAAATAAGAAATGAGGTATATCTGCAGGTCCATTTAATGTAAGAGGAAAAAATTACAGTGCAGGAATCGTTTGAAAAATATTTGATTTGTCCTCTAGCTCATATGGGAACTTCTCAATCTGTATTACTGTTAGTAAAATTTATCATTTTGCTTTAAAATCACATGTTTTCTTTGAATTGTGAAATGGGACTGTTATTTGCATCCTGATTGAACAAAATTCTTACATGCTGGCACTTAACAAACCCAGTGGCTAAATCCAGCTCCTGGTTTGCCTATAAGAGCCCCAACCTGCAAGTTATTTGTGCCTGCATCTCCCAGTGGAAGCAGTGGAAATGGGGTACCTGGGTGGGTTTTACAGACAGAGTCACATTGGCACTGCTGTGGGTAGGGCATTGCAGCAATAGCCAAGCTGGCTGTGCATGGATCTTTGACTGCTGGAATTAGTTGGGTTGGAAGGGACCCTTAAAGATCATGTAGTCGGAACCATCCTGCCATGGTCAGGGACACCTTTGTTGACCTTGCTGCTTTGCAAGCTCATCTGCACCTGCAGGACCTCCCCTGCCTTTCCAGAGGGGAATGTGTGAGCAGGTTGGCCCAGAGACGTGTGGGCACAACCTTTGCCATCAAGGTTGAGAGAAAGATATGATTTGGTGGATGGTCCCGTGCAGGGCCAGGAGTTGGACTCAGTGATCCTTGTGGGTCCCTTCCAACTTAGCGTATTCTGTGATTCTGTAATGTGGATTTGGTCATATTTACAAATAAAAGCTGACTGGAGAGTAATGATATCATTAATATCCCCATGGGCTTTCCATTTTTAAAATTGCAGTCATAGAAATGTAGAATACCAGCTTGGAAGGGACTTCAAGGATCATCTGTTCCAACCTTTCTTTGCAAAAATATAGTCTAGACAAGATGGCCCAGCAGCCTGTGCAGCTGAATCTTAGTGTCCAATGCTGGGAAATCCACCTCTGCCCTGGGGAGATTTTTTTTAAATGGCTGATTGTTTCCATTTCTCCTCCAAAGAGTCCTCAAAGCATGAAATTTTGCATGACAGCTTTCTGCAGTTATATGTCCCATCCTTGCTAAGGACAGCATTCTTGAAACATGGTCTGTAGTGTTTTCCCAAACCTGCAGTTTTAGGGTGCAACTTCTAGCATGAAATCATGGGTCTGGTAAACTCTGTAGTAAAACTCCCATCAATTTCCAAGGGAGCAAAGCTTCAGCTCATGGAATTTTGTTTCTCCAACAGTCTTAACAAGGAATTATTATAAGAATCATCAGCATAAAATACTGTTTTATTAACTCCTTCCCCTCCATGCATTCATATCTGTAAGTGTTACTGTGCCATGCATTCATATCTGTAAGTGTTACTGTGCCTGTCTAAAAGGCTTAGCTTGTGTATTTGTCTATGTGCAGCTCTTATGCACTGTATTTGCTGCCTGGGTTTTATCAGAATGGTTATCTTTCTCTAATTTCACTTCTTGTAGTTCCTCGGCGTCACAGAACTATCTGCCTATTGTGAAGGCTACTTTCTAAAAAATATGATGGTCCTCATTGAGAACGAAGCTTTCAAACAGTTGTTGTATGACAAGAATGGAGAAACGTCTGGTCAGAATGTACTAGAGGACTTACAGAGGACGTTGGCCACAAGGATTCAGTCCATTCATTTGTCTTCTTCAAAGGGCTCCGTTGTGTAAAGCTGAGGAAGATGGTAACCTTCTGATCAAAGACCCTGCAAGTTAAGTCTGCTGTTGCAGTTGCTCAATCCTGTTGCAGTTGCTTAAATGACTACAAAAAAAGAAAATGTAAAAAATTCTACGTTGCATCCAAATAGTTCTGTTTTGGCCAAAGGTGCTGCACTGGGGCTGTGTCCCCACCTGGATGAGAATACATAAAACAAAGTTCCTCCCTGGTTTCGCGCAAGCTGGGTACCAGAGTATCCGGTGAATTGCCGTTGTACTCCAATTCTGAACACGAGCCTGTTCATGGAGCTTGATGCCAACAAAAGCCAGAACTTCATACCAGTGAACAGCAGAAGTCCCTGCCTGAAGGGTAGTGCTGGGGAACACCTGAATTGACCAATTAATCATTTAAGTCAGATTTGTTCCAGTGTTACACAGTTAAGAATTATATCTATCCCGGAGTCCATTATCTCGTGCATTTAAGAAATGTAAGAACTGTTATTGCTGTCCAGCAAAAATCAGCTGTATTAGAGAGTGGGTAAGACTGTTATAGTTGAGGAAATATACTGGCAGATTTTTAGGGGTGGGAACTTTTTAAACTGTTCATAAAAAAATAATGGGGTGGCCTTGTAGTTTAAAACTTATTTCTTAAGCTTAAAATTTCATTTTCAACAGAGCTGTGTTTGAGAATCTATGTAATGTTTTGGTTTTTTAAATGGTAAAATGTACATTGTGTAAACACACATATGATCAAGTTTTGCTTGTATTCTTTCCTAGGGTGGTATCATCTTGCCTATGAGGCTATGGTTACACCAAAGAGCCACATTACCCAGACTGTCTCTACTACGGTAGTTGGGGGGACAGGAGAACTGCATGCTACTCGTGATTTGGGGTTAAAATCAATGACAAACTCAACAAACATACATTTGCATGGTAGCCGTACCTGTGAAACATTTTGTTCATGCTTCATTTCACCAAGACAAATGCAATGTTACTTCTTGTCAAACTTCAATTTTGAAATTAGCTTATTTTTTTATCTGGTGCGATTGGCTGTGATGTGATACCCCTGGAGCTCCTTCTCAAGATGCTGATTTCTGTTTGTTGCAGTGAAGAGATGATAACAGATCTTTACTTTAGTGATGTGTGGATATTTTGCTACTGGCCAGAGACTGTGTCTGAGTTAGACTTTTTAAAATTATAATTAAATATGTACTATAGAATGATTTCTCACTGTATCCTGAGAATGTGTTGGTTATCTACAAATGCAGGGCTTGAGTGGAGTGGAGGGTGTGATTTATATGTCAAAGCTTTGTTTATTTTGCAGCATATTGTTAGCAAGACAAATCTGCTATGTGCCACAACATTCCTGATGCCCTGTCTCTGAGAGCCACAGTAAGAAGTAGGCAAAGATGTTGTCTTCTCCATGGCAAAGTGACATTAATATATTTATTTTCTAGCATGCCATTCAGGAAATTTAGAAGTTTGTATGTTAGCCTCTTTTTCTTTTGTTGAAACATCTACATCAGGTGCCCTTCCATGTTCCAGCCTTTGATGTGCTCAGAGAACACAGTTTTGGCTTTAGCTATCAACACAGTAGGAAGCTGTTTTATGACTGAGGTGTGAATCCTCCTTTGTGCTTGGTCTTCTAAAGCCTCTGCAGTTTCTGTAACAAATGACAAAATGTCTAAACTGCCACTAATGTCACAAAGACAGCATGTCAGTCAATTAGACCTTGTTTTCTGCACAGTAGATGTTCACACAAGTTGTCTGGAACATTTAAGTAATGGCTACTTCTGTGTGAATGTTGTGATCATAGAGAAGCAAAACCATAGTTAATATAACAGCAACACACAAGGGTGCTTGTTGTTGCTTGGTGTACCTTCTCATCCATGGAAACCCACCCTTCTATGACAAAAATAACTAGCTAAGAGCAGACCTCACCCTGCAACCTCATGGTTTAAAACAGCAAAGTTTTTTAAACAATAACCATTATATTTAAAGGGAAGGAAACACTGGTAACTCCATGCTAGTCCTTCTTCTGAGATGAGAGTATCTTTGGTAAAGTTCACAAGGTTTCTTTCAGCAATAAAAGGCTTAATAGGGCCATTGGTGGCTTTACATGGGGTGGTCATCGTGTTTGGGCACCCTGAGGTGATACAGGAAGGGATTGCAGCTAAGGATTTATACAGGAATAACTTTTGCCCTTGGAAACACTGGTAATCCCAACATCACAGATATATAGCTGAAGGAAACCTTAAAAAAAAAGTCATAACTTGCTATTCTTTTTTGACCAGTGATCTCCAGGACTTTTGCCAGCAGAAAAGCCAGCCTGTGCAAACCTGGCATTCGTTTCTCCTGGAAGCAGCCAGCAAACCTTTGTGGATCCGCAAACCAGAGTTTGGAAATGGTGATTTTAGTCTGTCTCTCCTGATGTGAGGCTGGGTGAGGTCCAGCTGAACCATGCCAGACAATGTACAGCTTGCAGGCTCTTCAAAAATCCAGTCACAGGGATCCATGATCTTCACCACCCTCATAATCAGAAGGTATTCCCAAGAGAATTCAGAATTTCTTCATTGCAAATCAAGCCACTTTTCTTTCAAGTCCTGACTGACAGGGAAAACAGATGATCTTACAAGATCTTTTTAGAAAGTTATTCTGTGTATGAAAGGAATTATCCTTCTTGTATCACTAGCATAGTCTTTCTTATTTCCTTTGCTAGTGTTTTCTGTGTCTCTGATTTTTGCTGTTATTCCCCTCGTGGCTTCCCATTTTCCCCAAAATTCTGTACTTCAGCAGGAGTTTTATACATTAACAAGCAAAGCAGAGAAACTGTTTGCTGTGGTTTATGTAAAGCATATCAGAAAATATATCCCCAGATATTTTCTACAAGAACATCCCATGGCTGACTTTGATCTACTCTGTCTTATAATTCCTGAGGGATTCACTGCTGCCTTCCCAGGAGTTCCATCTTTATTTGTGCATTTGTTTACTACACCTTTCAAAGTATAACACTTTCAACTTCTCTTTATTAAATTCGTTCTGCTCTAATCAGGGCAATTTCCCCAGTTCATCAAGATCAATTGCAATTCTGATCCTGTCTTCTAGCCTGTTTCATAATCTCCAACCTTTATTATATGTGGTTTCATGCACAGATTCTTCATTCCATTAATCTGGGGCTGGGGGGAAGGACTCTTGTCAATTTAATCTAAAAAGCAATGTGAGTTTCAGTGGGTGCCCATGAATACCATCCCTATCAGATAAGGTTCCTCTTTCCAACAGAGCATTTTATTAGCATTTTTTTGAGACATGGTGTTATCATCTTAGAAAATAAAAAGCTTTCTGTTCCTTTAGTCTTTGTATGAGTTGCAATCATTTACAAATTTTGAGGCCAAATATTGCCTCCCGTCTTGGTGAAATGGAAAAAATAAAACATCCTTAGAAAAACTTAGGATTTTCTTTTTTAATCATAACTTTCCAGCCTGTAATGAGTGAAGGTGCCTTTCCATCTGTCATTTTTTTATACTAATCTACTGCTGTAATATTTGAGGATTTACAGACATCCTGTCCCTGCCTCGTGGCAGATCTTTCCTTATGGCCCTACACAGTCCTCCCTTAGTTTCCAGAATTTCCTCACATTCCCACTTTGCTTCACGTGCTGCCAGTTTCCACACTTCCCAGCTTTTTTACTCTAGAGCCCTGCTGGATTCCTTCCCAAGCCCAGAAACAGTATCTGTGTTGTCCTGAATAGTCAATTTTCCAATAATTGGTTCAAGAGCTGAGGAGCTGGCTCTGTCTTTAAAATACTGCCGAAAGATGACAGCCTGAAGCCTGCATTCACTAAAGTTGCCTCTGAAGCCACTGGATCTTATCTTTTTTTTTTCTTCTTTTTTTTTTTTTTTTTTTTTTTTTGTGAATGAGTTACTTAAAGCCAAAGACTTTAAGTTAGTTTGTTTGGCAAAGTGTCTTTCATGTGAGGCTCTGCAGGTGCTTTACAGAAATGAAGGGCCTGCTGTTGCTTTCATCCTCTGGCACAGAATTGTTGAACTTTATAAGAATTTAAAAAGCTGTTTAGGATTTGTCCTGAAATGTAATAAACTAGTTTTCAGGAAGTTAGCCTTGAAATAGCCCTCAGATAATATGTGAAACCCCATAGATGAGAACATCACTAATTTGAGATGTCAACCTATAAGTGAACAAATGTGCAGCACTTCGATACATTTATAGCAAAATCGTTATGTTATTTTTTAATTTGTTATTTATTTTGAGGTAAGGCCTGTTATCTTCAGTGGATGAAAACAGAGGCTGCCCACTCTGACCAGATAACCCCATTTCAGTACAATTGCACTTGACCTGCTATTTGTAACTGGCCTTCAAGGGCAAAAAACAGCAAAGCCAAGTCTTCAGCTGTGGCTCAATGCTCCATGACTTCACTGAGACCACTGCTGAGAATATTATGCATGTGGTTCCCAAAGCAGAAGGAAAATCTGGAAACCTGCAAGAAAGACTAATGGGAATTTGTCAGCTGCCTTCAGTGAGCCTTTAAGCTGAGGAAGCAAACTCGGTGTGCGTAGGAGGAGAACATTCGGTTTCTTTTTGTTGCCATTAAGCTGTCATTCTTTCAGCTCAGGACCAGGTTTCTTGCATGGAATAGCCATGAATGGCCTAGAGTGTATTTATCTTGGATGCATGCACAGGACTTAAAATGTGATATCTCACCTCCTCAAAGTCAGGAGTCTCATTAGATGATGGGTTTTGTGCTTTGCTTGGACTGCTTGTCACTAAAACATGCAGGAGACATGACAGCAACTTACAAGAGGGGTTGTGTTGGCTGGATAGGTTAAATTATACAAACACCTTGTGCTTTGCATGTTTAGTTGGCTAAGTCTGTCCACCTGATTGTACCAGAACAGCAACTTTGTTTTACTTTTCCTTTGGAGAGGCATTTTTCACCTTTCCTTGGGCTGACAGTTTTGTTCATTCATCCTGTATAGGTGGTGACACTGTGAATGAGAATGCTTAGCTTAGGCACAGGTTTCTGTCCATGTTGGATGGCACACTAATGAAGAGGTCTTAGTAAGGGAAGAGGATTAGGTACAAGAATTTGAATGTATAACCCCAGATCTTTGCCTCTGATTCCAGAGGTGCAGTGGTCACTGCCTAATTCATTTGTTCTCCAACTCAGTTTCCATGAAATCAAAGGGAAGGGGAGAGCAGGAAGAGGGGAAGCAGCCCCATCTCTTACCACTTGCTTGGCATTCCCAGCCAGCCCAGCTGGCTACAGTCTCTTCAGTGCTCACACAGAGGGTTTTCTTGGTCCCATGCTCAGATATGGCTGTGGAGTTGAAGCAGTTGGTGGCACCTGTCCTTACAAATATCTCCACTGCTGCTGCTGCAAGAGCAAATTTGCCTGAACCCCATTGTGCGTGGTTAACTTTGGTCTTTCCACTTCCCATCATCTCTGCGGCTGTGTTTTCATTAAAACTTCCATTACTCGGCTTTGCCCAGCACAGTGAGAGGCAATCTTGTTTCTTACTGCCTTTCTAAAGCAAACAAAGACAGGGAAAAAACCTGGCTGAAAGACCCAATCGAAAATCATTTATGGTTTACAATAAGCCACATTAATAAAGGGAAATTCTCAGAAACAAAAAAAAAAGAGACTGCCACTTTAGGAAAATCCAATGTGTTAGGAGGTCATTTTAATTAATTAAGGTCAAAGCCTTATTCTGGCAGGGATGGATTAACATGTTTCAAAACATCTGGACTTGTTAAAGCTACAGGTTCAAGAGAGTCCAGCCTTGCCCTTTCCCCTTCCAAGCAGTGGATAAATTGAATATCCTGGAGCTTACTGCGTGAGAGGCTTTCAGATGAGCCTTTCCAAAGTCAGGTTCTCTCTGTTCTGCATAGCTTTTGAAGAGCTCACAGCACATCTGCAGGCTGGGATTTGCCACTCAGCACAGTTGAAAGCCGCCTGTGCCCCAGTGCAAGTTGTGCCTTACTGCGGCAGAAAGTAGGAAGGAGCACAGGAAGCCTCTGGAGCCTCATCAGAGTGAAAGCTGCTTCCCCAGCATCCAGGCAGTCTCTTGGTCAAATACCCTGCTTAACCCAGTCAGTTCAATACCTTGGGAACTGATTTTTGCCTTGCAGTTATTAAGCCAGTGACTAATTGTGCCATTTGGGGATGCAGTATAATATGCAGTCTTACTTCAGTTGTGAGTTTATCCATTGAAGAATACAAGCACTATAGGAAAGTTATCTCAGAGCTTTTTGACCTCATGTTCCTGGCTAAATTCCAATTAGTACTAGAAAAACTTGACCTATTGAAGTCCCATCAGTGCATTTTGACCAGCGGGTTGCTTCCTGTCGCTGTTTCTCTGGAGCCTTGCAGCTGTTGTGCAGCCATATGTTCTGTGCCAGTGGGGGACAGAGGTGCCTGAGCGTTATGCAGACACCAAACAAGTAAATCCCACTCTCTGCAGTGCAGGACATTCCTCCTACTGATCTCTTTGGCATTATGGGGAAGGTTGAATAATGCATCTCTGCTGTTTACAGCCCCAAATTAGGATCAGTGCTCTTCTTCCCCACTCTCTTGTCTCTGCCATCGACCACAGAGAGGAGGGAAAAGAAAAACCCACAGGAAACACCACATTGTCTCAACCTGCCCTCCCCACCCCCAGTAACAGATGGGCTGCTGGAGTGTCCTTCAGTCCCACTCCTCTGAAAGCTGCTTGTAATGCTACTTGTACATCAGTTATCCTCAGAGCAGGCTTTTCATTAGGTGAAAGTCTGGAAAGTGTCTTAAGTCATTCATGACAGAAGTGAGATTGTAAAATAATTTAATTCTGATCATTCATGCTGTGAATTTTCTGTTTCTTTGTGGTTTTTGCTGTTGTGTTGGTTGGCTGTTTTTTGGGGGGGGGGGTTGGGGGTTTTTTTTGCTTGTTTTGTTTTTGTGTGGTTTGGTTATTTTTTCATTGGGAAGAAAAGATGAAGCATGTGCAATGCTTTGGGTTTTGTGTCTATAGTTACCATTGTGTGTATGTTCAAGAGAGAGAGATGGACAGTAAATAGATCCACGGGATATGTTATGAGGTGTGAAATCATGTTTGTAATGAGATTTCTTGTTAATGGCAGTCAGCTTTCCTTGACGCTAAGCATTAATGCAATATCCATTAGTGCAGCTAAACCTCCCTCTGCTCCACTTTCCCTGATGGGTTTCACTTTGTACCTAGTTTAGCATTTATAAATATTTGATATAGGGTTCAAGAAGTAATTTGCATGTTAAAAATATATTAATGTTCTATGAAAAAATACAAGTTAAGATTCTACTGTAACATCATTCACAAACCAAAACATGAAAGCATGATGAAATTTGCTCCATTAAAATGGCTGGAAGCCTTTTCATTGATTTCTCTAGTCTGTGGATTAGGTCTGTTTTCCATCTCTCTTTCATACTGTGTCACCTTTGAAGTCTTTGCAAATGCAAAAAAAATACATATCTGTAATTAGAAAGCACAGTCTCGATCTTTAAACGGAGAATGATGCACTTCTGAAAGGCTGGGTTTGTATCTTTATCACTGAAAGCAACCAGTAAATTAGGAAATCCCAGTGTGAGCATCCTGAAAAGACAGAAGAGCTGGCACTGTCTGTGGGACAGCTCTTTGCTTTCTTTCTCTCTCTTCACATCCACTTCCACCTGTCCCTGAGATGTCTTGGAATTGAAAGCTAGAAAAGAAAAGTGACAAGAGGAAAGGATGTGCTAGAAGTACGATGGTTCCTACAGCAGTGCAGAACCGTTGTGCTGATCTTGATTTTTTGCTGGTTTTAGCCAAGCTCCTAATTTCTGTAATACAAACCCAGGAACGGTTATGATTGTTTTGCATTTGTTATGGTTGTTATGAATTTGTGTTTGGGGTTTTTTTTTCTAGCAAAGTGGTTTTGTTTGCTGCCATCTTTTGTTGGGGTTTTATGTGAAGGCTTCATTTCACTTTTTATTGAGAAGGAAATGAATGATCACATAACCCAACAGCAATCATCAACAAACACAGAGATCCTGTCCTCCATCCCACAGATGTGGCTTAAATACTGGTTTGTGGCTTCACAGGCATGTTTGAGGTCATCTATAATGAACAACACAGGTGAAACTTTCTTCCTCTTTGCTTACCCATTTATGATGGATTAAAACAAAATAACAGAGTCAGAGTATGGACAATAGGATGGCAGATGTTTTTCAATGGAGAAAGATTATAGCTAAGAAATACAAATGTTTCTGGAACCAAGTATTTTTTCTTAAAAGGACAGATAGACATCTGTAGCTCATTCAAAGATGTCATTCTCTGGAGTATGTTAGATGCCTTTGAAAATTGCCTGTTTTGAGCTGTTAATGATCTAGCATAAGCCCTTCCACTGGAGAGACCAACTGAGAGCACTCAGAACCAAGGCAGAAGGGAATGCATGAAAAATAGAGGAGCTCAGCCATAATTTCAGGTGGCAGCTTTGTTTTCTTTTGTCCACTGTGTCCACAATTTGAACATTATTCTAAAGGGTGTGATTGTATTTAATTTCTTTTGAATCCTTTTTTTAATTGCTGCAGCACTCTCACAGCATCTTCTCCAAGTGTACCTTAGGTCATCTTAAACCCCATTTAATGTCTGTGATACTGATCCTTTTAAAATCTCCAATGAGATTACGATTCATTTATCACTGCTAGATGTCATTTTGTTAAGGCTGTATAAAGGCACTGCAGCATGTGAAACCAGCAAGTTGATTTTCATTATTGTATTACTCTGAAAAAAACCAAAACTAATGAGATCTTTGTTTCTAGTGTGAAATGCTCCCCTTAGTTTGAGAGAACACGTGCAAAGCCTCTGCTGTGAATGCCTTGATATAATCAGGTTACAAAATGGAGGAAAATGGTATTACAGAAAGATTTTTGAGGAACATAACTCCAGTGGAACTGAACATTCACTTGCTAAAGTCTGCTCTCTTGCTCTGTCTCTCTCCTGAAGTCAGTGGGACTTTTTAATGGGAGTTACTGCAAGGCTGTATGGTTTTTTAATGCCCTAGCAGATGTAATTTCCCATCCAGTCATCTGCACAGTTGTGGTTGGTACACCATAAAGGCTGAAGGCCAGATCCTGCTGTCATTGCACACAGCCCCTCTGCTTCAGCAGGGATCATAAACATGTACTTATGTTACTTGAGGTTTTTGCTGAAATGGGAGAGGGCAGGCCTTGCTTCTGCTCCTTCATCACAGGCTTTGCATTCCCAATGACTTTTATTAGAAGCATCATATATTTACATGCTGCAGAATGAGGCCTGCATGGGATGGGAAAGACTTTTATGAATTTAGACCTGCCTAAGAAAACAACCATTCTAATTTTAGACAAGTTGCATTCCATATCCATCTGTTTAGTGCATCAATCTGATGTTTACTGCTTAGTAAATTGCATTTGGGCCTTTTTTATTTCTTTGAGGGCACCGCCTGTCATCAGCCAGTGTAAAATAGCACCAAGGATTTCCAGACATACCCATAGGGCCAAACTGTGTCAGCTTCACACACCACAGTCCCATCAAAAGCAAGGAAAGCTGGATTAGGCGCATGAATTGCAACCCCCCTGACGTCCAGTTACATGTCCTGCCTCATTTCATAGAGATTGATGATATCCTGGGAAAAAAAAAACCCAAAACACATGGTGCCACTTCATCCGAGTTTGAAATGTATTGAAATCAAGGAAATTATATTAGACATGGCTGTAGTCTATCAAATCCAGTCCTGTGCATAGACGGAACTCCAGGGGAAAGTAACAGGAGTTTCCATTATGGAGTTTGCAGAAGGAAGCCTACAAAATTAACTATGACAAAATGTCAACTTTGTGTAAACTCTTCTGGTGGGTCTGGAAAAAGGTTTTTAAAGAAATCTTCATTGGAACACACCAGAGAATAATAAACTTGCACCTTGATAGAATAGCTTTATTTGTATATACTCTATGTAAATTTTAAACCAGAGGATACACTTCATTCCTTGTACGTATCTGACTAGAATGGTGGCAGTGCTGTGCACTGCTGTTTTAGGGGATCCAGCTTATCAGTCCTGGATTTCCAGCTGTAAAGGCTGCAGGAGACTGCTTGGGACCAGCTAAAACATTGGATGGATAGATGCTCACCACCCACTGCTTAGAAATGCAGGAGCAGGATTTGGAACAGATGTTGGCTATGGAGAAGATTGCTTGCCTCTACTCCTGGCTAAAGGACAAGTGCCTCCTTTGCTGTCATCTCCAACAGAAGTGATTTATGGTCAGTGTGGGAACCTTCAGAGCCCTGTTTGGTCTTTCAAAGGGCTCTGAGCTTCAGGTGTCACATGGGAAGGTCCCTGAAGAAGCAGTGTGTACATACATCTACGTACCTGTCTGTCTGTTATCTAATATCCCACTGTTTCTGTATTGAATGGTCTCAGTAACCTGTAAAAAAGTGATTGCTCCTGTTGTGCTACTGCTTTGAAATTCTTTGCATGCACTCCAGCATATAATTCTTTAAGAAAATAAATTATTTTATATATATATATATAAGCTTTAAAAATATTCATGTTGAAGAGCCATGTTTTGTGCAAATTGTACATTTATGTTGTGAGCAATTTCGCAATACAAACTTTTATCAGTTGTCAATAGATTTATCACATTATTTTTGAGTGTATGTACATATCCCAAGCTTTTAACCTCAGGTGTTAGATCAGCTCCTGAAGGAGACTTTTTCTGTGCAGTAGAAGTAGCACAGGCTTTCAGTAAATAGGCAGGTGTGCAAGTCCCATTCTGTTTAATGCAAGTTGCGAAGCTGATTCTTCATACAGGTTGTCAGGCCAATACTTCTCTCTTGTCAGTGCTGGAATTCGTGTTTGGTATGAGGACACTGTTGCACTCATCTAGAACAGAACTCAAACACCAACGTTGCAAAACAAAGTGCTTGACTCCTACTGCCCTCTGTCTCCGCAGGTGCTCCAATAGAAACACAAGGAGGACTTAAGGAACTCCCAGTTCCCTGACAGATACCCAGTGTTGTATTTTCAAATGTTCATGCTACATAGTTTTCAGTGTAGGGGCTAGATAAAAGTGTAATACCAGTACGGCTTTGAAAAGCTACAGTGTTTGGAGCTCGACCTTGAAACTTTTGCCTGATTCCTGAACATCATCGGTGGCTTTGTTTGCTTAATGTTTACCTCTGAGAAATGTATGCTATTGATTTAAATGTTTAATATATTGACTGCCTTTTTTTGTATATTTGTTATCATAAAGGTTTGGTTTAAATGCTAACAATTGTGGTCTATTTTCAGACTTGAAATACTTACGGTTCTGTATTTGGAAGGCAAAGTTATTAATGAATATAGCAATTTGGTATTTTATTCCTGTTTTATACAGCTGCCCCCATAGGTTTTTATCAGACAGTGATGCCTGAAGGATTTTTCTGCTTTTCTCCTGAATACTTCTTACACAATTCCCTATATTCACAAGTATTAGCATGCATACTTGTGATGCTTTAGGTGATGATTTAGCCTGGTTTCATGGTGTTTAGTAGGCCGGTAGACTAAACACCCCGGAAACTACGTAGAGTTAGAAGACAAAACACTCTGTTTTCGTAAGCCCTCAAGGTCTCCTAGTAGGACAGATTTTGTAAACTAGAAGTTAGCCCACCCAGGCCCCTTATTGGGCCCTCCTGGTAGATATGCTAATGTGTAGAGTCTTTAATTCTATACTCGACTGGGGGGTGGGAGGACATTTGCAACGCGTGTCACCTGAGTGAAGCAATGCATGGAATGGGATCCTATTAAAATACCGAGGTAAACGACCCACAACCCTCTAACCATGTCTGAACCTTTATTTCCTAAGACCAGAAAAAGGCATCAGTCATTGGCGACTCTGGTGGGACCATAGAGACCCCGAAAATTTGCAGTTTTGGGCTGAGAATATCTCGCCTAGTTCCTTCGCCGGCACCCTACGGGGCTCAGGCAGCAGTCCAAGACTGTGACTGGGCTATAGGACCCAGCGCGTGAAAGCACAGAAGAGGTGAGTGGAAGCGGGGGAGACGTGTTTTGGTATTGTGCTAGCACCAGGAGGGAGGTTGGTAGGTTGGGCAGGGGGGGTCTGAGAGACCCCTAAAAGGGGGGGGAAATAAACCCCCTTCCTGCAAAATCGTGGTAAGGGGAGGACGCTCTCCAGTTAAACCACGGGAGGTTGGTGGGTAGGACCACACCTGCAAGGCGGTTCAGTGGTTTAAGGCGCTGATCAGAAAACTGCAAAGCCGGGAGTCGTGGCTTCGAGTCTCGGTTGAGAGAACTTTAAGAAGTTTTCTCGTGTGTACAGTTTTGCTCTTTAAAGCTCATTTCTAAGCTGTTACCACTAGTTAGTGATTGTAGTTTGCAGGCTAGGCAAGTCGCCGGGGCGAGACGGTTTTTTCTGGCTGATTTCTCTGTTTATAAGTAAAATGGGGTGTAGTTTTTCCGAGGAGATACAAGTCCCCGGAGAATCTCTGTTAGATCTGGTATTGAAAAAATGGTGATATTTGACTGGAAAGAGGACCCCCCTGGACACACAGGAGCTGATAAGACTCTGTACACGGGTCTGGCCGACGTTAAAATTAGGAGAACAGAGGGTGTGGCCACGTTTTGGGAGTCTAGAAAATGAAATAGTCACAGAGCTAATGGTAGAACTGGGAGCTCTGCGCAGGTTTGATGAGTTAAAATACGCAGAACTCTTTACCATACTACTGAATAGAGAGGAGGCGTATGAGGTGCAAAAAGGCTGTTTGGAGATGGTTGTAAAAGGGAAAGGAAACGTCAGGAGGAGGAGAAGGCAGCTAGTGACTAACGGAACGGAAGAAACAGACGTTATGGACATGGTGGCCCCAGCTTTGCGTACAGGCATGGGAGGGTCACCCCCCGTGCCACCGCCGCCATTACAGCCAGTGCAGTTGGGGGCGGGCGACGGAGGCGCACAACCGCTGCCACCGCCACCGCCACCGCCACCGCCACCGCCACCGCCGCCGCTGCAGCCGCAGCCGCAGCCGGCTCCACCGTCCCCCCCCCACCGCCGGCGCCGCCGCCGCCGCCACCACCCCCTCCACCTCCTCCTCCTCCCCCGCCCGCTCCGAACGCAGGGGCGGGGGAGGGGGCGGAGACCGACCGGCCCCCCGACCATCTGGGGGCTGGGCGTGGGGCGGGGGGGGAGGCGGGCAGGCCCTTGCCCCCTGACCACTCTGGGGGTGGGGAAAGGGGCGGGGAGGGGGCGGGCTGGCCCTTGCCACCCGACCGCCCACGAAGCGGGGAAAGGGGCGGGGAGGGGGTGGGCTGGCCCTCCCCCCCGACCGCCCACGGGGCTGGCACAGACCAAGAGCGGAGGCCGATTGGCCCCCTGACCACACAGGGGGCGGGCGAAGGGGTGGAGGGGGGGCTGGCTGGTTGCCGGCTCCTGACTGCCCCTGGCAGGGGCGCGGACCGGGAGCGGAGCCTAGCTAGCCCCTGCCACCCGACCTGGCCCGAGCCTGGGATGAGTGGAGGTACCCACGATCTCAGCTTCGCCGCTCTTCCAGCGTCGGGGAGAGGGGCAAAGCTACCCTGACCAGAAGCGGGTGGGACGTGCCTGATCCAAATTGCTTTTCCAAAAGGAGGGACAGAGACAACCACCCCGGATTCCCCCTCCGCCGCTCTGCCAGTGCTGGGATTAAAACGAAATGGGATGATGTGGATACAGATGGTCCCCGAGAGGAGGGTAGCAGGAGGAGGGGAAAAATAGCCCAAGAATCTATAAGTGCTGCTAGTCCAATTGCAGGGCGCACGAGATCAAAAAGAGATGAAGGGGGAAGGGAAGGGCCTGCTCTAGAAGTGCCTCTGAGACAGGCTGTGGGAAATCAGGGAGTGATTTATATAAAGACACCATTCTCTCTTGCAGAGCTGCAGATGTGGAAAGACTTGGTTGGAAAGTATAGTGACAACCCAGAGAAAGTAGCCATACGGGTAGAGAGAGCTATAAGGGCTCAAAACCCTGATTGGGGAGACTTGAATGTGATGCTGGATGAATTACTAGATAGCACAGAAAGGGAGATGGTTAATAAAGCTGCCATAGATGCTATACAGGCCCAAATTGCAGCTGGAACTCTCCAGGGGATGCCTAATGACATATACCCACTCGCTGACCCTGGCTGGGATCCCAATGTTCTTGAGCAAATGGCAAAATTAAAGTAGTTTCAGAAATGGGTGGTTTATGGGTTGAGATGTGGCCTTCCTAAAGTAGTGAATTTTTCTAAATTATTTGAGATCAAACAAAATCCAAATGAGACTCCTACAGAGTTTCTGAATAGACTTAAAGAGGCTGCACGGAAATACACAACTCTGAACCTTGATGCACCTGATCAGAAGTACCAGCTGGCTTACATTTTTATGGGCCAGTCAACAGATGATATAAGGAAAAAACTGCAAAAAAGGGGGGTAATGGATATAAGTGAGATGTTGAAAATAGCCTGGCAAGTATATCAGAACAGGGATTCAGTAGATAAGGACAAACAGAATAAGCCCCACCATAAGAAAAACCACAATGAGGGAAAGTCATCCAACTCACCAAAGAGGGGACCCCGTTTTCCTCTAGCTGAGGACCAATGTGCCATTTGCAAGCAGAAGGGACACTGGAAAAATGAGTGTCCAGCACGAATGAAAAAGACACCCTTAGCTCCAGAACTAGCTGTGGATGATGATAGACGGCGACCAAGGGCATCACCCCCAGCGGAGCCTTCAGTTATAATTAAGCTGGGAAATGAGGATGTTGATTTTCTAGTGGACACCGGGGCGACCTATTCTGTATTAAATACTTTAAAAGGCAAACTGAGTCAAGAGACTGTGGATGTCGTAGGAGCCACCGGGGTAAGTGAAACAAGGCCTTTTTTCCAACCTTTAAAATTCAAATTGGGAAAACACTGGGTGACACACCAGTTCCTGTATATGCCAAATTCACCAATGCCATTATTGGGCAGAGATTTATTAGAGAAATTAGAGGCAGAAATTAAATTCTCCAGAGACGGGGGGGCGGGGGTGAAAGTCATAATTCCTGAATCTAAATTCATAGAAGCAGCAGCTATTCTTATACAGGAATGCCATGGAGGAATTCCCAAAGAAATAGAAGATGCTGTCAGTCCTATAGTATGGGCCAATGATATCCCTGGGAGATCCAAAAGAGCTGAACCTGTAAGTATTACACTCAAAGCAGGAGCTACACCGGTAAGGCAAAAACAATACCCTTTGAAATTAGCAGGTCGCAAAGGACTAGCACCCATAATTGAGAAGTTTCTCAAATTTGGGTTGCTAGTGGAATGTGAATCCAAGTATAACACCCCAATTATACCAGTGAAGAAAGCAGATGGTAAGAGTTATCGATTAGTGCAGGATCTAAGGGAGATTAACAAAATAACAGAGGACATATATCCAGTTGTAGCCAATCCTTACACACTTTTGACTACACTAACAGACGAATTGGGGTGGTTCACTGTTTTAGATCTCAAAGATGCCTTTTTCTGCATTCCTGTGCACAAGGACAGCCAAGAAATTTTTGCCTTTGAGTGGGAAAATCCTGAAACAGGGAGGAAGACCCAGCTCACCTGGACAGTCTTGCCAAAAGGCTATAAAAATAGTCCAGCCCTATTTGGAAACCAGCTGGCAAAAGAACTGGAGGACTGGAGGAAACAGGAGCCAGGAGGAGTTGTTCTTCAGTATGTTGATGACATCCTAGTAGCAACCAGAACGCGAGATGAGTGTATCCAGCTAACCGTAAGTCTGTTGAACTTTTTGGGCGAGAGTGGTTATCGAGTCTCGAGAGAGAAGGCCCAGATTGCCAGGGAAACAGTAGTTTACCTGGGGCTGGAAATTTTCCGTGGACACCGACAACTCAGCAAAGAATGGAAGGAAGCTATCTGTCGCCTTCCAGTGCCCCACACTGTGAGAGAAATGCAAGCCTTCCTGGAATGGTAGGTTGGTGTCGCCTATGGATATCAAACTATGGACTGCTGGTAAAACCTCTGTATGAGGTCCTTAAGGCAGCCGAAAAGGGAACAGTCATGTGGACAGAAAGTGCAAGGGCTGCCTTCAAACAGTTGAAACGTTCCCTAATATCAGCCCCAGCCTTGGGGCTGCCAGATTTGAATAAGCCTTTTGAACTCTTTACATATGAGCGACTGAATGCTGCTCTGGGGGTACTAGCACAGCACCTTGGAGACCAGCGAAGAGCTGTAGCCTACTTTTCAAAACAGCTAGACAATGTTAGTCAAGGGTGGCCTGGATGCCTGAAAGCTGTGGCAGCAACTGTCCTCCTAATACAGGAGGCCCGTAAATTCACCCTTGGGCAGCACATTGTCGTGTATGTACCCCATGCACTAATAACTGTGCTGGAACAAAAGGGGGATCACTGGCTATCCCCCAGCAGAATGCTGAAATATCAGTCTGTGTTGCTGGAGCAGGATGATGTTACTCTGAAAACAACATCTGTGGTAAACCCTGCAATGTTTTTGTCATCCACATTACTTGACAGCATGCCTGAACATGATTGTCTACAGACAATAGAGGAGACTTATTCTAGCAGACCAGACCTGAAGGACATTCCCCTGAAGAGCCCAGACTGGGAGCTGTATACCAATGGAAGCAGCTTCATGAGAAATGGTAAGAGAATGATGGGATATGCTGTAACCACCACAGATAAAGTCATAGAGGCAAAAGCCTTGCCTCCAGATGTATCATCACAGAAAGCTGAACTCATTGCACTAACAAGGGCTCTAGAGCTGAGTGAGGGGAAGAAGGTAAACATCTGGACTGATTCCAAATATGCCTTCAGTGTTGTTCATGCCCACGGAGCTATCTGGAAGGAACGTGGCCTGCTGACTGCACAAGGTAATGAGATTAAGCATGCTGAACAGATTCTTGCACTTCTGCAGAGTATTTGGAAGCCAACGGAAGCAGCTATCATGCATTGCAAAGGCCATCAAAGAGGGAAGAAAGCCTCTAAACTGGGAAATCGCTTTGCTGATGAAGCAGCAAGAGGGGTTGCAGAAAAAGGCATTTTTGCAGTGATACCACAGAAAGAAATAGATTTGTCAGAGTTTACCCCAAAATACAATCGGGGGATCACAAATTAATCAAGAACCTTAATATAAGAATAAAAAGATAGAAGCCATTTGGGGGAGTGACGGCGTTCTTCCTTCTCTTCCACTGTCCCGGGAGCCCCCGAGCCGCCTGCCGGTGGTTGCTCCTAGCTCACCTGAGGGACCTCGAATGCCCTAACCGCAAGGTGGGCAGACGAGGGAGACACGCAGCCTCGTCAGGGACTAGGAGCATTGGTGGGTCACAGGTTATTCCCGGAATCACAGTAGGACCGCGGAGAATGAAGAGCGACTCTTTGACTGGGTAGCAGAGAAAGGTTTAATATCTCTGAATCCCGGGGCCAAAGAGCCTCGAGCTAGCTTGTGCAACGGCTTATAACGGAACTGATCAACCAATCACAAAAGGGTACTGGGGAGGAGTTGGGGAGAAGCTGGGGAGATACAACCAACAGGATGGGAACAGGGGAGGAGACGAGGGTAATTAACGAATCACAACATACAGAACTCTGAACTTTCCAGAACAGGGGGAAGACTTGAACTTGGATTGACAACACACTGAACTAATAACTACATACTGGGAGGAACTCGGGGGAGTGGTCCAGCTCAGGGCTAGACCACAGTGGTTTCTAATGCAGGGGTGGCACTCGGGCTCGCCCACCAGGAGCGGCCCAGGGGTTTTTTTGGTTTTTGTTCTATATCTACCACCCCAGCATCTCCCCCTTTTATTTAAGAACGTGTTTTTAACTAAACTTAGGATAACGTTTTTTAAACATGCAAACAACAGCAGTACTATAACAACAATATCAATAACCCATAATAACGATTTTATCAACCCCACGGCCCACGATGACAGTCCCATCCCGTCTAAGAGGTGCTGCAGCCAGTCTTTGCTCTCCACTTTAAGTTGATGTAACTGGTCTCTCATTTCTTGGATCGTCGCGTGTATGCTCTTTGAATTCGACAATTGATTCAAACAACATAACCCCTCAAAGTCCTTGCACCCGTGCCCGTGTGCGAGGAGTAGAAAGTCGATCGCCGCCCTGTTTTGCAGGGTGGCATGCCTGGTAGTGTCCTCATCTTCCAAGAGCTGGGTCAAGGCACGGGACGTGAGGTTGGCTTGCTTCCCAAGCCAACACTCTAGATGAGACAATTCCCCCAATGCTTTAGCCGCTGCCACCCAGGGCACGAATACGGAGGAAGCCACCCTCTTGGAAAAACTCCAGTCAGTAACCTCTGAATTGCAATTTGCATCCCAATTTCTCAGCTCTCTCTTTTGACGTGTCTGATTGTATATTTTTTGCCAATTCAAAATTTGCGTTTTATTGGGGGTGATGAGGGTGAGTTGGCCCAACGTGCTTGGCCCACCTAGAAGACAGGACGGTATCCCGGCCCAAACCCGGTTGCCACAGATTAAAAACACTCCTTCAGGGAGGGCTTTTGGGACTGCGCTGGACTTAGGGTACGTGATGTGTAATTACACCATAACTTTGATTTATAGGCCAAATCAGTGGGAGTTACGTCCTTAAAAGGAATCTTCCAAATTGTGTAGCGGCTTATATCTTCCGCTGTGTATTGATATTCAAATTTGATACAAAAGGTTGCTTTGGAGGACCCCAGCAAGCCCACTTCCTGGGGTTCCTCTGGTGCTTGTGGAAGTGCCTTCGTCCAGGTATCCCAGGTGTCAACCGGATTTGGCCACTTGCCTGCGAACGGATGGTCGTTCCCTCGCAGGGGGATACCTACCAAGCAGGTCGACATGGGGTCGTGCGCTGAGTGCATTCCCAAACACATGCTGTCCTGTTTTAGCGCCTTTGCGAGCGTGACCCATACATTTTCCTTTGGCTGCTGCACTAGCCATTCTTTGCTGGTTGGGATGGTGACCATCATGATTGCTAGGTAGATAACGACTTGGACGGGCGTGAGGGCTCTCAGGGTTCTCTTCATCCTTTGTAGAACTTCCCTTGGATTAATAAAACACATGATTATTACTCAATCATCTTTACAACTCCTTAACTTTCCTTAAGTTCTTTTTCTCCTCTCCATTCTATCTTTCTTTCCTCCCTCCTCCATCTCCCCTCTCTTATTGATTTGGACCGCAACAATGGGGAGGTAAGATACGGGGATAGGTAGGGGACAACAAGGGGAGGGCTAGGCGGGGAGAGGGACGAGGGTAGGAGAGAGAAAGGTCAACGGGGGTAACAGAAACTTTTTCAAACACTATTTCTTCGGATTTGGAAGTCAGTTTCGGTTAAGTCTGTCTCTGTCGGATTCTTTGAGTGTTGTTGTCGTGTCTTCTTTTTTCTGCGTTTCCACACAGTAGCTTTGTTGTTTTCTGGAATCTCAGCGGGGTTAGGGCATTCTTTCCGAAAGGGCTTGATGTTTTTTGCCGGGAGCCAGCGCGGTCCGCCTGGGGTGGAAACACAACCATATCCCCTCCCCCAGACGATTAATGGCGCTGGCCCCTTCACCTGGTGACTCTCAGGATCCTTATATAGCACAGGCGGATTTTCTGCCAATTTTGCTTGTGCCGAGTTCGTAAAGTGCCTGAATACGGGGGGAGTTGGCTCGCTCTCAGAACAATTTAGAAAATTTAGCGTAAATAGAGCCTTGCAGAGGCGCTCAATGGGCGACTTTCCCTCTGCCTCTCCCCGCTGCTGTAAAAGGATCCTCTTGAGGTCCCGATGCTTTCTCTCCACCAGGGCTTGCCCGGTGGGAGAATGCAGAATGCCCGTAATATGTCTGACTCCCCAGTCCTGCATAAAATCTCTGATGGCAGCGGAGACGTATGCAGGACCATTGTCAGTCTTGATCTCCTTGGGCACCCCCAAAACGGAGAATGCCAAGGTAAGATGTTTCCTTACATCTTTGGCTTTTTCCCCCGTGTTGAAGGTTGGATCTAGTTCTTTTCCTCAGGAATTTTTCTCCCATGGGTTGCTAGGACACAAATGACTGGGTACTTAAGAGAAACAAAGCACAAGGGTAGAGCCTTTCTCCGTGGCAGGGTGGGGCAAAATTGCCCCTCACGGAAGCAGAGCCTGGTAACGCGAGATTTGGAGAGACTGAAAAGCAAGGGCAGAGGGAGGTCACGCCCTCTTGCTCGGGACCCTCGGAGCTGGACGGTCAGAGCTGCTTTCTGCTGAACCCACGGCCCCTGAGAAGCCAGCGCGGAGCTGCCGGTCTGTCTGCTGTGAGTCTCTGCCCTCTGCCCCATCCGGAGCCGACCTGCCTGCCACCAGCCCGCTTTTCTCCGCTACATTGTAGCGGGGTTTTTCCCTGCACGTGGAGACCCCTTACCGTCCCAGCTCCCTGTGGCCGGGGATCCTGCTGTGGCACCGACACCAGCTGCCCCTCCCGAGGGTCTGTGGAGCAAGGGCTCTCCTCCATCCCTCCGTGCTTCGGGCAGTCGCCATTCGCCGTGTGCTACCTGAGCTCACGCCGGAGCACCCCCTGCAGCCACCGGAGAATCACCGCACCCAGAGCGCCCCCTGCAGCCACCGGGGAATCATCACACCCAGAACGCCCCCTGCAGGCTGTGACTGGAACTGCACCAAAGAGAAAGGTGCCTGAAGCCGAGCAGGCTGCCACTGGGTTTCTGGTTTTGTTTGTTGGTTAACGTTATAGTTGTTGTTATTTGTTATCCTTGTTTTAGATAGTAGTAAAGAACTGTTATTCCTATTCCCATATCTTTACCTGAGAGCCTTTATAATAATTCAGAGGGAGAGGGGTTACAGTTTCCCATTCCAAAGGAGGCTCCTGCCTTCCTTAACAGACACCTGTCCTTCAAACCAGGACAGATTTTGGCGCCCAACGGTGGGGCACGAGAGCATCGAAAGAAAGAAGGATAACAGTTCTTGAGTAACGCAGTTTTTGTGTGCTGGATATAAGAACCTCATTAGGTTGCACCATGTGGTCTTGCTTATTCCAGTTCGTATGGCAAGTGGTCACAGCTGTTTCTCTCCCATTTGCAGCCCCATATCTAAACATAGGCCCTATAACTAAGGCTACAGTGGCTGTTATACAGTTTGTGTCATGGGTCAATAAGGTGAGGAATTCATGGATTTTCAACTTCCTCTGGAAGGCAGGCATGTGGATTCACAGCTACCACACACTAATGACATGTTTTCAGGGTTACTTTAATAATGGTACCTACTGTGAGGAAGTGACACCAAAAGAAATGTTCTCACAACCCTTCACCCAGCTCTTTGGGCCTATCCTGCCAATCTTTGAGGGGTTCAAATCTTCTTTAGATGCTAATGATACCATACAGTGGCTGGTGTTGCTGATAGGCCTGCTCTATTTAGCATTCAGGGATAAGGGGGCTCTGACTTGGATAGCCACTCTGACATCTACCCCAGACAATAGGGATGGGGCCCCAGAACCTGACACGGCCCCAAAGACTAGGGATGCTGCCACAGAACCTGACACGGCCCCGGAAACTAGGGATGCTGCCATAGAACCTGACACGGCCCCAGAGACTAGGGATGTAGCCACAGAACCTGACATGGCCCCAGAAACTAGGGACACTATCCCAGAACCTGGCATTGCCCCAGACACTAGGGATGTTGCTACAGAGTCTGACCCGGTCCCACAACCCACCTCAGAAACAACCCACCCGGATTGGGTGGGAGTCCTGGTGAAAGAGATACGCGAGATGGGCCAAGTGCTGAAGGAATACACTTGCCCAGCTGGCGGGAAACCCTTCCCCTACCCCAAAGAGGGAGAGTCTAATGAGGCAGCAGAGGAACCCAGGGACACTATCACTGCTCAGGCTTCAATCAGATCAGAGGGGCAGCCACAGCCAGTAGCAGTTGCCCCTGTGGAAAAGAGGAAGACTAAGATCAAACCAGAGCAGCCAGTGAGTAATGATGGGGAAGCAGGGCCCTCTCAACCAGTTGGGAGGCCAAGGATTGAAATCACTACTGAGTCCCTGGGGTATGACAGTCTCCGTAATCTACGAAAAGACATTGTGCGACGGGGTCGTGAGCCTTTTACAACCTGGTTACTTCGGGTCTGGGACCGTATGGGTATGGGCGTGCAGCTGGATAGTATTGAGGCAAAGCAGCTGGGACCCTTGTCCCAGGACTCAGGGGTTGATCAGGTATTCGGAAGAGATGACGGGCCCCTGTCTCTCTGGGAACGGCTTTTAATAAGTGTAAGAGAGAGGTTTGTCAACAGGGAGAGAATGCAGGAGTATCATCATAGAAGACCATGGAAAACCCTTGAGGAGGGAATCCAACAGCTGAGGGAGGTGGCAATATTGGAGGTACTCTTTGGGAGGGATGGACAACATGATAACGACCCCGACAAGGTCAAGTGTACAGGGCAAATGTTGTGGAATCTGGCAAAGCTAGGGCCCTCCCAATACACCATCTTTATTGCAACAATTAATGCTGATGACAACCGAGAGACAGTGGGCTCCATAGCCACCAAACTCAGGAATTATGATAGTATGATCAGTGGTCCAATACAGGCTCAGGTCTCTGCTGTGGTCAAAGACCTCAGAGAGGAGATGATGAGGGAGGTGAGGGAGGAGATGAGGATGATGAGTGCGGCACCAGTGCGAGTCACAAGCCCCAAAGTCAGAGCCCAGCGCCCCCCAGCCAGGGAGAGAGGGTGCACCCCACGATCTGAGCTGTGGTTCTTCCTGTGTGACCATGGGGAAGACATGAGGAAGTGGGATAAGAAACCCACTGCTGCCCTGGCAGCACGGGTACAGCAACTCAAGGAGGGAAATACTAACCGAGGCGGGGGGTCTACTAAAGTGAAGGTAGCCTCAGCCTCCTGTGACCGAGATGCCAGATATTACAGAAGAGAGGACGATCTCTTAGATCCCCTCGAAGGGACCTCTACCATGTACGCCCAAGAAAGAAATGACAACCAGAGCTAGAGGGGCCCTGCCTCTAGCCAGGAAGAGGCACGGGAAAACCGGGTCTTTTGGACAGTGTGGATCCGATGGCCTGGCACATCAGAACCACAAAAATATGAAGCGTTAGTTGATACTGGTGCACAGTGTACCTTAATTCCATCAAGACATGTGGGGACAGAACCTGTTTCTATTGCCGGGGTGACAGGGGGATCACAGCAATTGACTTTGTTGGAAGCCGAGGTGAGCCTGACCGGGAAGGAGTGGCAGAAACACCCCATTGTGACTGGTCCAGAGGCCCCATGCATTCTAGGCATAGACTTCCTCCGGAATGGCTATTACAAAGACCCAAAGGGACTCAGGTGGGCTTTCGGAATAGCGGCTGTGGAGGCAGAGGGCATCAGGCAACTGAACACCTTGCCTGGACTATCGGAAAATCCAAATGCAGTGGGACTCCTGAGAGTAAAAAAGCAACAAGTGCCAATTGCCACCTCGACAGTGCACCGCCGGCAGTACCGGACGAATCGAGACGCCGTGATCCCCACCCACAAGATGATCCGCGACCTGGAAAGCCAAGGAGTGGTCAGTAAAGCCCACTCACCCTTCAACAGCCCCATCTGGCCTGTGCACAAGTCTGACGGGAAATGGAGATTGACTGTAGACTATCGTGGCTTGAATGAAGTGACTCCACCATTGAGTGCTGCCGTGCCAGACATGCTGGAGCTCCAGTACGAGCTGGAGTCCAAGGCAGCAAAATGGTATGCCACCATTGACATCGCAAATGCGTTCTTCTCCATCCCTCTGGCAGCGGAGTGCAGGCCTCAGTTCGCCTTCACCTGGAGGGGTGTGCAATATACCTGGAATCGGCTACCCCAGGGGTGGAGGCACAGCCCCACGATCTGCCATGGACTGATCCAGGCTGCACTGGAAAAGGGTGAGGCTCCAGAGCAACTCCAATACATCGATGACATCATTGTGTGGGGGAACACGGCAGCAGAAGTATTTGAGAAAGGAGAGAAGATCATCATGATCCTCCTGGAAGCCGGTTTTGCCATCAAGAAAAGCAAAGTCAAGGGACCTGTTCGAGAGATCCAGTTCTTGGGGGTAAAATGGCAAGATGGACGGCGCCAGATTCCCACGGAGGTCATCAATAAGATCACTGCGATGTCTCCTCCAACTAACAAAAAGGAAACTCAAGCTTTCCTAGGGGCCATAGGTTTTTGGAGGATGCACATTCCAGAGTACAGCCAGATTGTGAGCCCTCTCTACCTGGTCACCCGCAAAAAGAACGATTTTCACTGGGGCCCTGAACAGCAACAAGCATTTGCCCAGATCAAGCAGGAGATCGCTCATGCAGTAGCGCTTGGCCCAGTAAGGACGGGACCAGAGGTGAGGAATGTGCTTTACTCTGCAGCCGGGAACAAGGGCTTGTCCTGGAGCCTTTGGCAGAAGGTGCCTGGAGAGACTCGAGGCCGACCGCTGGGATTCTGGAGCCGGAGTTACAGAGGGTCCGAAGCCAACTACACCCCCACAGAGAAGGAAATCTTGGCTGCCTATGAAGGAGTTCAAGCCACCTCAGAGGTAATTGGCACTGAAGCACAACTCCTCCTGGCACCTCGACTACCAGTGCTGGGGTGGATGTTCAAAGGAAAGGCTCCCTCTACCCACCACGCCACCGATGCCACATGGAGTAAGTGGATCGCACTTATCACACAGCGCGCCCGCATTGGAAATCCGAACCGCCCTGGGATCCTAAAAATAATTACGAACTGGCCAGAAGGTGAGAGTTTTGGTCTCACTGATGAAGAGGAGCAAGAACAAGTGACCCGGGCTGAGGAGGCTCCACCATATAATCAACTGCTAGATGAAGAAAAGTGCTACGCTCTTTTCACTGATGGTTCCTGTCGCATCATAGGGATGAACCGGAAGTGGAAAGCAGCTGTGTGGAGCCCCACACGACAAGTTGCAGAAGCCACTGAAAGAGAAAGTGGGTCGAGCCAATTTGCTGAACTCAAAGCTGTTCAGCTGGCCCTGGACATTGCTGAGAGAGAGAAGTGGCCAAAGCTCTATCTCTACACTGATTTGTGGATGGTAGCCAATGCTCTATGGGGTTGGCTGGAAAGGTGGAAAAAGGCCAACTGGCAGCGTAGAGGAAAGCCAATCTGGGCAGCTGATGAATGGAAAGACATTGCCACTCGGGTAGAGAAGCTACCCGTAAAAGTCCGCCATGTAGACGCCCATGTCCCTAAGAGCCGAGCTAACGAAGAACACTAGAACAACAAGCAGGTAGATCACGTCGCAAAGATTGAGGTGGCACAGATAGATTTAGACTGGCAACACAAAGGGGAGCTGTTCCTAGCCCGATGGGCCCATGATGCCTCAGGCCACCAGGGCAGAGATGCCACCTATAAGTGGGCACGAGACCGAGGGGTGGACCTAACCATGGACAGTATCTCCCAGGTGATCCATGATTGTGAGACGTGCGCCGCGATCAAACAAGCTATAAAAAAAAAAGAAAAAAAAAAAAGCGGCAGCGAGGCGCCGCGTGCGCGCCACTTATAAAAAAGCGGCGAAGCGCTGCGGGCGCGCTGCGGGCGCGACGATGATCTGCGTCTTGCTTCTCGAGTGCGGTTCCACCGGGCGGTAGTTGCCTCAGCTCTCCCGAGTGTCGCCGAGAGGGCTAACCCTCAGGTGCCCAAACGGTGGAGACCGCGACGGTCTCCTCAGGGATCTGAGGCGTGGGCGGGTCGCAGGTTATTTCCTGCACACCGCAGTCGACGGCGAGGGAAAAAAGGAGCGACTCCTCAGTAGGGCAGCAGAAGGGTTTTTATTCCTCCTCGTCCCAGAGCTGAAGAGCCCCGAATGACGCAGTGCAAGGTCTTTTACCATCGGCTAGCAACCAATCACAAACGAGGTAAAGGGCGGAGATGGGGAGGGGATTAGGGATTACAACCAACCGGAATAGGGAAGGAGAGGGATCAGGGGCCGGGAACGAATCACAGTTACAAGGAATATGAATCTTCCAGAAAGGAGGCATATACTTAAACGTTACAAACAGTCTAACTATCCACTCATAACAACGGGGAGGAACAAAGGCGGGCTGGGACTACACCATCGTGACTGTGGAGCGTGGGGGATTTTTCCCACGGAATGGTCTGCTCCACCACGACTTCTTTGAGGGCTTCTGGGAGTTGGTTTCCATAGAAACCACTCCTACACAAGCCAAGCGAGTAAAGCCTCTATGGTATGGTGGATGGTGGTCCAAATACAAGTATGGAGAAGCTTGGCAGATTGATTACATCACACTGCCCCAAACCCGCCAAGGCAAGCGCTACGTTCTCACAATGGTGGAAGCCACCACAAGATGGCTGGAGACCTACCCTGTGCCTCATGCCACTGCCCGGAACACCATCCTGAGCCTCGAAAAACAGGTTCTTTAGAGACATGTTACCCCCGAGAGAATTGAATCCGACAATGAGACTCACTTCAAAAATAGCCTTATAAACACCTGGGCTAGGGAACATAGCATCGAGTGGGTGTACCATATCCCTTATCATGCACCAGCAGCTGGGAAAGTTGAACGGTACAATGGCCTGCTCAAAACCACCTTGAAAGCACTGGGTGGGGGGACGTTCAAGAACTGGGAGACTAATTTAGCAAAGGCCACATGGTTAGTGAACACCCGAGGTTCCTCCAACCGGGCCGGGCCTGCCCACTCTGACCCCTTGCGAACAACAGATGGAGATAAAGTTCCAGTAGTACACATGAGAGGTATGCTGGGAAAGACTGTTTGGGTAAACTCTGCCTCAAGTAAAAACAATCCCATCCGGGGGGTTGTCCTTGCTCAAGGACCAGGCTGCACCTGGTGGGTGATGCAAAGAGATAGAGAGACCCGATGCATACCTCAAAGAGATCTTCTTTTAGGGTGAACTACTCATGACACTGTGCTTGTATCTGTATCTGCATGTATATATATACCTCGAAAGTTTAAATTTGATGTAAGGTGTTTGCATAGGAAAAAAATTCGGGGTGGAGAATGTTGAAGGTTGGATTTAGTTCTTTTCCTCAGGAATTTTTCTCCCATGGGTTGCTAAGACTCAAATGACTGAGTACTTAAGAGAAACAAAGCACAAGGCTAGAGCCTTTCTCCTTGGCAGGGTGAGGCAAAATTGCCCCTCATGGAAGCAGGGCTTGACAACGCGCGATTTGGAGAGACGGAAAAGCAAGGGCAGGGGGGAGGTCACGCTCTCTTGCTCAGGACCCTCGGAGCTGGACAGTCGGAGCTGCTGTCTGCTGAACCCACAGCCCCCTGAAAAACCAGCGCGGAGCTGACGGTCTGTCTGCTGTGAGTCTTTTTCCTCTCTGCCCATCAAGAGCTGCCTGCCACCAGCCTGTCTCTCCCCCCGCTCCTCCTCGCCGCTCCGAGTTTCCTCACTACATTGTGGCGGGGTTTCCCCCCTGCACGTCGAGACCTCTTGCCGTCCCAGCTCCCTGTGTCCGGGGATCCTGCTGTGGCACCAACACCAGCTGCCCCCCGAGGGTCTGTGAAGCAAGGGCTCTCCTCCATCCCTCCGTGCCTCGGGCAGCTGCCATTTGCCGTGTGCTACCTGAGCTCACGCCGGAGCGCCCCTGCAGCCACCGGGGAATCACCGCACCCAGAGCGCCCCTGCAGGCTGTGACTGGAACTGCACCAAAGGGAAAGGTGCCTGAAGCCGAGCAAGCTGCCACTGGGTTTCTGGTTCTGTTTGTTGGTTAACGTTATAGTTGTTGTTATTTGTTATCCTTTGTTTTAGATAGTAGTAAAGAACTGTTATTCCTATTCCCATATCTTTGCCTGAGAGCCTTTATAATAATTCGGAGGGAGAGGAGTTACAGTTTCCCATTCCAAGGGAGGCTCCTGCCTTCCTTAACAGACACCTGTCCTTCAAACCAGGACACTACTTCATGCTGAGTTCAGAGTCCTGTGCAACTGCAAAGTATCAATATACCCTCTGTGCATCAGCCCTGCTGTGTGCATTTCGGAGTCTGGCACCCTGCAGTACCAACCCATGATGGGGACAATCTCCACAGCTGATGGATGAGCACTTTTGCAGTCAAACTTTAAAAGGTGGATGTGCAGAACACGGAAGCTTTCCAGTGCAAATCCAGTGTGAGTCAAGGTAACCAACCACACTGTCAAACAAACACCATGTATTCCCACAGCATGCTGCTCCCTAAGACTGCAGAACACACAAGGAGACCCTCCTTGGTGGGCATGCATTATGTTCAATCTGTCCATTTGTTCTTCTCTCAAGCGGGTAATTTCTTAAGAGCTGGCCTTTATTTTTTCTCTTGCCAGAGTGTTTCTTGTGCTGTATATTAGAGTACCAGCTCCAGAAGAGCCAATGACTTTCATATTATTGTGAAAGAAGACACAGAATAAGTGCAGTATCACAACTACTCTCACTCTACAAGCAATACATGACATCAGATTTCAGACAAGGGCTATTGTTTGTTCAGATCCAGAACAATTTTTATTTACTCTGACACTAGCAGGCTCACTAAAACACATACTAATTTACTTTAAAGAAAAAAAAATCAATCAACTTTTGCATTAAATAGTAGTTGCCATCTGTCCAGGCCATTGTAATTCAAATATTTTTTCCTTCCTCATCTCAGATAAAGCATTTACTCTCGAGTACCTCTTCAGGAAAGAGCTTTTACTTTCACAAATATATAGATATTCATGTGTACATGAACATATTAATTTGAAAATACAGAAACATTATCCGTACTTAATCAAGCTGTGCACTTTATTCATCATGCTGCTATCTTTAGTCATGAGTGGTCATTTAAAAAAGCCTTTTAGCAGAATCTTTTAGCTTATTAAAAACTGTGTTACAATACACTTCCTACTGACTAGTCTACAGGAATCCTGAGACAGTGGTAATCAAGAATTTCACAGCTGCAACTAAATTGTACACCACTAAGAGAGGATGTGTACATCTGAGACTGGACTTTCAACCTCCAGTGAAAGACTGGTCCCAACCCCAAAAGTTTACTTCTAGTCGAAAACCATGATAAGTGGGAGAAAGGAAGCATTGTTAAACACAGAGTGCATACAAGGAAACGCAATACAAAGAAAGAACTTGTCCAGATTACAAAGGAAAGTGGGGACAAAGGAAAGCTGGTATTGAACCCAAATGTTCTAAACCACAGTTCAGTTACCTTAATAGCAACTTTTTCTTATTTTGTATTGTCTTTAATTCTTTTCACTTCACTTAGATATTAAGGTGACAGCTGCCTCACAGAAATCAAAAAAATGCAGGTGTCAAGAATTTCTTGAACAAAAAAGCAAGCAAAACAAGATATTTTCACTTTCTCCAGGGTGCATACTGACTTGTCTGCTGTCTTCATCATAAGAACACAGCACTTTGATAGCTTCCCCAGATCTTTTAAATAGATCATTTCTATAATTGATAGTGTTATGGTGTAAAGCAATCTGCAGCCGAATTAAAGATTAAACCAAAAGTAAGCTCTGAGTCAGTGTGAACGTGTATATTATTCAAAGATCCTGTTTATTATAAGGGTAATTTTACCCTTTAATGCCCCTGAAAAGGGAAAATGTTCAAAGTGAAAGTAATGACCTTACTAAGGGATTAGTCTTAATTGTCATACCAGAATAGTCCACCTCAATCATTTTGAAAAAGGAAAAACTGGATTACCTGTACACATTTTAAACAACTCAGTTTCGCCTACTATTTTCCTTTGCAAATTTGCAAGCTGGCGATTCATACATGTTCCAAACATTTTCTTCATTAACAGGAAATAGAGAGAACTTCTTTCTTCTTCAACACATAGTCCAGCTGAAATCCAGCACTCAAGTAGACAGAAAAGAGGGGAAAGAAATAAGCAGCCCAGGAAACCTGCAAAGCGCTAACCCTAAAGTACAGCTGGTTAAAGAAACAGCATATTGTCCTAGTAGCAGGACAATAAGCAGAAAATTATCTGAGTGTTGTCCACTGGCATTCCCAGAAAATGCAGTATGAAAGGCTTCACTGACCTGGAATAGAGGAAACCCAGGCCAGGGGGGCTGTGTGACCTTCTGTTCTGCACCTGATTCCTCTGACTTAACACCCATACCTACATGTAAGCTAGTCCCTGCAAAGTTTATTGAGAGAAAATGAACTCATCCAAACTAGATGTCTCAAGTATGGCCACAAAAACCCATCCTGAAATTGCTTTTCTCTCTCCGTTAAGCAGAAAAAGACTTCTTGGCAGCTTGCTTAGCTGAAAAGGTGCAAACTCAGTGAAACAAATAAGGGCCTAGCCTCTTCTTCAGGCTTTTATAGCAAGCAGTGTATTTGTTAGTCGTGTGTCACTCCCACTATACTGAGATGTAGAGGAAAGGAATACACTGAGCTGTTACAGAAGGTTTGGAGGAGGGCCATGAAGGTGATCAGAAGGCTGCAGCACATGTCCCATGAAGACAGGCAAAGAGTTGGCAGGCAGAGAGCTGGGGTTGTCTAGCCTGGAGAAGCAAAGGCTTTGGGGAAACCCTTATAAAAGCCTTCCAGTACCTAAAAGAGGCTAATAAAAATAATACAGAAATATTTTTTACCAGGGTCTCTTGTGACATTACAAGTGGCAAGAGTTATAAGTTGAAGAAGGTGGATTCAGGGAGAATATATAAGGAAGATATTCTTTACAATGAGGGTGGTGAGACACTAAGGTTTCTCAGTGAAGTTGTGGATACTTCATAATTGGAAATGTTCGAGGTCAGGTTGGATGGGACTTTGAACAACTCACTTTAGTGGAAATGCCCCTGACCATAGCAGGGTGAGTAGAAATAGATGGCTGTTAATGGTACCTTCCAATCCAATCCTTTCAATTTTCCTATGATTTTTTTAAAAAGCAATATCTTCAATACACTACAAATTCAGTCAAGATAACAATCATTTCAGGCCTGGATTTGTGATATTTCATCCAAATGTTCCTGCCCTCATGAGCTTCTCTTTTTGTGATATAAATACGTAGCATTACTGTAGCATGTAGGAGGCTATTCACGGCATGGCCAGCTTGCACTATTTTGGTTGCTGCATATTCACATCTCATTGCCTTGCAACCCTGGTTTTGTTAACACATCTCTGGTGTTGATTTTAACAGTTGTGCACATGTTCTTAAAGGCTATTTTAGTACAAGGCCCTTAAAGCTTTTGAAGCGAATCAGTGCCTTTGAGAAATCACAATTTACAGGCACACAGGAGGCATGGCAACTTTGCCAGCTGGATCTGAAGCAAGGAATGGAAACAAGAACACTTTCCATAATTTAAATATGGACTGACCCTGGTAATTATAGATCTCAGTCATCTCCTATGACTATGTTCTCAGTTTTTCAGGGACCCTGAAATACAGATGTGGTACCTTTCATCTGAGGAAGGAATATGGTCCTGATCCATGGTCCAAGTTTGAACACAGGTGCCCAACAAGAATTACACAGAACTAACAATGCAAAAACATGAAAGTGTGGTCTGAAAAACCTTGCAAACACACAACTTGAAGAAAACATGGATCCTATCCCCAGTTTGTCCTATCTTGAAACAAAATCTATAAGATCTTGTACAGCCTTGGAGTAATATTGCAAAAAAATCCCATAGCCAATGTATCTCTTGGCCAATCAAGTATCACCAAAACTATTTGAAAATTCATTTGAAGACATGGCATATTTCAGAGAAGAAAAACAATTGTTAAAGGTCAAAACAGTTTTTCTGCCATTTTCAAAACAAAATAATTTTTGGTTCAGACTGACAGTTGCCTCAGCATTTACCTTTGGATTTGTTTTGATTTGGTTTGGGTTTTTTTAATGTTTCTCAAATTATCTCCAATGAAATATTCTAAACCTTCAGATTTTTAAAATGATGAGCAACAACCCTCTTAAAGAAATCATTTCAGGTCAGTGTGAATGGAATTTTTTTCAGTCAGTGAACTGAAAAATCAATTATTCCAACTGCCACTGCAGTGCACAACTCAAGGGCAATGTGAGACCAAGAGACAAATTGGGAAAGAAGAACTGACTGATCCTGCCCTAATACTTTTCAATATAGTGCTACTCAACTTTTTTTGAACAAGTTCCCTGTTAAAGCTTCCAATTGAGTCACATATCTTGCTCAAACCTTGCTAGGATTGGTGTTAACTAAAACGAGCAAACAAAACAACGCAAGAAGGAAAATTAAATCAAGGAAGTTCCATTTCTGAATCTGGAAGCTGAGAAGAGTATAAATACATTTCATTATTTAGTTGAACTTGAAGCCACCTTGAGAAATATTTTATCAATATTTAAATACTTCTTCTGATGCACAACCTTCCCCTACCTCTTCTTTTTCTATAACTAGCTTGGGAAGCATTTAGAGGACATAACACGTACCTTTGAGACAGTCGATATGTGATTACACTGATATATAGCACTGCAGAAAAACCAAAGTTCTGTTTACATGTGAGTTCTCCCAACAGCAACACAAACCAATTCTAGTTCTTTTGTTAAAAAATATAGGTAAGGATAGCAATTCTGTTTTCGCCTCTTTCTGCACACAAGGTCAAATTAAAAAAATACAAGTCCCATCAAACTCAAGATCCAATCTTACATACAATAGGTCACCTAGTTCTGTGTGCACCAATATATTCTGTTATAAAAACATTCTGATATTTAGAAGGGAAAATCTATTTCTAATTTCATTTTTCACTTCTCATTATTTCCCTATTTCTCTACAGCAAAAGTTAAATTGATTTCAGTGTAGATGCACTAGCCTGAGAACTAGTCAAGATCTGTGTGTATAAAGTGGTAGGATCACATGAAGTTTGCCATCTGGCCATGGGGCATAAATGTAGATTTAGCATCATGTTTTAGCACTTGTGACTCCCTTGCTTAGATGAATTTACAAATAGCTTAACATTCTGCAACAAGATTTTGAAGTAGTCCTCTTCCATAATCCTGCTAAAGATGAAAATAATTGAGGTGCCAAAATTAAGTGACCTAATTCTCACATGGGAACAGTATTTTCCTACTGCCAACAAGACTTGTCTGAAATAATTTTTGGATTCTGATTTAAAAAAATCTAAGGCCATTGAACAACCTTTATGAAGGAGTAAAGGAAAAGGATAGTAAATTAATTTTCATTTAACTGAGGATCAATGCTTTTTGCCTTTAAGCAACACTACTTAAAAGTCAGTCTGTTGCCTTAAAGTAATGTACTTTTTTTGTTTGGTATAACTCCAGGCTTGTTATAACTACAAAAACTGGGAAAAAAAAATTGTTTCTGGTTCTTTCTAGTCTGTTTACTTCTATATTTGCACGTACTCTGTGTATCTTCAGTTTCATTGTTTTTCATGTTCTGTGACTCTTTCACATTGTAATAACAGAATGAAAATCATTACTGTAAAGCCTTTAAAATTTCCAGAGTGACCACAGAGTAGGAATGTAATCTGATATTACTTTTAATGCTTTTTAAAATAAATTAATATATTTCAAGTTGATAGGTCTTTTTAAATCCGTCTCCTCTGATAATCTGTATTTCTGATTATCTTATGCATAAGTCCCAGCTTGAATTTTTCAAAGAGAAACCTCATTTTCTTATTTTCTGCAAAGCTTTGCAACATGCAGTTTTTGGATTTTCCCACTGATGTTGAGATGAGGATTTATATGACATTTCTAAGTTCTGAGAGCGACTTGATTTTCTACTTCAAACTCCCCAGGTAACTTGTCTTCTTTTAAGCAATCTCTTTCATGGCCCAGTTCAGCAAAAGCACTTAAGCACAGGTTTAATCCTCAGTGAAGTAAAGTGCATGAATATGTTAATATGAATATGTTAATATGACTGCATGTCCTAAAGCTAACACCAAAAGGTGTTATCACCTATCATTCTATCACCTTTTGACTTCAAATAACACGTAGTCCAGACATTTTCAGAAAGGCAACATATTTCATTTAATAAAAAAATATAAATATATTTCCTTGATCTTTCAGATCCTGCAAAAGCCAAAACTATTTCCTTCTGACTATTGCCCCATCATATATGATAATAAAAAAATAGCTTTCATGGTTTTGCCATTGAAATTCTATTATTTCCATTTGATAAAGAGAACTCCATACTGAAAACTGATACTCAAAGGTATCGCTGCTTAATATATTTAGATTCACCATCCTTAGTAGTCAGGGCCAGCTGAGAATTTTCCAATGGAGTAGTACTCTGCTGGAAAACACTGTTTCAGGGATGAAATATGCTGCTTTTGGGAGTCCCCTTCTCCCATGCCTGCCGTATCAGGACCCAGCCCTCTGCTGTGCCTGTGGGACAGTGATGAGAAGGAGCAAGCTCAAGAGGAGCAGTGGGAAGCACCTGCCAAGTCTCATGATGGTAAGCAGAACTGAGAGATAAGATTAACAAATATTTTGGGAACCAACTATATTTCTAAGAGCCAGCTGGACTGAGCCACCTGCAGCACTGCTCTGGTTTCAATGAAGCAGCACTTTATAGCGTTAATTTCCTCATTCTTCTTTACTTACGATGTCAGGATCACTGAAAAGATATCGCACACTAAATTTTCATCTGCAGATTGACCCTAGAGCTTTTGAAATCCTGTCAAAATTATTCCCTTTTACAAGAAAAGCCAACAGTATTTGTTCACTATAAATCAAATTTAGAAATGCTTCATTCTTTAAAGCAACATTTTTATGCCTGAAGTGTCATAGAATCATTGAATGGTTTGGTTTGGAAGGGATCTTAAAAATAATCTAGTTCCAATCCCACTGCCATGGGCAGGAACACCTTCCACTAGACCAGGTTGCTCAGAGTCCCATCCAACCTGACATTGGACACTGCCAGAGGTGAGGCATCCACAATTTCTCTTGGCAACCTGTTCCTGTGTCTCACCACCCTCACAGTAAAGAAATTATTCCTAATATCTAATCTAAATCTACTGTCTCTCATTTGAAGCCAACCCCCCTTGTCCTATCACTGCATTTAGTGATGAAGAGTCCCCCTTTGGCTTCCTTGTAGGCTCCCTTCAGATACTGGAAGGAACCTATATCCAGTAATAAAATATGTACTATTATAAGGCTCATTTGTAAATGTATTAACTTCTTCAGGTCCTAGCAATCTTTCCTTTCATTTCTACTAGGATCTCTACTTGATTTTTTCCCCAGCCTTTAGAAATGGAATATAACCACTGCTTACAGTATCCTGTACTGCTCGGTGTGGATGGCATTCCTATATTAGGACAGATGTGTAATTCAGTGTTTGTATTTCAGGATCTTTGGGCAAGTTCCTATTGTTGTTCACAGAACATTTTTGTAAAGTACATTTGTAAGTGTCATGCTGAATAATGGCTAATAGGGTTAAATGTGGTATGGCATTTGGAAATATTGCAAGCTCAGAACCTTTCACAATTAATAATACAGGAAAAAAATCAAAGAATGGTTTATGGCAGTGTGCATTTATTGTACACCTATGTTTGTATTGACTGCATTTATGTTACGTTAGCATGAAAATCAGGCCACAGTGCATTAGCATGAAAATCAGATACAGTGCATTTTAAGAAATACTAACAATGATATTTTAGAAAACCCAAAATGCAAATTCCACCATCCGTTGCCAAAAAAAAATTATACTGTTCATATTTTTAAATGTCATGTTGCAAAGATATATTGGTTTCTTTTCAAGCCCTGTAAGCATAGTATAAAATAGTCTGTGCTGCTCAAATTACCTGGCAATGACTGATGTTCAATGATCATTGTTCCTGCAGTACAGCTGGGAATTCAGAAATTCAGCAGTCAGCATCTGATTAGTCACATTTAATCACCAGGAGCAGCAGTTCTAGGAATATATGCCTAGTCCTGCTAACTCTGTCTTGTCTCCATCTACACAATAAAAAGGTTTCTCCACCTACAGCCTATTTTCTCACTGTTAACTCAAGGGTGAAGTGTCCATTGGACTCTTGCATCACCTCTCCAATGACAGAGGATTATTTCTTGATTTGCCTTGAAGCAAAGCTGTAACTTTTCCAGACTGGTCTGTGAGTTTGGCTGGTAATGAGATGACTGCTCCTTTTCTAGATCTGAATGATTCATTTCAGATCAGAAAGGTTCAATTTACATTACATTACATTGTTCAGCTCACAATGCATGCATTGCATGCACTCCTTGCACTGCAGGTTCCCTTGGTATTTTTGTTTAAAATACATATAAAAAAGTCATTATTTGCTACTTTATTTAAGCCTGCCATATGCTGACATGAAAAGACAGGTTAGGAGTATAATTAATTTTCTCTAGGGAAAAAAGGTGATGGGAAGCTTACAAAATCCACCTTTGGGTTAACCCAATTTTAATAAAAATATTTTTTAACTTCTATAGATATAAAACTCTTACTAAAGCAGGTTAATAAATTACTTTTTTTCTGGGGAGAACATAAAGAGAGAACTATCATTTTAACATTAAGTTTAAAACATGTCATCCAATACTAATGCATAAATCCAAATAATTTGAATTTAGGTGCTTTGCTTTTATATATAGTAAATTTATATATAAATTTATATATATTAAATTTAATACAAAAACGAAAGTGAAGTTTTAATCATTTTGAGCAGCTCCTAAGACTGCAATAAAATGAAAACATACATAATTAAGTCACTGAGACATGTTTAAGGCTTGTAAGTAACCATTGCCATGCTTGTTAAACAGGGGTCCATATGCAGAGCAAAACTGCTAATCACCTTCACAAAAACTTGATTTGAGATAAAATAACTTGAAGAAAAAACTATTATTACTTTGTCACTGTGTGCTCCAAATTACAGAAATAGCAATGCACATATACTTAGGCATGAAAACATTTACAGGCTGGTTTAGCAGCCCAGTCTAAAGGCTCTATCCTGACAAACTCTGTGCCTGGGTGCCTTCAAATGGCTACACAGGAACTGCCACATCTACAGGGATATGCCTGCCCAGAAAGGACAAGGTCATTGGCATTTATTTCACTCAACAGAAATAGTGCCCCATTAAGAATTTCCCTAAGCTTCCAGTGGACAGGAAGATGCATGGTATATATCCTGTTCCTTTTTCTGACCTTTCCTACTTTTGGTCAGTGCCAGAGTTAGAATGCTGAGCTAGACAGAGACTTTCACTGACCATGGCCCACTGTTTTAACAGATCTGGACCATGGCTCAGCTTCTTATGATATCCTGATATTTAGGGTCAATACCTGGTTTGACTTAAGTTTTATTTACGTATGAAATTTAAGATGTTTCCCCTGAGTGTTTACAGAAGCAAGTCACTTCCTAAACAGAAGGGTTCTGAAAGTCTTCTTTAGCAGCAAACTGAAACCTTCCCTATTGCCTATGCAGCTGTCAATCTCTATTCCATGTCCTAACCCTGCTAAGATTTGCTGCTGTCTTTTATGAACATCAGAATTGCTTTAGTGCTGCAATGTCCTAAGAAGACATGCCTTTTTCAGATAATCTAGGTCCATCAATCTGTCCAAAACTGGTACATCGTTCCATAGTCAGTAGTTTATTTTGTGACAGTAATAGGCAATAAAATAATGCAGTGAAATATTTTAGTGTGAGGAGTATAGTCCAGTATAGGTTGAAAACATCTAGGTAATTCTTCATGGCACATTATTTATCCACAGTAATTTATTAGGTAGATGTGTGAAATCCCATTGTAGTCAGTCAAAACTGATGTGCTGGATGGCCTTTGGCTTTTCTTAATTTATAACTTCAAAGGACATTTACTCTCCCCACAGCAAAGGAATAACAACCAGGAGTTCTAAGAATTGCATGATTTCTGGTGGAAAAAAAAAGGTGCTGATTAATGATGACCTCTTTTACAATGCAGAGTTGATAAAAGCTTTGAAACTGCTGCTTTTCAAAAGTAATGCATGTCCTGTTGAAAGCTGTAATGGTTAGAAATGTTTTGGGAATTAAAACACTTTTGAATACAGACTTAAATGGTTAAAAAAATACATACATAAACAGAAACACCCACCTAAGACAATTTAAAAAATA
>JAVTVJ010000300.1:0-284120 GCA_034509425.1 Eopsaltria australis
CTATGTTCTCTACACAAACTATTCGTGATCTCTTCCCATCACATGGATGGCCTCTCAATGACTGGTCTTGTACTCAGCTGGGTACTCCATTGTACTGATTTCTAATCAATGCTGTCTGTGAGGATTGTGTAAATGCAATTTTCATGAATGTATTATTCACATATGTAAAACCCAATCTTTTCCCAATACATCATTCAAGGTTGCTTCATTCTTTGGAGAGCTTTGTTTAGGTAGTTCCATGATTCACCTATGTTTGACTCCTTGGGTCTCTGTGGATCTTCAACAGTGCCTCAGACAGGCTTTACACCATCAGGCCCCACCACACAGTCCCATTCCATGACCAGAAAAGTTGCCCCATATATTTGCTTTTAAATGCATAAACCCCACATATCTGACGGGCTGGCGCAGCTCCCTCATGCTATTCTGACATCAAAGTTAAAAAACTCCCATGAAAATATTGTTGGGCCTTAGAGACAGAGCTTGCTTAAAGCAATATGAAGCTCTCAAGAAGTTTTGGTTCTTTGTCCTCGGCTAATAAGCATTGCCAAGGTCATAGACATATCTCTCATTCAGATAATTTTTTAATCAGTTGGGAGGTCCTTTCTCTGCTTGCTTTTTCATGTGCCCTCTGAAAAGACAGGCTTCAGCACAATCTCAAGAGAAGTGATCTGTCTTTTTAGTCACAGTAACACAGGGGAGGAAGGGAAATAATTGCAGCTGAGATGCTGGCAAGGCAAGCTATCACAGTTGCCCATATGATACTGCAGTGCTTCAGAATGGGTCAGTTCCAAATGGGGCAATAAAACAATTCTGTCAGGCTTGACAAACACCCCATGCCCTCTTCTAACGCCTTGGGCCTTGTATAGTCCTTCTAACTGGATATTCCCAAAGTGCAGATGAATCAGGAAATAGTAAAAGCAGCAGGAAAGGAGGTTGTTTTAAATTTGTATCTGCACTGAACCAATTTTTTTTTTTGGTCAGGTCAGTTTCCAGGGTGTTTATCCAGAATGTGTCTAAGTGAGTGATCAGATAGCTGGTTCAGTCATCAGCATACGAATCCTTGTGTGTTCTCTTTGAACTGTGCATACATGATGAGAAAATTTGGTTGTTTTTTATGTTTCCTGTGCCCCCTTGAGCACCAGCAGAGCTGGAAAAAAACCCTTAATGTCTTGGAATGCAATTCAGAATATGCAGAACTCTGAACAGTAACTGTGGAGCTTACATGTTGTTTGCCTCTTTCCCTCTGCACTCAGGGGGGAATTGCCATTGGAACATATGTTTCTCCTATAAATAATTTTCTCAGTAGCAAAATCGCCAGTTGTCCATACTTTTTTCTTTAAATGAAGCAGATGGTTTAAAGGTCCTGGCTTTAGCTTCAGTGATAAAAATTAATAAAAAATACATTATACTTTGCTGATTTCTTTGTCTTCATGCCTATAGGCAATAATGGCTGATTGGGAAGTATTGCACTGAGTACAATATGAATCATGAATTCCAACCTGACTTGTGCTGTGGCTTACCTGGAGCCAAACAATGAATTTAAAAGAGAAAAAACTTATTTGAAAGTGAACTCTCTGGTATTTCCTTGTGTTTTGCATGAAAAGTTTCGCATAACTTAATGTTCAGATTTTGTCTGAGGAGGTTGTTACACATTTTTAATGCAAAGTATGTCTGTGATTCTTCTCGTACTATTGATTTTTATTTCTGACAATTACTTTTAGTCTGAGTTCTGCATAGGAAATCATTCGTGTGCTTTTACTGAGGATAGATTTAAAACAATTATGCTCTTCTACTTAAAACTTTCGCTCTGTCAGACTACACCTATTTCACACTTTTGGAGTTTGATTCACAAGCTTCCATAACCAGATAAAGTCTTCTGATTGATTTAAAGAAGTTTTGTATTAAGCTCTTTGCCTTTAATTTTTCAGGAATAGAACCTCAATAAGGCTAACTATTGCAATAAAGAGTATCAATATTTACAGCAGAGTTGCTGTTCAAATTTACATTTTCCCCTTTTCTATGAATTTGAGGTTGGAAACTGGGCAGTCTAATTCTGCGTTTCAACAGTTGTGTGATAACTACTGAACTATCTCAGTAATTTTTTGGTCAATATTGCTTTTATAATAAAGGATTAATGTTGATACATGAAGCATCAGCCTGCTGGATTGGATGGCTGTATCCACACTAGGAAGTTGCATGGAGACAACTGATGTGCTCACTTTAGACCAACTACAATTTGAATATTTCTGTCTTCTTTGGAAGTTGTGGCCCTTACCAGCTGATAAGGGCTAAGGGATATTCTAAATGATATTTTGCAGCATTCTGGGGAAAGTAGGGATGATTATGACTGAGAATTGAGCAATGGCCACAACTTGTTTATTAAATGATATGGTCTTCAGAACACAAATAAATTGCATAAGTAAATCTTTGCAAGACCCTGGCTTGGGAGAAAATTCCTAAATTCAAAAGTGAATTAAGCATCAAGACAATTCCTATTTCCCAGTCCTCCAAGCATGTTTTGTTAGGCCACACAAATTTTTCAGGTTTTATTTGTTTTAACAAAATGCATTTCATAGTTTCCATGGCCAACTTTGAAAATGTTCTGCTTATTATCTGTACCAGCATTAAAACGAGTCCTCAGTGTGTAGACTACTTAATATACCATTGATACAGCTAAAATTCAGCTTTGTGACTATGTGGTGGGTTTTCTTTTAAATTTAGAAAGGGAAATAATACAAGTGCTTAGTATCGGTGCTCAGATGCCAACTTTTCATAGCATTCTATACGTGTTATTGTCTACACTTTCTCTTTTTGTCCCATATTAAAATGCAATGATCCATTTACATGGCCTGCCTTCAAAACAGCGAAAATACAGTAGCTCTGCATTAAGCTGCAGTCTTTAATATTTTCCCATGATTTCCTGGAAGAAGCAAATTAGTCCTGTGGTTACTTTTTGGTTGTTGTTGAATCTCACAGCATGCTGATTGTTTTGCAGTAAGACTTTCAATGGAGTGTGAGTCAGTTTCAGGAAAAATGAAATTATGCTATATTTTTCAGCTGTGAAGTTAAAGAATTTTGTTGAAATCCAAGAATTGCTTGATGTTAATGTATTTCATTTGTGTTTTGGGGGTTTATGAACTGTGAAAGTGCTTGGCAGGAATACAGCCAGCTGTTTATTATTCTGTTTTGCTTCTCAAGAGCTTTTTCTGCTATTAAATCAGACTCCTGGAATAAACAGAGTATCTCAAAGGAGTATTTGCAAGGGTTAAGCCAAGATTCTCTATATGTTTAATTCCAGTAGTGTGTCATACTAATATGTTTGGCTTAATTTTTATAATCTTCATGTTACAGGAAAAAAAATCTGAATAGCAGGGTAGTAATTTGCCACAGAGATATTACCAAACCAAACTGGTGTTACTTTAAAGCTAGATAACTGCATAGAAATAGCAGAATAAAATTAAGATATATACTCTTTCAGATGTTGGAGCATTTGGCCTTGAAGAAGTACTATCTCCATTGAAAGAATTATTCCACTGATTTATTTGACTGCTTATAAGATTTCTCTTTTTTTTCCTGTTAGCTTAGTATTCTCTTCAGGGGTTTGTTTGGTTTTTTTTTGTTTTTTTTCTGGTGATGATGATTAACAATTCTGAGCTAATATGCCAGGCCCATTTCTGTTAATTCATTCATGTCTAGGAATATTTTGTCGTTCCTAAAGACGAAAAGCAGTTCTGACATCATTCTGCAACTTTGTGAATGTAAGTAGTGGTTGTTTATCTAGCTAGTGAGCTTGACAGTGAACGTAGATAATTCGTGTCTTGCCTTCAATGGTCCACATCTATGATGGACTCTGAAGGTATTGGTGGGCAAATGTTACCGCTTTTAGGGCATTCTTTAGCAATCATTTAATGAAGTATCAAACAAAATGCTGTGTAATCTGCTAATATCAGCATTTACAATGTAATTAAGTGTTTGAAAATGAATGTCTTACAGTTTTATGTCTAATTAGTTTCTGCTGATTATCACAAAACACTTCAAACTGTAATAACTAAACAGAATAATTGAATAATTGAAAATGAGGCCTCAGTGTCCAAACTATATGGGTGAAATTATGTTCTCTTGGATCATATATTGCTCTGAATTCTCTTGATAGAAAATATATCTGCTGTAATAGCTGGCCCTCATTTCAACAGTCCTGACTTAATGTCACTTGCAAGCTGTGAATCAGAGAAAAGTGATCTAGTAAAAGAGACAGTGAGTCAATGAAATAATAGAAGTAGCAAAAGAGTGAAAGCAGATGGGTTTTATTACTGAGAATAAATTTTATCTCAAAATATGGTGAGCTACTGCAAGCTGCATTTTTTGCGCATTTCTGATTATCCTCTTGGAGCTGAATATTTGAATGGATTTTATTTGTGTATTTTACCATGTGTATCCTCAGTTTTCTGTGAGTATAAATTGGAGAGTAAAGACCTTTTAAAAAGCCATAAAATATGGCAAAATTAATATTATTTTCTTTAAAATTGTACCTAGTTTTGCAAGTCAAAGGAAAAAATTAGGAAATTTGCATTAACAAACCATGAAATCTATGTTTTTTTCAGGTTAAAAAGAACTATGAAAAGGTTAATTTCAGATAGGTAAAGCTGAAATGTAGGCAGGAACACAAACGTGTCTCTGGGACCTGTGTAGTATAAGTAATCTACTCTGCTGACATTTGCATTTTAATTAGTTAGGTAATGGGTCTTCTCAAAATGATATATCAAATAAATTATTAATCTGTATCTTATTTGGCCAGATAGTAACCCTAATTTATGTTCATTTAGTGATATGTACCAAGTAGTGCATATTCTAGATTTGGCATATGAAGTAGGAAGACAATGGTGAGAATGTGTTCTAAAGGAATAAAAAGAAGCTTTTAGAACTCTAGCATTCATTTATGTATAGTACAGCAGGAGTGGTAGTTTATATCAAAAACCAGTTTAAAACAATAGAAGTATGCTGAAGAATGTCAGAGACTAGCCAATAGACAGCCTTTGATATATGACAGAATTGTTAACAGTTTGCATGAACTTTTCATAAATACAGTTTTGTATATGGATGTTTTCTTGAGGTTCAGGCCTGGATCTTTTGCTTATTTGTGGAAAAAAAAAAGGAAAAATATGTCTGAATTTGAATTTAAACATCAAGCATTGAAAGTAATTGCTCTCTGGAATGAAGGTCAAGCCAGAAGAAAGGTCATGTGGCTCACAGGGAATAGTAATTTTAAAATTACATTGACTCTGTACTGCCATCTTTTATTCACTGTTATATACAGGGTTCTAACAGAACGAGGAACTTGCACAGCCTACTGACCAGATAGGGGTATCTGCTGTGATCACAGCCATTCTTCAGGATTCTGTTCATCTTCCTTAAAGGGTGGAAAGACCTCCTCTAACCCTGAAAAAAAACCCAACTAAAAACCCAAAACCCAGAAGGTGAGAATCTAAATTTAAATTTCCAAATGAAACTTTCTGCATGTGTGAAGTTGTCTTACCCAGAAGAACTTCGTGACAACCACAAAGTTTTGCTATTGCAGATACAGAAATAAGATGTCTGTGCAGCTGTCCTGGAAAGCCCATTTTAGCAATCATTCTCCAAGATTGCTGAACACACATGGACTGAGAGTGAGGTGTCCTAAAAACAATCATTACTGCAAATGCCTTATGTTAGGGCTTGTCAAATCTGCTGCAACATCATGGCTCCAGGTACAGTCAGTACCAAGGCTGAGCACGTCTTCCCAATAAGCAAATGTGTATAAACCACAGGGCTACGTGCAACACATCAACACAGATGGAAACACAGTGCTTGTGTAGACACAAACTGCACCGATTGCTTGGTTCTGTTCACTTCTCTGGTCAGGATGAAAACCTGTTAATAGACAACACATATATATGTAGGTATTGTGGATCTATATGCATTTTATATATATATATATATATATACACACACATGCACAATATTCCTTCAATAACTAGCCTTTGGACACCTAGCTTGTCCACTAACTGAACTTTGATGTCCCCAGTTTCTGGCACTTGAGCATGGTATCCCACCCCCAGGCTTACAGCCTGACTCCGTCTGGGACAGATGCCCTTTGCCCATGCATATCTCCAGACACACAGACTAGGGATCCTTTCAGTAACTACCCCTAGGCACTTTTCATCTACCCATCAGTCTTGGGTTCCCTGGTCTCTGGTGGCCTCACACATGACATGAATGTGCAAATGGCCTCCTGGCCTCTCCACTAGCGAACTCACAGACCCTCTGACCTCTCCAGTACCCAGCCTTGACCCATGTTTGCTTCACTGCCCGACCTAGTCCAATCCAGCAATCACAAACTAACATATGACATATGGACCCCTGGAATAACAATGCAATCCAGTGCCTCCAGTTGCTGTCATCACAGAGAGAGGTACCCCACATGAGCAGCTGACACTCAGACTGTCATACACAGAATATAGGCTCTCAGTAGCACTTGGAGATGGAGTTGAATGGAGCACAGGGCAGGTTCTGCAGGTCATATATAGAGTGTAGCCAGTTAAGTGTACAGATGAGACTCTATTTGGAATTGACTGGCCCTTTTCACCTCTTTGCTCCTTTATTTTCCCCTTCTTGTTCCTCCTCAGAACCCCTTGGCCTCTACCGTTCTGCAGGTCATATATAGAGTGTAGCCAGTTAAGTGTACAGATGAGACTCTATTTGGAATTGACTGGCCCTTTTCACCTCTTTGCTCCTTTATTTTCCCCTTCTTGTTCCTCCTCAGAACCCCTTGGCCTCTACCTTTCCCCATCTTTGGTTCTGCCTCTAAGTATCTCATATTGAGTTTCGTACAATCTCAAAATGCTCTTCTCTTGCATCCTAGAATTGTCTCACATTTCCTAGGAAGTAACTCCTTTAAGTGTTCCACAGAGTCTGGAAGACAGGTAACACCCATCCCATCGGTTGATGCTTTTATGGGATGGCTGGGAGAGGGCTTCATCTCTATCTGGCTTATTTTGGTTCCCCTCCATCCATTTTGTCTGTGTATTCCTTTAAATTGTTGTAGGTGATAATTTTTTCACTTATTCTAAACAGTACCATCTTTAAACATTGATCTAAAAGAAGTTGCTGTTTTTTTCCTTCTTTCCCTTCAAATAATAAATTGATGATTGAAGTACAACTTGGGAAATCCTTGTTCAACTTATTCCAGAGAGAGTGCCTCTACATTAAAACTACAGGATCTTTGAGAAGGAAGAACTTAATTCTTCAGTTAATATAACTTTCAGGTCTTTAACTAAGAGGTTACAAATCTCTGATTTCTCTTTAGCACTTTGGGTCCATAAAAATTAAGAAATCGTTCTTCACTGATATATTTTTGTAAGAATATCTTGAGAACATGTCCTTATAATGAAACTAGACTATAGTATAAAAGTTAGGGTAATAGGAGAAAATATTGGTGTGGTTCACTCTGGACAGGGTGTGAGTTTCAGCCTGGGTCTCTCATTTTTTGCTTGAAAACCTTAATGAAAAAGTTATAATATTAAAGAAAAGAAGTGATATCTGTTCTTCTCTTGACAGAGTTTTAACATAGGGTGAAGTATGCAAATGCTTGATTTCTGAGTCATATCTTCTTCCCTAAGGCCGTGCTTGTACAAATAATCTTTTCTTCTTGGGGGCATTTGCCTCTTGGGATGGATGTCGCATCCTTTAAAATGTTCAGGTTGAATAGGGTTCTGAGCAACCTATTCTGGTGAAAGATGTCCCTGCCCATGGCAGGACGATTGGAACTAACTACTCTGTAAGGTTCCTTCCAGCCCAAACCATTGTATGATTCCATGATTAGGGAGGTAATTTTTCTCCCAGGCTGCAGCACAACAGCTGGCAGCCCCCGGTACTGCACTGTATTGTACCAGCTCACATTAGAACTGCTTTGCTTTCTTTGCAATTTATAGAACAGTATAGCCCAGCCCTGCCTGCAAAACAACACTACAGTAAAACGAAAAATCAAATTTTATTATATCTGATGGATTGAAGCTCTGTCGTTATAAACACCACTGTATTTTACTAACGTTTATACTATACGTATCCAGTTGATTGTATGTAAAAGTCTTGCCTTGAACAACTTCTAGCATTGTAATTTATTACACATTCAATTTTTGAAAGATATAAAGAGAAATGGAAACACTGAACTCTAGAAAATAAACCTCAGACTTAACATTTTTATATATTGTGTCTCATATTTTGTCAAAGGCATTCTATATTTTTTGGCATTAATGCTTGATCTCTTAATGATTCCCATTTCTAGAAAAATTTACATTACAAATCCATGCAGAAATGAACACATTGCAATAACAAAATCCATGTCAGGTTAAGTATAATATAAAAATTTTACTAGCATTTGAAACAAAATATAGATTCCATCTGTCAGATATTATCTCCAGAGAAGTTAGCACACGCACATACGTAATTGGATTATGGGAAATCGAAAAACACCCAAAGTGCCTCACAAAGAGTATATGATATTTATGCTTGTCTTTAACAATGTTTTTTAAAATTTTGTAGGAAAGTTTTTAATGGTAGAAATTTGTACTTCTAATAGAATGAAATATGTATAACTGCATTGAATAGGAGTTTGCAGAATTTTCCCAATTAGATGCTCTATATAAGAGAAAATAAAAGACAGTAAAGATGGCCCTTCTCAAAAGAATTCAAGATATTTTTGTATTTCATAAAAGCTTTAGAATGCTGACTCATCTATTTCTGATGTTTGGTTGTTGCCATACTTTGTATGAAGTATTTCTTCTTTGTATGAAGAATTGAAGGCTTACTGTCACTGTGCTAAAAAATGCATAAAAACTTGCCAGAAAAATTTGTATTAAGTGTAAGGAAAATGAATACAACAAACAGTTTAATAATTTACTCTCAAAACTTTTAAAATATTTTTCTCTATCTTTTAGACAGTAGGAAAACTGACATCAAATAGCTGACATTTGTTTTCTTTCCTTCCTTGTGATTTATCCTTTCACCAGACTTTCAAGGAAGAAATTATCACACGCTCTTGAAAGGATTTAGTATCCTATCACTCCATGGCTACAGTTTTTGAAGTTAAATGCTAAGGTTTCTAATTTTCACTTTGTTGTTTTAAATGGCTGCCTCCTCCCTCTGTTTTCTGCAGGAGAGTAGTTTCTGTCAGAATGAGCTCTTAGTGCAAGAATCCAGGCTGAAAAAATAATTAACCTTCTTTGGAATATGTAGCGCCATATAATGCTGTTCCAAAATCAGTAATGCATATGTCCATGCATCCTTGCATGATTTGTTTTAGGATGAGGTCAGGCTTTTGAAGATGCTTTTTTCTCTCCATTGACTCTAAAAGCTCTAGTGACTCTGGAAGGTAACTAGTACCACTTCAATAGCCTGGAGGTGTGTAAGTTGAATAGAAATGTCCTACAGTGGGGGGGGGGAAGTAAACTTACACAAGTTTTTTTTGTTGGTTTGGTTGTGGTTTTTTGGTTGGTTGATTGACTGGTGGGTTGGGCTTTTTGCAAAACCACATATCAGCAAAGAATCTGACCTTTGACTTCAATAAACATCTTACAGATAACTTTAGGCTGAGATGAATTACTCACTGGACTTGCCTGTCTTTCTGCACAGACAGATGCCAAATTTAGATTTCTAAAGCTCTGTGAAGTGACTCCCACCATAACAGCTGAAAAGATGCGTGAGCAGTTTTTCTGACTTGTGTGATCCCTCAGTCTTTACCTTATTCGTTAGTTTAAGCTTGCCCTTGGACATCTCTGAAATGCTCAGATAATGTATTTCCTATGTGGTAGTTCTTATAAATGTTGTCTATTTTCTACTTGTTTTGGGTGTTTTAGTAATAACCAACTTATTCACTACATGTGATTTAAACGAGGATTTCTGTATTCTAAATAAGAGGAACATGCATTAGATTTGCGTGTTAATGAATGCTGTTGCTGGATTGAGCCTGTTTTTTTTCACTGCTCTTGGAGATTTTAAGGTTTCTATTGATATCTCCCCTGTAGTGATGATAGAAGATGGGTGATTATGAATAAGCAGCACAATGGCAATATTTAATAACTGTGAGCACATGTGCTAACACAATGCAATGTACTGATGAAAAAGTACTCTGATTTCCACAGTAATCAAAACTGTCTGTAATCTATGCAATATTCATTTCACTTTAAAAAGAAAATGGTCCTTTTATGTCTTCAGATAACCTAAACAATAAAATAGTTATTAAAATGGAAATCCTGAGTTTGCATGTGCATAAAAATGGATTCAGAAAAGACAGACTAATATACCTGGAATTTTTGTGTGTTCTAGCTAGAGGAATACATGTGACTTTATAAATATTTATACATGGTTCAAAGCCATCTGTCAACAATTAAAATATATGTCACATTTAATAACATAGTCTGCATAGATTAGGATTACTATAATTAGGCTATTGCGCACATATTACAGCTGTAAAATGCATGAGCCAGGCTTTCTCAGGAATTTCAAAAAAGGCTTTTTCTATTTTATAATATTCTCCATGGTATTTGATTGCATCTGAATAAGTAATGCTGCAGAGAAATAGCATAGGCAGCTACTTGAACTTGAATCTAGCTTTTCTGAGAAAAGTTATAATCTTATCACACGTACAAAGACCCAATGGGATCTGAAGAATTGTTCTACCAAATCTTTCTGAGAAGACTCTGATTGTGAATGGTTCACTTCTTTATGCACCAAGAAACCTGTTCTCAAGTAATGTATGTGTCCCTTCCTCCACCACTTTCATATTCCAAGAATGCTTTAATTCTCTTGAAGATTTTGAAAAACAGGCATGATGCATTTTGACACGACTAGGCAATGCAAACTATTTTAAGAATAGTTTGGAGGCAAAGAGGATTTAAAAACACAGTCCTTCATAGATGATAAGTCTCGATTTATGCAAAGCAGCCTTACAACACAAATATAACCAGAGAAGTATAGTTATACAGAAATCCTGAAAATAAATGACAACTCAAGAATGGGGACAAGGGGCAAATTGTGTGGCAGGAAGGCCTTGTTTTAACCTCATTGAGAATTCAGTTGCCATCTGAAGATTGCTGGCACACAATCTCAGCCACTGGAAAACTTTCAGTGTAAGGCTTAAGTGTGGCATAAATGATGTACTAGAGTTTATACTGGCATTCTGTCTGAAGGATATATTCTGAAAATGAAAACAGTATATATTGGACCTTAAGAAAAACTTCTTAAATAATGCAGAAAATTCTGTATATTTTTTTTTCTGTGTTATGTTTTGTAGCCAAAGTCACAGGTAAGGACTGGAGGTATGCTTTTGTATTTGATACTTCGTCTTACTAATGTAAGGAGATTTCTGGCTATTAGTTGTATTAGTTATATTAAGGTTCTGCATAATATCTTTTGTATTGTGAGAGGAGGGGGAAGGGAAGATGGGACATGACGATATTTTTGCACAGTGACTCTTTAGAATAGAGACTTGACAAGGTAGAAGCCTTGTCAAGCCTCTAAAAGGGGGGAAATGATGCCTTAGGTTTTAACCTCTTATTTTTTTCATCAAGACTGCTCTAAAACTCCATAAATTGTCATCTAGTGTTCTGTTACTGTCATTTAGACGAAACAATTTCTCTCGGGGCTGGAGTTTCAAGGACATACAGTTTTTTCCAAAAGCCCAAAATGTAAACACCCATGGACAGCAGCGAAGAGAAGAAGGGAACAAGCTGGGGATGGGACTTCAAGACCCGAAACTGTAATTGGACAATTGGTTTCTGATATGCAGATGAACCAAAGGTATATCTGTCTCAAAAACACGTGCTAGGGGTCCATTTTTGGGTGTAGTCTCTGAGAGACTCTTGCATGGCCCAAAGTGTACCTTGTTTTAATAAATACTTCTTTTATTCTCTTAACTCTGTCCAGCCTCTGTTTCAGGTCAGCCTTTTGTAAGGCATCACCCTCCCCACAAAAACTATTGCATAGACAACATTGCTATGGTCCATTACGAAATAAATGAATACTGAAGGATTTTTTTGTACTAATTGAGTTCTGTATTAAATTTTACAGGTGTCTACTGTCATATATTCTAGGTCAATTCAGAATGCTCTGATTTAAGGAAAAAGTACATACGCAGCTGCTGAAGAGGGAAATGTATTTTTAATGTTTCAATTTTTTGAGCATATGGGACCATTTTTCACTTGCATTATCTACAGAGCAATGGCTAATGCAAAAATAAAGTCTTCCTTCTATTTTATTTTTGTATTTAACTTGCCTTCAAATGTTGCTAGGAGCATGCTACTTTTATGAAGTTACACAATATTGGCCTTGCTGTCAGCTTAGTCTTCATGAATTTTACACAGCAGCTGTTGCTTTTCCTCACTCACTCGAGTCCACTGATGTGAGGGCTAGAAATGTCACCAAGTAAAAGACAAAAGTAGCTTTCTCATGCTGCTGGTGGATAAGGGAAAGCAGTGTGACAGTCAGCACTGCTGGTGGGTCACCTCCACTGACTGTCTACTGAATTTCATTCTCTGAAATCAGTTCTCTGGATAAATCCCCAATTTATCCACTCACAATAGGGTAGCAATAGAAATATACCTCTAACAGTATAGTCACAATTTTGCTCACGATGGCATCACAGATTATTGCAGTGCAGCTTTTTCTATAATGTCTTCTGAATGGCCCTCCATAAGAAATGTCAAGTAGCATATTCTTATAAAGTGAAAAGTGTTCCAGAAGGTCCTTCTTCTAAATGGCTCAATATTATGCCCTTTCACTTGCAGATCTGTGAAGTATAAGAAGAAATCAAAACCTGAAATAGCTTGTCTGCATTTTCATTATCTATCATGATGTTTAATTCACTTCAGCTGTAACTTTAGACTTCTGTTTCCACTGATAATGAGAGGAAACTAGGGTTTACAGACTATTAACTCTTAAAAAAATAACTGTGTCAAAGAAGTAAAAAGAAGTTCTACTTTTGTAGACATAAGCTCTGAATTGACACAGACTGGAAATGCAAGATGGATAAGTGATGTCGTATAGATAATATGCTGTAGAACCCATTCCTTGCTGATTTTTCAGTAGCAATTTAATATAAGCATGTTGAAGCATGGAATAAACTTTATTCTTAAAAAATATAATTGAACATTTATGTTTTGCTAATGTCATAATTTTTATTTCTAAGTAACAGCCAGACTAATAACAGATTGATATTACTATCAGTAGAAATCAGTGCATGATAATGAGTTAATGATCACGTACTCATGTCCATATACATGAAACTTGCAGGTTGGTGAATTGTCTTCCACTCCGCAGCTTCAGTGGTATGCGTTGGTTTCTTATTTTATTTGAAAAACAGTCCTGCATAATGATAGTCATGAGATTATTGAAACTGGCTGTAATTGTGATTATGATTTTCCAAGTTCTAGTTGTTAACACTGAAAATGTTTGGTTTGAAACTTTCTTTTTGAGAAAATTTAATTCTTAAGTTGTAATTAATATTTTTCCTCACAAATAATTAGATCTTTTTCTTGCTAGTAGTATATTTATAGAGAGAGGGAAAATACAGAGAAACACTGAATTTTATATCTATAGTAGCTAGATGAATGGTTGGGATCCCACTGCGCTTTTCTCTAGTTGGCTGTGTTGTTACCAAACAAACAAAAATTGTACTGCCTGGCTAAAAAAATTAATAATCTTCTTGGAAGACTTTCTTTTGTCATTATTTATTTTCTATAAATCTGTTTAGACTCTAGCCTTTTCTTAGCTGAATAGCTCCCAGCTTTAACTAGGATTATGGATCAATTGCATGCCTGGGACCATTCCATCTGCTCGGTGTCCCTTGGCCTCCAGCTGTTGTTCGAGAAGGTCTTCAGCAAATTCTCTATCACTCCTCTCTCGCTGTGTAGTGCTCCAGATACTCCAGGTCATATCCAAAAGCACTAGACAACCATGTCCACAGAAATGAATCAAACTTCTAACATGCAAATTACTGCTGAGGACCTTAGACACCTCACATACAGAAAGACATGTACATTTTTTGACATCTACACTGAGGTGTATGATTCTGAAGCCCAATCCTACCCAAAATCCTGGCTCTGTTTTTTCAAATGAGGTTTATCTGATCACATTATGCCACGTTATTTAAATCAATCATTCTTTTTATTTTTGGTTAGACCTCAATCATTCATTAAAGCACTTGACATTACGCTGTCTAGTGTTTCACATATTTTGTTCTGGAAAGACAGAATTTCAGTCTACTGTTACGACCAAAGAAAACTGTCTAATATATGTCATATATATCTATCTATATCAACCCTTGACAAGGAAGAAAGGTCCAAAAATTGAGATGTGGATAAGGTAAAGGATAAAATTATTTTCAAATTATCTGAAAAATTATTTGCAATATCTAGTGGAGGGGGTTATAACCAATAACCTTCAAATTAATAAAAGGAAACAGATGAACAGGAAAATACAGTGACAAAAAAAATAAATACAAGCACATGCATGGATGGGTGAAACGGGCATAGAACATTAGCCTCTAAACAATTGTATAAAATGTGACTTCGTTCTGTTATTTCAAATCCTAGACAGAAATAGGAGCACATGCTATTGTTCTGGAGCTTAATTTTGCTCTCATTTTTTATCTTAGAAATGTCTGACTCATTTACTTAATTTTCTGAGGATGATTTAAACCTGCAGTGAAATGTTAGCAAGACATGCGTTTTTTACGGATGGAAATACCTAAATATTTTTTAAACAAATCAAGTTGATAGTGTGCATAACTGTGGTGGCAAGGATTGCACCAAGGGATAAGAGCCAAGCTTTGGCTCCTGTATTCACTCTGAACCAGTAACAATTGGAAAGAAAAGTAATCACTCATGTCAGAGTCCAAGTGAGAACCTGAGTTGTTGGGTTTTAGCTGTAAAATGCACTCCCAGTTATAAAGCAAGATTTCTGTATGTAACAAATTAGGAAAAGGGTATTTGTGAATGGACAATTCCATTTAGGAGCTGTATCTATACTGCTAAGTAAAAAGAGGATCAAGGGTGAGAACACACTGCTCCACATCCCCAGGGCTTACAAATAGCCTCTTAATAAGTGATTTACCTTAGGGAGAATTGGTTGGGGAACAGATGTAAGTTAAAAAGACTGAGAAATTCAGTATCTATCACTGTACCTTATTGCCCAGTTCTCTTTTGTTTGGCACTGTAGACATCTCAAAAAACTGCGTCTGTGGTATGAAATAAAAATGTTCAGGGACTGCAAGTGTCCTACTTCCTACAGCAGAATAACTATATCCAGCCTACCTACTTAAAACAGTCTGTAGACTATGCTAAGGCTCAAATTGGGGTCAAACATTTTTGTGAGGAGTGCTAGTTAGGTCAATTCAACTCTGTGATGGCCAGGAAGCATGCTAAGGATGGAAGAAAATGTACAGTGTGTGCTTGAACCCATAGTCTCACTGTGAGCAATTGTACCTTCAATGAAAATTGCTAGTCATTGCTACCTAATTTAGCAATTAGCTTTCTTTGAAAATTTTATTCTGTTACGAACTGGTTTTAAATGCTACATAAATAACTACTGAGAAGAAATATCTGGATTTTGAAGTAGTCATATAATAATAAGCTGGGGTGATTCTTATTTCCACTATTCATGCAGCAACTGATTTGATCCTGAGGTAGTAAAGGTATATCAAGAAAGCACAAAGGGTAGGTTAGAGCTGTGTTGTGCAGTGCTGACGCTCAGCCACCTTTCTAATTTTTGCAGTTCAGTAAGCGGAATGAATGTCTATTTCTTTCTTTGTTCAGCTGAGTTAGATTAGTCTGGAGAGAAATATTGTGTCACTTCCATCAGAATTTCAGGCTACTGGTGAATTTTTGGAGAAAAATGAGTTTTCAAGCTTGAAACACAGAGCTGAAGCCCTGGATCTAGGCAGAAAACAGTGGGTTTGACATAACACTATGTACTGCTTTGGTACTTTGTGTATCATCTTAAGGATATAAAGGCTATAGCTGATTAGAAATCTCATTCTCTTTTTGAAAATTTATTTAAAAAAAAGAAGCTGATGTACTTCACAAAAGGTACAGCTTTCTGTCCAAAAAATCCCCACAGGGCACTATGATGAGGGACTATGAATTGAGATCACTGCCATACTAGTGATCTAGTCTCCAATATAAACTAGACTTCTAATTTGGAATGCACATTTTTGTTAAGGAAATGACACCCTGCAGGAGATTCTGGCCTACAGATGTATGAATTTCTTTCTAAGAGATCACCAAAGGAAATGCTGATTTCTAAGTATTTGGGTATTGTCCTGGTTTGAAGGACAGGTGTCTGTTAAGGAAGGCAGGAGCCTCCCTTGGGATGGGAAACTGTAACCCCTCTCCCTCCGAATTATTATAAATTTGAAATCAAGAGGCTCTCAGGCAAAGATATGGGAATAGGAATAACAGTTCTTTACTACTATCTAAAAAAAGGATAACAAATAACAACAACTATAACGTTGACCAACAAACAGAACCAGAAACCCAGTGGCAGCCTGCTCGGCTTCAGGCACCTTTCCCTTCGGTGCAGTTCCAGTCACAGCCTGCAGGGGCGCTCTGGGTGCGGTGATTCCCCGCGTGGCTGCAGGGGCGCTCTGGGTGCGGTGATTCCCCGGTGCCTGCAGGGGGCGCTCCGGCGTGAGCTCAGGTAGCACACGGCAATGGCGACTGCCCGAAGCACGGAGGGATGGAGGAGAGCCTTTGCTCCACAGACCCTCAGGAGGGGCAGCTGGTGTTGGTGCCACAGCAGGATCCCCGGACACAGGGAGCTGGGACGGTAGGGGGTCTCCACGTGCAGGGAAAAACCCCGCTACAATGTAGCGGAGAAAAGCGGGCTGGTGGCAGGCAGGTCGGCTCCGGATGGGGCAGAGGGCAGAGACTCACAGCAGACAGACCGGCAGCTCCGCGCTGGCTTCTCAGGGGCCGTGGGTTCAGCAGACAGCAGCTCTGACCGTCCAGCTCCGAGGGTCCCCGAGCAAGAGGGCGTGACCTCCCTCTGCCCTTGCTTTTCAGTCTCTCCAAATCTCGCGTTACCAGGCTCTGCTTCCGTGAGGGGCAATTTTGCCCCACCCTGCCTTGGAGAAAGGCTCTACCTTTGTGCTTTGTTTCTCTTAAGTACCTAGTCATTTGTGTCCTAGCAACCCATGGGGGAAAAATTCCTGAGGAAAAGAACTAGATCTAACCTTCAATATTCTCCACCCCGAATTCTTTCTCATGCAAACACCTTACATCAAATTTAAACTTTCGAGGTATATACATACATGCAGATACAGATACAAGTGCAGTGTCATAAGTAGTTCACCCTAAAACAAGATCTCCTTGAGGTATGCATCAGGTTTCTCCATCCCTTTGCATCACCCACCAGGTGCAGCCCGGTCCCTGAGCAAAGACAACCCCCCGGATGGGATTGTCTTTACTTGAGGCAGAGTTTACCTAAACAGTCTTTCCCAGCATACCTCTCATGTGTACTACTGGAACTTTATCTCCATCTGTTGTTTGCAAGGGGTCAGAGTGGGCAGGCCCGGCCCGGCTGGAGGAACCTCGGGTGTTCACTAACTATGTGGCCTTTGCTAAATTAGTCTCCCAGTTCTTGAACGTCCCCCCACCCAGTGCTTTCAAGGTGGTTTTGAGCAGGCCATTGTACCGTTCAACTTTCTCAGCTGCTGGTGCATGATAAGGGATATGGTACACCCACTCGATGCCATGTTCCCTAGCCCAGGTGTTTATAAGGCTATTTTTGAAATGAGTCCCATTGTCGGATTCAATTCTCTCAGGGGTACCATGTCTCTAAAGGACCTGTTTTTCGAGGCCCAGGATGGTGTTCCGGGCAGTGGCATGAGGCACAGGGTAGGTCTCCAACCATCCTGTGGTGGCTTCCACCATTGTGAGAACGTAGCGCTTGCCTTGGCGGGTCTGGGGCAGTGTGATGTAATCAATCTGCCAAGCCTCTCCATACTTGTATTTGGACCACCGTCCACCATACCATAGAGGCTTTACCCGCTTGGCCTGGTTGATCGCAGCGCACGTCTCACAATCATGGATCACCTGGGAGATACTGTCCATGGTTAGGTCCACCCCTCGATCTCGTGCCCACTTATAGGTGGCATCTCTGCCCTGGTGGCCTGAGGCATCATGGGCCCATCGGGCTAGGAACAGCTCCCCTTTGTGTTGCCAGTCTAAATCTATCTGTGCCACCTCAATCTTTGCGGCGTGATCTACCTGCTTGTTGTTTTGGTGTTCTTCGTTAGCTCCGCTTTTAGGGACATGGGCGTCTACATGGCGGACCTTTACGGGTAGCTTCTCTACCCGAGTGGCAATGTCTTTTCATTCATCAGCTGCCCAGATTGGCTTTCCTCTACGCTGCCAGTTGGCCTTTTTCCACCTTTCCAGCCAACTCCATAGAGCATTGGCTACCATCCACGAATCAGTGTAGAGATAGAGCTTTGGCCACTTCTCTCTCTCAGCAATGTCTAGGGCCAGCTGAACAGCTTTGAGTTCAGCAAATTGGCTCGACCCACCTTCTCTTTCAGTGGCTTCTGCAACTTGTCGTGTGGGGCTCCACACAGCTGCTTTCCACTTCCGGTTCATTCTTATGATGCGACAGGAACTATCAGTGAAAAGGACGTAGCACTTTTCTTCATCTAGCAGTTGATTATATGGTGGAGCCTCCTCAGCCTGGGTCACTTGTTCTTGCTCTTCTTCATCAGTGAGACCAAAACTCTCACCTTCTGGCCAGTTCGTAATTATTTCTAGGATCCCAGGGCGGTTCGGATTTCTAATGCGGGCGCGCTGTGTGATAAGTGCGATCCACTTACTCCATGTGGCATCGGTGGTGTGGTGGGTAGAGGGAGCCTTTCCTTTGAACATCCACCCCAGCACTGGTAGTCGAGGTGCCAGGAGGAGTTGTGCTTCAGTGCTAATTACCTCGGAGGCGGCTTGAACTCTTTCATAGGCGGCCAAGATTTCCTTCTCTGTGGGGGTGTAGTTGGCTTCGGACCCTCTGTAACTCTGGCTCTAGAATCTTAGCGGTCGGCTTCGAGTCTCTCTAGGCACCTTCTGCCAAAGGCTCCAGGACAAGCCCTTGTTCCCTGCTGCAGAGTAAAGTACATTCTTCACCTCTGGTCCCGTCTTTACTGGGCCAAGCGTTACTGCGTGAGCGATCTCCTGCTTGATCTGGGCAAACGCTTGTTGCTGTTCAGGGCTTCAGTGAAAATCATTCTTCTTGCGGGTGACTAGGTAGAGAGGGCTCACAATCTGGCTGTACTCTGGAATGTGCATCTTCCAAAAACCTATGGCCCCTAGGAAAGCTTGAGTTTCTTTTTTGTTAGTTGGAGGAGACATCGCAGTGATCTTATTGATGACCTCCGTGGGAATCTGGCGCCGTCCATCTTGCCATTTTACCCCCAAGAACTGGATCTCTCGAGCAGGTCCCTTGACTTTGCTTTTCTTGATGGCAAAACCGGCTCCCAGGAGGATCATGATGATCTTCTTTCCTTTCTCAAATACTTCTGCTGCCGTGTTCCCCCACACAATGATGTCATCGATGTATTGGAGATGCTCTGGAGCCTCACCTTTTTCCAGTGCAGCCTGGATCAGTCCATGGCAGATCGTGGGGCTGTGCCTCCACCCCTGGGGTAGCCGATTCCAGGTATATTGCACACCCCTCCAGGTGAAGGCGAACTGAGGCCTGCACTCCGCTGCCAGAGGGATGGAGAAGAACGCATTGGCGATGTCAATGGTGGCGTACCATTTTGCTGCCTTGGACTCCAGCTCGTACTGGAGCTCCAGCATGTCTGGCACGGCAGCACTCAATGGTGGAGTCACTTCATTCAAGCCACGATAGTCCACAGTCAATCTCCATTCCCCGTCAGACTTGCACACAGGCCAGATGGGGCTGTTGAAGGGTGAGTGGGCTTTACTGACCACTCCTTGGCTTTCTAGGTCGCGGATCATCTTGTGGATGGGATCACGGCGTCTCGATTGGTCCGGTACTGCCAGTGGTGCACTGTCAAGGTGGCAATTGGCACTTGTTGCTCTTTTACTCTCAGGAGTCCCACTGCATTTGGATTTTCCCATAGTCCAGGCAAGGTGTTCAGTTGCCTGATGCCCTCTGCCTCCACAGCCGCTATCCCGAAAGCCCACCTGAGTCCCTTTGGGTCTTTGTAATAGCCATTCCGGAGGAAGTCTATGCCCAGAATACATGGGGCCTCTGGACCAGTCACAATGGGGTGTTTCTGCCACTCCTTCCCGGTCAGGCTCACCTCGGCTTCCAACAAAGTTAATTGCTGTGATCCCCCTGTCACCCCGGCAATAGAAACAGGTTCTGCCCCCACATGTCTCGCTGGAATTAAGGTACACTGCGCACCAGTATCAACTAACGCTTCATATTTTTGTGGCTCTGATGTGCCAGGCCATCGGATCCACACTGTCCAAAAGACCCAGTTTTCCCATGCCTCTTCCTGGCTAGAGGCAGGGCCCCTCTAGCTCTGGTTGTCATTTCTTTCTTGGGCGTACATGGTAGAGGTCCCCTCGAGGGGATCTAAGAGATCGTCCTCTCTTCTGTAATATCTGGCATCTCGGTTACGGGAGGCTGAGGCTACTTTCACTTTAGTGGATTCCCCGCCTCGGTTAGTATTTCCCTCCTTGAGTTGCTGTACTCGTGCTGCCAGGGCAGCAGTGGGTTTCTTATCCCACTTCCTCATGTCTTCTCCGTGATCACACAGGAAGAACTACAGCTCAGATCGTGGGGTGTACTCTCTCTCTTTGGCTGGGGGGCGCTGGGCTCTGACTTTGGGGCTTGTGACTCGCACTGGTGCCGCACTCATCAACCTCATCTCCTCCCTCACCTCCCTCATCATCTCCTCTCTGAGGTCTTTGACCACAGCAGAGACCTGAGCCTGTATTGGGCTACTGATCATACTATCATAATTCCTGAGTTTGGTGGCTATGGAGCCCACTGTCTCTCGGTTGTCATCAGCATTAATTGTTGCAATGAAGATGGTGTATTGGGAGGGCCCTAGCTTTGCCAGATTCCACAACATTTGTCTTGTACACTTGACCTTGTCGGGGTCATTATCATGTTGTCCATCCCTCCCAAAGAGTACCTCCAATATTGCCACCTCCCTCAGCTGTTGGATTCCCTCCTCAAGGGTCTTCCATGGTCTTTTATGATGATATTCCTGCATTCTCTCCCTGTTGACAAACTTCTCTCTTACACTTATTAAAAGCCGTTCCCAGAGAGACAGAGGCTCGTCATCTCTTCCAAATACTTGATCAACCCCTGAGTCCTGGGACAAGGGTCCCAGCTGCCTTGCCTCAATACTATCCAGCTGCACGCCCATACCCATAAGGTCCCAGACCCGAAGTAACCAGGTTGTAAAAGGCTCACGACCCCGTCGCACAATGTCTTTTCGTAGATTACGGAGACTGTCATACCCCAGGGACTCAGTAGTGATTTCAATCCTTGGCCTCCCTACTGGTTGAGAGGGCCCTGCTTCCCCATCATTACTCACTGGCTGCTCTGGTTTGACCTTAGTCTTCCTCTTTTCCACAGGGGCAACTGCTACTGGCTGTGGCTGCCCCTCTGATCTGACTGGAGCCTGAGCGGTGATAGCGTCCCTGGGTTCCTCTGCTGCCTCATTAGACTCTCCCTCTTTGGGGTACGGGAAGGGTTTCCCACCAGCTGGGCAAGTGTATTCCTTCAGCACTTGGCCCATCTCGCGTATCTCTTTCACCAGGACTCCCACCCAATCCGGGTGGGTTGTTTCTGAGGTGGGTTATGGGACCGGGTCAGACTCTGTAGCAACATCCCTAGTGTCTGGGGCAATGTCAGGTTCTGGGATGGTGTCCCTAGTTTCTGGGGCCATGTCAGGTTCTGTGGCAGCATCCCTAGTCTCTGGGGCCGTGTCAGGTTCTGTGGCAGCATCTCTAGTTTCCGGGACCAGATCAGTTTCTGTGGCAGCATCCCTAGTCTTTGGGGCCATGTCAGGTTCTGGGGCCTCATCTCTATTGTCTGGGGTAGATGTCAGAGTGGTTATCCAAGTCAGACTTCTTTTATCCCTGAATGCTAAATAGAGTAGGACTATCAGCAATGCCAGCCACTGTATGGTATCATTAGCATCTAGAGAAGATTTGAACCCCTCAAAGATTGGCGGGATAGGCCTAAAGAGCTGGGTGAAGGGTTGTGAGAACATTTCTTTTGGTGTCACTTCTTCACAGTAGGTACCATTATTAAAGTAACCCTGAAAACATGTCATTAGTGTGTGGTAGCTGTGAATCCACATGCCTGCTTTCCAGAGGAAGTTGAAAATCCATGAATTCCTCACCTTATTGACTCATGACACAAACTGTATAACAGCCACTGTAGCCTTAGTTATAGGGCCCATGTTTAGATATGGGGCTGCAAATGGGAGAGAAACAGCTGTGACCACTTGCCATACGAACCGGAATAAGCAAGACCACATGGTGCAACCTAATGAGGTTCCTATATCCAGCACACAAAAACTGCGTTACTCAGGAACTGTTATCCTTCTTCCCCTCGATGCCCTCGTGCCCCACATTGGGCGCCAAAATCTCTCTTGGTTTGAAGGACAGGTGTCTGTTAAGGAAGGCAGGAGCCTCCTTTGGAATGGGAAACTGTAACCCCTTTCCCTCCGAATTATTATAAAGGCTCTCAGGCAAAGATATAAGAATAGGAATAACAGTTCTTTACTACTATCTAAAACAAAAGATAACAAATAACAACTATAACGTTAACCAACAAACAGAACCAGAAACTTAGTGGCAGCCTGCTCGGCTTCAGGCACCTTTCCCTTTGGTGCAGTTCTAGTCACAGCCTGCAGGGGCGCTCTGGGTGCAGTGATTCCCCGGTGGCTGCAGAGGTGCTCTGGGTGCGGTGATTCCCCGGTGCCTGCAGGGGGGCGCTCTGGGTGAGCTCAGGTAGCACACGGCAATGGCGGCTGCCCGAAGCACGGAGGGATGGAGGAGAGCCCTTGCTCCACAGACCCTCGGGAAGGGCAGCTGGTGTTGGTGTCACAGCAGGATCCCGGGACACAGGGAGCTGGGACAGTAAGGGGTCTCCACGTGCAGGGAAAAACCCCGCTACAATGTAGCGGAGAAAAGCAGGCTAGTAGCAGGCAGGTCAGCTCCAGATGGGGCAGAGGGCAGAGACTCACAGCAGACAGACCGGCAGCTCCGCGCTGGCTTCTCAGGGGCCGTGGGTTCAGCAGACAGCAGCTCCGACCGTCCCGCTCCGAGGGTCCCGAGCAAGAGGGCGTGACCTCCCTCTGCCCTTGCTTTTCAGTCTCTCCAAATCTCGCGTTACCAGGCTCTGCTTCCGTGAAGGGCAATTTTGCCCCACCCTGCCTTGGAGAAAGGCTCTACCTTTGTGCTTTGTTTCTCTTAAGTACCTAGTCATTTGTGTCCTAGCAACCCATAGGGGAAAAATTCCTGAAAAAAAGAACTAGATCTAACCTTCAACAGGGGGTCAACATGAGAAAACAAAAGAAAGCTTCTCTCTCTACATAAATTAAGAACGCTGTTTTGTTCCAGAGGTGGTGGATTAACTATAAGTTGAAGTGTTACCTTTTGTATGGTCAGCAAGAAAGAAAATAGAAAAGGTGGGGAAGGGAAAAGAGGGTTCTAAAGGGTTTAGTGTTGATGCCTGATTATTATTCCTATTTAAAGTCTGTTAATAAAATTCCTTTTTGTATTCCTTAAAGTATAAGCCTGCTTTGCCTACTATTAATCCTTATCTCACAACAAAATCAAATAATCTTAACTAATTTTGATCCCCAAACCTCAAAACCGCAACAGACTGTAATTTACCTGGGATGTGAAATTTCACAAGGACAAAGAAAACTAGGTAGTAACCGTATCCAAGCTATCTGTGCTATTCCAGAGCCCCAGAATCTCCACGAGCTGCGAGTCTTCTTGGGGATGGCAGGATAGTGCCGCCTATAGATCATGGACTATGGACTCATTGCCAAACCCCTGTATGAAGCCCAGAAGATGCAGCCGTTCAGCTGGAGCAAAGCACAGAAGGAAGCCTTCCTGAAATTGAAAGAAGCATTGACAATGGCTCCGGCGTTAGGATTACCTGATTTGTCCAAAGACTTTCAACTGTTTGTACATGAAAGGCAACTCCTGGCACTGGGAGTCCTGACCCAACGTCTGGGGAGCTGGAAAAGGCCCGTAGGCTATTTCTCCAAACAGCTGGACAATGTAAGTGCCGAGTGGCCTGCATGTCTGAGAGCAGTTGCAGCCACTGTCATACTGATACAAGAAGCCCGGAAGCTCACAATGGGAAGACACATAGATGTCTATGTGCCACACATGGTCATCACTGTTTTAGAGCAAAAGGGGGGCCACTGGCTATCTCCGAGCAGGATGATAAAATTCCAGGTAATCCTGACCGAGCAGGATGATGTCACACTAAAGACAACCAACCTTTTGAATCCAGCCTTGTTCCTAGGTACTACAGCTGAGGAAGGCCCACTAGAGCATGACTGCATAGAGGTAATAGAATACACCTGTTGCGTTCCCTGCTTCGGTCCCACCTTGGTACCGGCAGCGGAGTCCCAGCGCTACCCTAGGAAGCCGTTTGCAATCTGGAAGACTTCCTCGGAGTGCCTACCTCGGGCACAGCTGGCCCGCGTTCGGTCCGGGGAGGTGTTGCCCCCGGAGCGTGGTGAAACAGCAAAGAACTACCAGAGAAGGAGGTCTCTTGGTATGTGATTTCGGTAGGTTTATTGCCTCCACAGGGAGCACATGGACCAAGAGCCAAGAGCAGCTTATTACATCGGTATTTAAGGGAGGAACAACACCCAATAGGATGAGGGCAGGGGACAATACAGGGGAGGGGTTGGGGTGCATGATCAAATGGGGTTTAGGGAGGGGAGGGGAACAGAGAGAACAACGAATGAACTATGGAGTGACAGGTAATTTCCCAGAGCAGGAATACATAACAGACAAGTCCAGTAACCAATAGCAGGAGCTTGGGTCCGTGGATTGGTGGTCCAACTGCTGCCCCTGGGAGCTCCGGGGGGAAACCCTCTGTCCGTGGAACCTGTCCGGAAGTCCTCTGGTTCCGAACCACCACAACATCTCCCCCTGTCTTTTTACTTAAAGAAAGTGATTTGTTAGTACAATGAAGATAATAACTAAAATCCAAAGCAAAGTCTTGAAAATCTGCAAATAAAAAAACATTGTTAAATCATTGTCTCTCTACAGGACTGGGAATGATTGGGGTATGGGAGGTACATGGGGTAGGTTTAGGGAGAGTCTAAGGGGAAGATCTCAAGAAGAAGGGTCTCAGTGATTTTTCTTGATGACTGTCGAAGTTTGGAGTTTTCTTTTTCCTTCTCTTCCACGCTGATCTCTGTGGAGCAGCGTCTGTTGGTGGATGCAACTGGATCTGCTCTGGTGGATGTGTTGGGTGGAGAGTTGTGGCACCTACTAACTTCAGCCATCGTGGTTCAAGTGACGGGTCATCTGGGATTGCCTCTGATGGGGTCTCTAGTGGCATGGGTGGTGATGGAGAGCAGGACACAGTGGATTCAGCTTTTGGAGCATGTGGTGTCCAGGAGCCTGTGGAAGACTTAGGTGGAGGATGATTAGAACTGTTCAGCAGGCTTTGAAGCTGCTGCTTCCATATCTTTTCCCACACCCGATACTGAACCTTAGCTAAAATGCCTGTCAGGATTGTTTTTATGTCAGATGGGACCAGCACACCTTTAAAGTGAGGAGAATCTCTCCCAAGCTCTCTCTCCACCCTGCTAGGCTCTCGCAAGGCTGCAGGTGACTGTGATTCCCATCGTGGGTTGTTACCCTGAGGGCTGTGCACACCTGATGCCACTGCAGGGTCTGGCTGACTGGCTGCATCGCAGGCTTCAGCCTCTCCACTTTTCGGCCCCCAATCTCGGGGTGTGAACGAGGGAGCGTGGGGATTTGGAAGTGGGCGGTGGTCAGGGGTGGGACTGCAGTTGATACGAGCAGTCCAGGCACGCGGTGGGGCGGGGATCTCCCTCGGGCTGGGGCAGGGACCTCCGGCGCGAGGGGAGGGACCCGACGCGAAGATATCATCGGCCGCGGGGGGGGAACCCGGCGCGGGGCCAATCAACGCGAAGGGGAAGGAGCTGTGGGAGGAGTTGGGAGGATTCGCAGGCTTTTGGCGTGAGGCTGCGCAGTGGGCGCACGGGTGTAGGCACGGCGCCACGAGGCCGCCGCCATCTTTAAACTCGGAAAAATGGGGGAGCGCAGCCGGCACGAGTTTGGCTGTGGGCTCGGAGAAAGGGTTTGGGGTAGAGTTCACTATGAGGGAATCAGTCTCATAGCGGGGAGAACCGAGGGGCGCGCTTCCCTGTAGCGGGGAAGAGGGATTGGGAAAAGGGGAATTAGGAACGTGGGGTGGGTGAGTCGGGGATTTCGAACTTTCAGGACAATTACGCAAAGTATAACAAATTAAAATCAACAATGGGAAAAATTTTCGGACAGAAACATCACCCCCTCTCTCCACTGCCTCTAAACGTTTTTCTACTAACTCCCAAAAACCCAGAGTTTTAACAGAAGAAGCAGAAGCAAGAGGGACATAGGCAAAGATCCATTTAACAAAACGTTTCCAAGCCCTCTTATTAGCATTCCTGTTTTTTAACTTTAGGGTCTCTTTAACTTGGACATAAAACTCCTGCTCTATTCGGGACAGCTTAATACCCATTGTCTCCGAATAAAAGCCTCCTTGCTCTTTTTATACGGTACAAAACTCTTCCCTCGAGTCTGATTCCTGCTGCCTATCGCGGATTAGACCTCACCGTCTGCGCTCGGTTCTCGGTGGCGTTCCCGCCGCTATCACGGGCACCGAGCTTCACCGCCGCGCGCAGATCCTGGTCCTTTCCCACCGCGCCCCGCAGCCGCCAAACCTCACCGCTCCGTGCGGGTCTTGGTTCCTCGATCCCGGCTTCAGTTGCCGTCACCGGCTCCGGAGGGAGAAACATCCAAAAGAGCAAGGGTCTCTGGTCTCGTCAGTCCGTTCAGCTAGCGTACACACTTCAGACGCTCCAGAATGGTTGCTGACGGCCCCTGCCAGCCCCCCACTAAAACGCGGAAGTTCTCGCTAGGGGAGCGACGTCCCGAAGGCGCAGTCCGGACCGCGGAAGCGTATCCAGGTCGCTCGCAGGGAACCCCGAGAGGTCAGAGTCTCTGTTCGGTGCGCCACTTTGTTGCGTTCCCTGCTCCGGTCCCACCCTGGTACCGGCAGCGGAGTCCCAGCGCTACCCTAGGAAGCCGTTCGCAATCTGGAAGACTTCCTCGGAGTGCCTACTTCGGGCACAGCTGGCCCGCGTTCAGTCCGGGGAGGTGTTGCCCCCGGAGCATGGTGAAACAGCAAAGAACTACCAGAGAAGGAGGTCTCTTGGTATGTGATTTCGGTAGGTTTATTGCCTCCAAAGGGAGCACATGGACCAAGAGCCAAGAGCAGCTTATTACATCGGTATTTAAGGGAGGAACAACACCCAATAGGATGAGGGCAGGGGGCAATACAGGGGAGGGGTTGGGGTGCATGATCAAATGGGGTTTAGGGAGGGGAGGGGAACAGAGAGAACAACGAATGAACTATGGAGTGACAGGGAATTTCCCAGAGCGGGAATACATAACAGACAAGTCCAGTAACCAATAGCAGGAGCTTGGGTCCGTGGATTGGTGGTCCAATCGCTGCCCCTGGGAGCTCTGGGGGGAAACCCTCTGTCCGTGGAACCTGTCCGGAAGTCCTCTGGTTCCGAACCACCGCAACATATACCTACTCAGCAAGAGAAGACCTGAAAGATGTCCCGCTAGAACAACCGGACTGGGAGTTATTCACAGACGGAAGCAGCTTCATGGAGAATGGGACCAGATACGCTGGATATGCAGTAACAACAATCAGTACCATAGTAGAAGCAAAAGCATTACCACCAAATACATCTGCCCAGAGGGCAGAACTAGTGGCCTTAACCAGAGCACTAGAATTGACTGAAGGGAAGAAGGTAAATATTTGGGCTGACTCCAAATATCCTTTCGGAATCGTCCACGTATATGGGGCACTGTGGAAAGAGAGAGGGTTGCTGTCCTCCCAGGGAACACACATCAAACATCAAGATGCAGTTCTGCAATTGATAAAAGCAGTACAAAAACCTGAACAAGTAGCAATTATACACTGCAAACACATCAATCAGGGAACACCAAGATCTGTGAGGACAATCGAAAGGCAGACTGGACAGCCCGACAGGCTGCTCGAGAGGTGCAAATAACAATGGCATTGATACCCACAAAGCTTAATGTATCTCAATTCAATCTACCTTCAGAACCGAAATATTCAACAGAAGATGAGAAGCTGGGACATCTACTAAATGCACAGAAGAATTCAGCAGGGTGGTATGTAACTACACAGGGACAAATAGTGCTACCCCCCTTGATGATGAGAGAAGTTCTACAGATGAAGCACTACGAGTGTCACTGGGGAGCAAAAGCATTAGTAGAATTGCTAAAACGAAGTGTAATCTCAGTACAGATGCTAACAATGGCAAAATCAATAATGTCAAAATGTGAAATTTGCTTGAAAAACAATCCAGTAGCTAGACGACAGGCACAGCTAAAGAGACTTCGAGTGGAAATAGAACCAAGAGATTATTGGCAAGTAGATTTTGTAGAATTACCAAAAACTCAGAAGTACAAATATCTGTTAGTAGGGGTTGACACATTTTCAAGATGGCCCGAAGCCCTTCCCTGTCGCACCAATAAGGCAAAAGAAACAGTAAAGTAGCTACTGCAAGAAATAATTCCCAGGTTTGGGGTGCCTCTAAGAATATCCTCAGACAGAAGCCCACACTTTGTAGCTACTGTGGTAAGAGAAGTGATAAAAACCAGAATGAAACCTGGCAAGAACCCTCTAGCAGAGAAAAACTTGAGTGGGCTCTAGAATCTCTGTTCAGTCCTGTAGCAAATTACCAGAACAGAGAAATGATGTACAAACTTACTGATCAAGTAAAAAGGCTAGCAAGGGTCACCGGGGAAGGATTCAAAGAACTAAACCTACAATTACAAACTACAACCAAAATAACTTTACAAAATCGACTAGCCCTAGATATATTATTCCTGAAAGAACATGGAGTATGTGGATTTTTAAAAGAACAAGTTGATCATTGCTGCGTCCACATCCCAAATGTAACTGTAGATGTAGAACATGACATCAGTCAGTTAAAACACATAGAACATGAGGCACAAGGCGAACAAAAAGACATGACAAAAAGCTGGTTAGATAAAGTTTTTAAAGGGTTAGGATGGAATGTGAGTTCATAGATTAGATCTCTCATCGAAAATATAATAATCTTATTAGTTATGTTCCTAGTAGTCTGGTTAGTTTACAGCATACTACAAAGAGAAATACAGAAGAAAACATCCTGGAACCGAAGAATCATGCGAGCACTAACACGAAGCAAGGCTCCACCACCTGCGTTATCCTCGAATTCCTCAAGTCGTGACAACATCCAGGACAACGCTAATGACAACCCAGGATTTGAAGACGAACATCCAGTATAAATTCAGAAACAAAAGACTATATTGAGTGAAAGCATCTACACCTATAAAGTGAAAATACTTTCAAAGGGGGGAATGATAGCATAGGGGTCAAAATGATTTTGGGGTTGATGATAGCTTTAGGTTGTGGGATCGATAGGCCTTGTAGGCCTTAAGGTATGCCTTAGGTGTTGTTTTGTTAGAAGTGTAGTCATGAGAACGAGAACCGCACCTGTGTGCTTTTTCCATGACGATTACTTACGACAAGATTAATGAAATGATTGCGTAGGAAATATGAGTAAGAATAATAATTCACTTGCAACAATCCTGAGAAATGTAAGGGGGTAGTAGGAAAGGGGGGCTGAAACTTATGCTTGAGTGAAAACAATATATCCAATAGAGCAATGTCGAATTAATGATTAACTGATGATTATATGGTGGTTATGTACGGAGTAGTATAAAATGTGTTCATTTTCAAACCCATGGTGGAGCTTGATCTGGGTCTGACAACCCCTGCTCTCAGGGCCCTTTTATTAAAGCACCCATATAATCATTCTGTGATTATGTGTTTTCTTACGCTTACACTAGGAGGATGTCTTACAGCAGCTATATATCGCCGCTTTAAGCAGTGCAGTGAACAAGAAGCAATAATAGATTCTCTCCAAAACCTAGTGGAAATTTTGCAGAAACAATTAGAGGAGGAAAGGAGTTATATCCTCTATTACAAGATGCTTTGTGAGAGAAACACCTTAAGAATCCAAGGAACACTGATTTACCACAAGACATAGAGGAAAAGGAATCACTTCACCCCCACAAAGAATTAAAGCAAGTAAAAAATTGTGGGGAAAACTGCTGTCCTCCTATGACACCTTTAATTAAAACAGAATATGTCTTCCGAGTGTCACTCACCGGAGGAGACCAAATTAATTTAACTGAACAGGAGGCCAGTGGATACTGGGGACATGGTGTTTTAACAACAGGAGACAAACATAACACTTCGTCCCCAACTCAGCATGCAACTTTCTGGGCCGGGGGACTCAATCCTCTAGAAAGGGGAGACCCTTTAGCTATAGTTAGTACCCTTGATCATCTTCTGGAAAGCGTTCACAAAGCCGCTTGTCTGCAAACGATACATGAAAAGAAGTTGATTGCTGGATATGAATCCCCTATGCAACTGCCTGTAAAACCTGAAATTATGACCCCTTTAATTCGGGGTCTCCCAGAATCACTCAAACCCACAGCAATTGTCCCTCAGAAAACCTTGGTAACAGTTCATCACAATATAAACTAAATACATCATGTTCTGGAAAGGGTAAGGAAAGATGCTGAACACAGTTGGTGGGATCCCCTTTTTGGATGGTCACCTACTGCCACAGGGGTCCTGAATAAATTGTGTCATCCCATCATTGTTCTCTTGATTTTAGTTTTAATTGCTTTTGTTTTATCGGCAGTTTTGTATATCATGAATTGGAGAATGATGAAACGAATAATGCATTTGACATCTATAACGAATATGCATAATCTGGTTGATGTTTCATCCTCTGTGGACACCCCTGACGTTATTGATACAAGGCGACCTAAGGTATAATAAGAAATTAGATAAGTATTTTACTGCTTATTATTATTCAGTCAATTATTAATTAAATTTTAAGGTATTTTATTGTTTTTGTAATTCAATCAATTATTAATGTAATCCTAAGGTATAATAATTCAATCAATTGTCAATGTAATCCTAAAGTATAATAATTCAATCAATTATTAATATAATTTTAAGCTATAATAAGAAATCAAACTGGTTTTATCCAAACAATTATTAATGTAATCTTACTATAATAAGGCAATTGTTGCCTTGCTGAGATTTAAACAAAATTTTATGTGATTGAAATTACTTATCCCTTTGTTCTTTTCTTTTTCTTTTACTTTCTTTGTTTCTCTTTTTGTCTCTATTTTCCAGGGTTATGCTACCCGCACGGACGAGTCCTGAAGACTTTGTGACAACACTACAGACTCCTGATGACGATCGTGAGCCACGGGGTGGTGTAAGAGTCTGGACGGAAATCCCTCATCTGCCTCACGACCATCTACAGAAACAGAGACTGAAAACCCAAAGACCCTAAAAGGGGAAAAAGGACTTTTGCACAATGAAGTCTGGCCAGATCCTGCTGGGATGCCTGCCAGGCGCAGAGAGGTGTGCTGCAGAGGTGTGCTGTCGCATGCCTGTGAAGACCGTGCCGCTTGGTTACCGGGGCGGAAAGGACTGCGCAGGAACTATATGTTTTGGTACAGCTGCACCTGCACCCTGAAACAATGGGCCTTATTCCCCCACCTCCTGGCCATTTGACCCTCGCCTTTGGAAGGATTGCCTCATCTCTTGGTTACCTGCCTCTCGCTTTCAAAAAGACTATAAAGAGACTCTCAGAAAGTACCCCTACGAGATCTCCCCACGGACGAGACAGAATCCATTGAAGCCGGACAAGAGGACTTCATCGTGCCGCGGTAGCTATAACCCTTTCTTTTCCTCTCTCTCTCAACTCTATCTCTCACTCTCTCTCTCTCTCTCTCTCTCCTCTATCACATAATCGTGTTGTTGGCACTCAATAAAGGTGCTTTTGATTTTTGATTAAAGCAAAAATATTTGTCCCTGTTTTCTTTTGCACTCGGAGATTTGGGTAACGAACCATCACGACCCCCACTTGTGTTAGCGGATCGTGACAGGGATTCATAGGTAGGCTTGAGTCTGTTCAGTTGGCACTTTAGGTTTTATCATGACAGTAGTTATCACAGTAGAGACGGACACACTACACGCCAATAATCCAAGGACAGAAAAAGCTTTTTTTTAGTCTGTGTTAGTATCTTTATACCTTTTTTTACAGCTACCGTGGTTTGTTATGATTGGCTGCGTGACAAACAACAACAGGGCTGTCTACAAAACAAGAACTATTCATAGCACTATACAACAAGCTATGCAAGCAATTAGCTACACACTACAAGTACATTCTTGATGTTCCTCTTGATTTTCCTTTGGGTGCAAAACATCTTCAGTTATCTTCTTGGCTGTCCTTGAGGCCTTCACTGAGGCTGCAGACTTTCACGTCCTCACTTTCTCACGAAGTTTTCTCATGGGTAAATTTTGATTGCTTCTAAGTCAATTTCCAAGAGGCTTTCAGGCCTGCTGTCAGCCTCATCAAACTCCACCAGTAGTGAAGTTTATAAAAGCTTCAAATATAAAAGGGAGGGATATTGTGGCTTTTAGTTATGTGCCATAAGCTGGGCAAACCAGTGGTACCTAAACATGCACTGGAAGAGATTGAACACCTTAATCTTAGGCATAGCTGTGCTTTAGGGAAGTGAAAATCCAGTTTAAAGGATGGATTAGAATATGTTGTTTAAAAAACCCTTTCTTTGGACAGAATGGAGTGAGTGTGTGTGTGTGTGTGTGTGTGTGTCTAAGCTGTGCATGTTCCTGTTACAACACAGGTGTTACTGGTGACCAGAAGTGGCTGTCAAAGTCAGTGCAGGTGTCCAGCTGAAGTAACCTTTAGGGCTGGTTAACAGGCTAAGAGGGACTGGTTTTAGTGGCCTGGACATGCTGTGTGGCCTGATGAAGCAGGGGTCAGGCCTTGCTATCCAGCTGTGACAGTCTCGGGCACAGGCCAGCAGAAAATGCAAAGCATGCCTCTAAAACAGCACTGGCAGCTGCTTCACCAAGAACTGAGTGGGCTTGAAGTGATGGCTGTGTTATAGGAAAGGTCTAACTGATTAATCTAGCCCTTCCACCTCGTTGTTCTTACAGTACATTATTTTGTTTATTTTTACTGTCTTCCCTTTACTCAACAATGTGCTGTTCTGGTAAGTTGTTAGGTGCACCATATGGCAGCAGGGAGGCTGAGCCCTCAGATGAGCCCATCAGTTCTTGTTTTCCCATGTTCTGAGGCGGCAGATTCAGCTGGTGTTTGTTAGAGCCTCAAAACTGAGCTGTACCATTCTGCTGCTGGCCTAGGATCACACAGGAGGATTATACAACCTTAGCTTCTCTCCAAACTTTTTTCCTATGACAATCTGCTTTATTTCTAAACATAACTAAAGAAAGGGGAGAGTGGTACTTTCAAGGAATATTTGCTTTCTTAATGGCTTTCGAAGGCTTCAAGGGTAAAGGTCCTCATCAGCTCATTAGGTGTAGAAGAGTGGCCAACTGATAGGACCTCAGATTCTGGTAAATTCTGGAAAATTGTAGAGGCCCTGTAATGCTTTTTCAGAGTTCAGCATGCTTTTCCAAAATCCCTGTAAGCCTTTCTCACCACAGTACTGCAAGTCTTAGGGAACTCATTGAGTCCATCACCTCCTACCTCTAATTTTGCAAAACTTGCCCAGGGGTTTTCTCCTTTGTCCCTCAGGCTTCGTGGTTTATAACTACAGGGGCAGAACTATGTGAATTTGGTAGTAGTACTGCATTCAGAGCTGTATATAATGAAGAGTTGCAATTTGCTGGGCACAATGGCCTCTGTTGGGATCCTTCTCTGTGTTGCAGGCAGAGCTAATGCATATGCAGCTGTTTCCTGCTTAGTCACATTATCTTCTGTAGAGGTGAAAGCCCCACTGCATTCTCTGGTTTTTCTGCCCTTTAGTACTGTTGGAGAACTTTCCAGCCTGTGCTGTTTCCCAGAGCAGACAATGTCCCACTAACTCCAACCTATGACTTCCCCCAGTTCAGAATGAAAGATGCCTGGCATGCATAAAGACCCTTTTCAATGAGGGTCCACCTGACTGCATTGCTGGACTTTGCAAACACTGCCTTTTCTTGCTTAGTATGAAAAACTCATATGCCCTGCACATGGATTTTACCCTGATTATTGCATTTCTGATAGAAAACCAGAAGCTTTTCTTTGTCATCTAATTCTTTGTATCTAATCCTGTCGATATCTACCTTCGCCCTTTGATTCCAGGCACATACATTAGTCTGCCATTGTTTTTGAATTAAATCCCCATTCTGTATTTATATTTGTGCTTTATTCTATTGGGGGGACAGCTTCTGACATGTCTGTAAGGGTATAGAGCTCTGCTGGTAGAATAAAAAATAAGTTTTTAGTTCTAACACTGAGATCTGTGTGTTTCCATTCTGAGGCCCAAAGAGCCAAGTGAATAAAATGTTACTTGCTTATTCTTGATTTTATTTCTTTAAATCTAGACCTCCTGGTGCCAAGAGAGTTCTTCTGACATGAGACAGTAAGATAGAGATAATTATGTCCAGATTTATTTTGGTATTTTATTGGCATTTCAATCAACCTCTGAAAATTTCAGGCTGCAATGCAACCTAATCAGCAGTAGGTTCAATTTTAAAACTATTTTCTATGTTGAAAGATAGAGGTATCATCCCTGGGAGACATCACTGATAAGCACCTGAATGTTGCAATTTGTAAACAATATAATATTTTAAAATGTCAAACACAAAATTCTTGCTTCACATTTGATGATCAGAAAAAACTCAAATACTTGGTTTTTAAATACAGTACAGGTGATAGAAATACCAATGGAAACCTGCACCATCACTTAAAATGGGTTGGCATGAAATGGCAGTAAATACATCTGTGCTGGTACTGGTTTCAAAAGTAATAGTAGCAGCAGGTATTTAACTGAATTAATTATAAACAATTACTTTTGAATGCAGTTTGTTTGCTAGCCATTCACTTGTCCAGGCTGGTTTCTTCAAGTCTATGTTTGTTAGCTATTTGAAGCAAACACCACCAGCCTTTAGGCTGTTTTAGAGATATTTGCAGCTCAAAGCATAATTTGTTACACCATACATGTTCCTCTGTACTTTCCTGGATGTCAGAAACTACAGAAATACTTCACAACTAAAATGGATCAGACAGCCAAAAAGTCAAGGGAAGGAAAAAATTTGTAGGCAAGGAACTGAGGATGAGAGATTAAGTGGCCTGCCAAAGTTTACAAAGGAAAATCTATGCTAGACTAGGAATTGGACCCAGACATCCTGAATGTCAGTCCAGCCATTCCCACAAGACTGTCCCTCTTCTGATTCACGAATGCTATTACAAATTAACTAGCAGCTCTGAGTCCTTGTGATACATTAGTCATAAACAGTGGCGTAAAAGTATTGCATTCTTTGTAAAAATGCAACACTTTGTGTTTACCTTGGTACTAGTCAGCCTTTTCAACTAAAGGGTCATTGAGTGAAATGTGGGCTGCAGTTACCCAATTTAGACTTTGGCTGTTTGTCATTGTTGTGTGTCTGTAGCCAGGACTCACTCAGGATACCACTCTGTGACAAAGAGACTCCACTGGTAAAAAGAGGACCTAGCATTCACATTTTAGCTGTCACAGCAAGGAATGATTTCTGTCAGATGAACAAGTGCCTTTTCTTGCATAGGTATGGTACATATATATCTGGGGCATAGGCATGGGCCTTCAGAGTATTTTTAAATGAAAATATGTTATTTGAAGCCAATGAACTCTGCTTCAGGATTTTTGTGGCAACATCTCTATTGTGGCTGAATAACTCTGAAAATGTCTTTATAGCTTCTCAGAACCAAAGAGAAAATCCAACAGGTGTCTCTGATCAGCAAGGACGATCTGAGCTTGCTCTCAAAACCTCACTTAAGTGTAAGATTTTAAAATCCCTTGTTACTGCCTGGTGAGGTCCTCTCTGACCAAGGACTGATTAGAGAAGAGGCTGATTGTGCAGATGATGCCAATATTAGTCCCAAAGAGCATCCATCTCAAGTTCTATGCAAGTATGATCTGTGGCTGACTTAGAGTCAGAATAACAAATGGGAATCATGTTGCTTGACATGAGGAAATCTAACTATAATGCTGCTCACCATATTTTAGAGGTAAAATAGCTGCCAGGCATGCAATGATCTGTCTGCTAGGAAATAACTCTATCTATACAGTGAACTTTGGGAAATCCCCTTGTCAAATTCACTGACTAGTGACTCTAAAGAATCCCAGAACAACAGATATTGTGATGGGAACAGCTGTAGAAGTCATCTACTCCACCCACAGAATTATTCACAGAAGTACCATTGCCAGCACATCATCTGGTTAGCCCTAACTCTGAATAGCTGTGTCCTGAAAACTGCCTAAATTGGATAGTCTGTGACCTCTGTGGCCTGTCTGTTCCAATGCTGCACTACCTTTATAAGAATTTCCCTCTTAATGTCCAGCTCCTGTGGTTCCTGTTCAATGTTGTATCATGTGGTGCTGCTGAGGAAAACATGGATCTGTTGTGTTTGCAATTACCCTTCCGGCAGCTGCAGGATGTTTGATCAGCCTTCCTTTCACCTGCCTCAGTGTGCCTCAACACATCCTTGCCAATCATGTGCTCCAGGCCTCTGACCACTTCTGGTCAGAGTAGTAGACTTCTGCTGGACACTCTCCGGTTTCCTCCCATCCCTCTGCAATATCCAGGTTCCAGACGGGACAGTGTGCCCTATGCAGCCTCATCAGTTGCACCAGGGAAAATAACTTTTCTAGATCTGTCAGCTGTTCCTCATGTAGTGCAGAACACAGCTGCCTTGTGGTGTGAATACACAATCAGCTCATTCAGCCTGAAATCCACTGTAACCTGACTTTCAATACCTTGTCCAGTTCCCTCCCAGCATGCAGGGATGCAGTCATTCCAGTTCAGGTGATGAACTCTGCATTTCTCTCTACTGGACTTCATGAGGTTTCTATTGCTACAATCCTTATGCCTTTGAGGTGCCTCAGTTGAAGATGTCATTTGTTGTGTCAGTTGTCATAATTTTGCCTCTTCCAATGATATGCTGAGGGTGCACATCTATTTCTGAAGTATAAGGACTACAGGATCAACCTCTTGTGCACACCATTTATTACTAGGTGTGAGCAGATGCTAAGCCTTTGATCATCACTTCCTTCTCAGTCTTGTGGTCCAGCTGATTTTTAACCCATCTAGAAGTCCTTGGTTCCAACCTTAGTATTGAAGAGCCCAGGAGACAGCAGAGCTTTGCCATTTCTAGGCATTTCTAAAGCAGCACTGGAGGTACTGTTTCCTAGATTCATTCATAGAGATTCTCCAAAAGGACTATTTGCAACAGTAAGGAGTTGATAAAAGAAAGACCATGTTCAACCTGGAATTAGGCGTTTATGAGAGATAGTGTGGCTCTGTTGTACTGGAAGTTTCAAAGTTGTTGCCTTCCCCTTCCCATTCTGCTATTGCTTCTTTCCTTACCTACAAAAATTGAAGTTGAGATTGATTGTGATGTTTAAGCAGAAAGGATGGGGCCTGGGGTAGAGACAGTGAGCTGATACTGCCAGCTAATGTCTACAGACCCAACAAAGTGCAGTGAGAAAAGGTCACTTTCACCTTATGTTGTCCAAACAAAGTATCTTCCAAGAAAAATTACCTGACATTCTGTCATAACATTTAATTACAACAGACTTATTTCCCCAGCCCAGATAGACTGAAAGTTTCAAAAGGTGAACAAATTAAATCAGTTAATCTTTAATTTTGTTTTGGCCACAAGTACTTCTTCCTGGTGTGAAAAGATGAGATCTAAAAAACCCTTGCACTCTCCAAGTGTGCCAGGCTCTGGATTTGGGTATTTCATATCCAAATTCTCTGCCTGTAGTCCATATCTGTTAGCAGGAGCTCAGGGATTAAGACAACCTCACGCATCCAGGTCAGAGCTGTTATAAGGGGGCCTTTTATTCATTGAGTCGTTCCTTACCAGTCCTCTTTAGCATTCAATTTCCCTTTGGTTCCTGTTAGGTTAAGGGGAATTACACATCCATATGGTTAGGAGAGAATGGATTCCTTCTTCCTCTGTAGACAGTAAGGAAAACTAGAGGAAGCATCAATTTGTAATATAAGATGACCAAAGAAATCCTTAGCAATTATTTCATCACAATTGTCTAATTATGAGGATACAGTTTCCTCTCTACACCTGAGGAACTGCAGGGCTGAGCTACATCCCAGATGAGTGCAGTACGACTGAACAGTGACAGAATTAAGTCCTAACAGAGAAGTCCCTCCTGTTGCTAAGCTGGCTGGGTGACCTACTTGTACTGTCACTGGATACTGAACATCCTTGTTTGAGCACAAAGTTGGTATTATTGCTGATGCTCAGACTTATTAGCTGTTTCTCCCTGCCACCCATGATAGGATTTAATCTCAGGTAATCTGAGGTGGAAATGAAACATGATGCAAATCAACTTGGAAGGCTTTTCACTTCAGACAGGCTTATTCAGTTTGCCCTGTATGGAAGAGTTTATTGAATACCAAGCAAGAAAGCTATTGGTAGAGCAATAGCTGTTCTCAGAAAAAAGTCTCTCTCCAATATGTGATGACTTGCTGCAGTGAAGGAAGTTTCCCTGACCTTGCTTTTGTTCCTATCCAAAAGCCAATTCAAAGGCACAAAATCAAACCCCCAACAAAGAGGTGAAGGAGCTGGAGCCCAGAGGTAGTTTCCAGCTGTCTGATATCATCTCTCTCCACTAACATGAGCCTCCTCAGGGAGACAGGTCTGCAAACTGGGTTCCCACCACCCACTGCACATGGTAGGGACCACCTCTGGCCTTGGGGATGAACAGAGGGAAGTCAGTCAGCTCAGTCAACTGCTGCAATGAGGTGACTTTGAGTCCTCCATCTATTGGTTACTTATTTTCTTGGCATTTTAGTGAAAGCCAGAGAATCTGTTTTCCATTTGCTGTACTTTTGGCGGAGACTGTGATTGCTCTTTGAACCTTCAGGAGCAGGAAACCCATTAAAGGCCCAAGAGGACAGGTGTTGCCTTTTCCCCCAGCCTGGAAAAGAAACTCGAGATCATTTTAGCAAGGAGGTAATATAAAAGGGGATCTTTATTTTGAAGGTCTTCAGGAGCGGTTATGGAAAGGTGTCCATAAAAGCCCACCCCCTCCAGGGGTGAGTACATATTTATAGCTTTTAGGAAATTAGCATAATTGATTAAAAGCACCAATTAGGAGAACAAGTGGTGATTCAATTCCCCCCCAGGTCCAGCCCCTTCCTCTGGAGCCCCCCCTCTCAGCACGGCTGTACTTTGTTGATGAAAATGTACCTCAGAGTTGTTCTCAGCCTTGGTTCCCAGGAAGAACTGAGATAGGACAGGGCCTTGCACCCCCCTGGGGCTTGGAGCTCTGGAATTTGTTTTGTCTTTCTGCTTAGGGAAAGACCATGGAAAAGTACTGGAAAAACTAGCTATTAATACAGTAGGCTACAGAGCTACAAATATATGTGCAAAGAGTACAGAGAACATATAAAAGAAAAAAGGCAGAAACCAAACGGCATCACAGGGATTCAGTGCCAGGCAGCACATTGCTTAGCTCCTTTCATCCTGCAAGAGGAGAGTGCTTCTGGCTTCTCCAGAAGGGATATTACTACCTTTTGTTCAAATTCAAGGCTGATTTCAAGAGTAATTTTACCACTCACCTTATAGTTATTGTTATTCCAGCTATTTGCAGTATCCTCTTTATGGTTATTAATACAGAAATATCTATGGGGAAGTCATTACAGAAAACCAAAGTATCAATCTTGCCTTTCAGTACCTTGCAGACTGTAGTGACAGGTACAATAACAAGAAAATCTGAGCTGTGGGCATGGCATATCAAACTGTGGAAAACTGTTGGTCAGGGCTTTTAAGGAGCTTCAGGAAAGAGAATGAGAAGGCTGCAATTGTATGGGAGATAAGAGCTGCCTGTTTCAGGTAGAAAAAGCATGAAAAATCTTTCACGCATGATAATACACCTTTAATGGTGCAGCTGCCACCCAATAAGATTTTTTTGAAGAAGTGGCATGGCTCAGAATAAGTGGGATTGGCATGTTGCTGGATTATTTTGGTTGTGCACCCCCTCTCTGAACTGCTGATAATCTTCCAGAAAGTGGGAAGTAATTTGCTGTCACTTTGTCTCAGTACAGTGTGCCCCACAAGGACTTTCTGCTGCATGAAACCCTGAGGGTAGCTAGTTGGCTGTGTCTGAATCTGTCCCATAGACTGGAGTGGGAGAGAAGGAAGCAGCACAACACAAACAGAAAAGTGTAAGCCTCGGAAGGTACTTCTAAGAAAATAATGGTAGACTGGGGTAGTACTGGGAGCAGGAAGGCACGGAAATTCTGAGCCTTAAAACTGAGAATGAGGAGCTTGGATCAGGTGCAATGAAAGAAACAAAAAATTGTTTTAAGGATGACCCAGATGAAGTTCGAGTGTGTTATTTTAGTGAACTTCACAAGAGCTAGTCCTGTACCAGGTTTTAGCCCCTTCAGTAGCTGGCTCTGTGCCATTTTAGTTACACAGATCTTCACTAAAGTTGATATAATGATCTGGGGAAGTTATCTTAGTGCACAAGAGTATAAGTGAAGTGGCTGACACTGATGTCCCATCTTGTGCTGAAATGGTAAAAGGAAAGGAAGCAGATGACATGAGGATGTCCCATGTGTCATGAAGAGGTCAGAAAGGTCTTGAGACTTCTCCAGCTGATATCTGGGAGTGGGTCCTGCTGGAGAGGAGCTCAACAGACCATCCTAGTAATGGCAATACTTGCAGAGGAGCTGTCACTTCTTTTCTGTATTTCTCTTTCTGAGAGATCAAAAAAAAAAAGGATTTTGCTAGGCAGTGACATGAAGCAAAGCCTGTCATGCATGCTCTATGTGTCCAACAGAGACACTGACATATTTTCAGTGGTCCTGGGTTAGGAAGGAGTCTGTGCTGAACATCACAGTAACCATTTGCTTCCAAGAGAAAATAGCACTTTGCACGTGGCAGCTTTTCTGCAATGAACCAATGGGTAGTGCAGCTCTGCAGTTTACAGCAACAATCAGGTTCTGAGAGTGGGGAACCTTTACTGGCAATCCCTCCAAACTCCTTTATCTCCAAATAATCTAGCATAAAGAGCAAGGATAAAGCATTGGTTCTGGTCCTTGGCATTGTTTAGACACACATCTCCTCCCTTACTCATTCTTCTTATACTTCAGGTTACTTTAAATGAGGACATATAGAATCATGGAATTGTTTAGGTGGGAGAAGACCTCTAAGATCAAGTCCAGACGTTAACCTAACACTGCCAAGTCCATCACTAAACCATGTCCCTAAGAACAACATCTACATGTGCTGCATAATGCACACAAAATGCCTGCATAAGAAAATTTTAATGGTTGTGGAGTCAAGTGCTTAGAAACCTAGGATATCCAGGATGAAAGTTACCTGGGCAACATTTTGAGCATCACCTGATGGCTACACATGGCTGTGAAAGCCTCACAAGGGCACTCTGCAGTACCCCCTGCTTCATGCATTGTGCAAAGTAGATGGCAGAGGTCACCAGAGGAAAAGGGACTGCAGAAGGAGCAAGAGCCATCATGGGACTGAAGGGATGGACTGCTGCCCTGCAGAGCTGGCCAGTGCTCCTGTCAGCCAGTGTGATGCTGGGCAAGTTAGCCAGATTCCCCATGGGTGATTGTGAGAAGGCTATCCATTGCTTTCTGCATGCCTGACATAGCCTCCAGCCCCAGACTGTGCTCTGAAGCCAAGAAAGGTTATTTTTATTATGAATTGATTCCCTGATCCTATTTGCAGAACAGGTCCAGAACTGAAAGTGTGTGTGTGTGTTGTGAGAGTCATTGTAGGGCCAGGGTAGGAAGGCAAGGGCTCTGCTGATCAGGGTGGAAGCCATTGAAGCTGGCAATGCAGCCAGAGCCCCTGGATGGTTGAGCCACAGCTGACTTGCAAAAGGGAACGAACACTTGCAACTGCACCTGGACTTTGTGCTTTGAAAATAAAGTGCTGCAGCATGGTAGAAACTGAAAATACAAGTCCTTGTCATTCTGTATCAAGTACACAAATCTTCTGACTTTGCACTTTCAGCAGGCAGCCTCTCATTTATAAAATCCATAATATCTACTGTATTGCTGTGAAAACAAATTTGTTGATGTTTCTGAAACAGTTAGATATGCTATCTTGCTGAATGCCATGAACTCAAGAGGAGTTTTAGTCATTCTGCTCTCAGAACTTTGTTTAAATCCTATGTACTAGAGAAGATCTAAGTTCATCCACTGAGCAGAAGGACAAAGCTGAGTCTGAAGTGTTTATTTTTTTTAATTGCAGAAATTCTGTGACAGGAATCCTGTGAAAGAAATTATCTACATTGCATGGCTCAGAGAATGGAAATTAAAACTTCAGTGTCAACCCTTGTACAGGCACTTCCCATGGGCAATTCCTGGCTTTGCAACTATAACAGTATTTGAATGTAGTTTTTGTACTCAAACGATACATGTACAGTCTTCTTCCTTTGTAGCCTACCAGTCCCTGCTGACCTTAAACCTTCTCAACTGAAAATGTTTTAACTAATAGTCAGCTACAGGCTCAATTAAGCCAGAGCGAATCTTGTCTATAGAAAGCTTTTCTTGGAATAAATGGTTTATTTGTGTCGTGGTTTTAGTTTGCTTATTCAGGTTTGTGGCTAAATGCCAGCACACTTACCTAAATTTACTTGATTGCTTGTTGTGAGATAAGGATTAGGAGTAGGCAAAGCAGGCTCAAACTTTATAAAGTACAAAGAAGTTTTATTAATATATCTAAGACAAAGGGAAAAAAGGAAAAAAAAACTCAAGAAAAAAAAACCAGAACAAACTCCCCAGACCACCCCTCCTTCCCCACCTCTCCATTTCATTCTCTCTGACAACATACAAAAGACAACACTTTGACCTCCAGTCAGTTTACCACCTCAGAAACAGCTCTTGTTCTAGTTCATTCAGGGAGAGAAGTTTCTTTTGCTTACACCATGGATCTTCTGTAAGAAAAATACAGTTTTTATGGGTCTTCTGCCTCACCATTAACCGCCGCCCGGAGTAAAGTCCAGCTTAATGGTGGATCTCTCCCACACCAGTAGCCTTTCCACAGCCACTATGGTGGGTTATGAACAGTCCACAGGGTACCTGTTTTAAGGATGCCCAGTTCAATTGCAGCAACAAAGAAAATCCCTTCTTCTGTGCTTAGCAACACAGGTTCTCCTGACAACTCAGGTTCTCTAGCATTCTCCCCGGGACCAGGGCTCTGGGTCACAGCCTCTCCTCTCTCTTGGTTCTAGTTTCTCATCAGGCTGTACTTTTCAACACTTACTTGTCTGTACTTAGGTATTTCAGTTCATTGGCTGCAATAAGAACCTCACATCCCCCTTTGGACTATATCTTCATATATTACAGAGAATTTATTAGCTCAGTCCCCAACCATGGTTCTCCAAAAGAGTTTTCAGCTTCACTCTCGAAGCAACTTCCCATGCACCCCCTTTTTAGTATCAGTTCTGCTTTCCTCACTGACTGTAAAGTCTCTGCGCTGCACTATGTAGATGTCCTCACTCGTTCCTCTCTCTGCGAGGAAGGATGGGTGTCTGTGAGTTTAGTCCAGGCATGGAGAGAGTTAATCTCTGTCTCTCTTTCTCTGGCAGTGTGAGGATCACGTGCTCTTTGCCGGGCTGTTTGAACAGGTCCCAGCTGGATGCCAGACGCTCTCAAGAGTCTCTGTGCCTGGCTCTGCGGAGCTGGCTCGGCCTGCTGGGGCCATCTAGGCCCGGGATGACAGGGCAGGGCCTGGCCCGAGCTGGATGGAGTCCGGCCCGGTCCTTGCCTGGCCCGGCTCTCCCTCTTGTGTAGCTGACACACCGGCTGAGCTGGATCTGCTGAAAATTCCAATCGTTTCCTCCCCCATGCCTGCCCGGCTGCAGCGGCACGGCTGCCGTAAAAACCTCCCTTCCCCCCCCCATCCCTCCTTTGGAAAGGCGGGGGGGAAGCGCTTGGGCCTCACCAGTGAGAGAAGCAGGAGCTGCTCCTCTCTACACAGCAGCAGCAGGTCCAAAGAGGAAGAGCGTCAGAGAGTCTCTGCTTATATATGGTTTTTTCCTTGAAGGCGGACCAACTTTTTAATTGGTTTACCTACCTATCAATTCTTAAAACTACCTGATTATTGGCTCTCTCTCTCGCAGGAAGGAAGTTGTATTTCTTCCTGCATTCCTGCAGCCCAGATCACTTCCTAGATTTTGACCCCTCTGGCCTAACCCAGGACATTCCACCTCTCGCCTTCAGGAAAAACCATATATAAGACTTATTATCAAAATTACATTAATTATACAATCTTTACTTAGAATAAGAAAAATTACTAAACTAAGCAGAAAGCTTCTTACACAAACCTCCACCTCTAGACTTTATATGACTACTACAATACACAGTTTCTACTACCATTTACTTTATCTTGTATTTTAATACATGCTTTGCCTTTTATTTCTCCTAATCAATCCTTATCTCAAAACTCCCATCAATTTGCCCATTATTTGGTTCGATTTCCCGGCCAACGCACCATTGAATGTCGTGGTTTTAGTTTGCTTATTCAGGTTTGTGGCTAAATGCCAGCACACTTACCTAAATTTACTTGATTGCTTGTTGTGAGATAAGGATTAGTAGTAGGCAAAGCAGGCTCAAACTTTATAAAGTACAAAGAAGTTTTATTAGTATATCTAAGACAAAGGGAAAAAAGGAAAACAAAAACTCAAGAAAAAAAAACCAGAACAAACTCCCCAGACCACCCCTCCTTCCCCACCTCTCCATTTCATTCTCCCTGACAACATACAAAAGACAACACTTTGACTTCCAGTCAGTTTACCACCTCAGAAACCGCTCTTGTTCCAGTTCATTTAGGAAGAGAAGTTTCTTTTGCTTACACCATGGATCTTCTGTAAGAAAAATACAGTTTTTATGGGTCTTCTGCCTCACCATTAACCGCCGCCCGGAGTAAAGTCCAGCTTAATGGTGGATCTCTCCCACACCAGTAGCCTTCCCACAGCCACTATGGTGGGTTATGAACAGTCCACAGGGTACCTGTTTTAAGGATGCTTAGTTCAATTGCAGCAACAAAGAAAATCCCTTCTTCTGTGCTTAGCAGCACAGGTTCTCCTGACAACTCAGGTTCTCTAGCATTCTCCCCGGGACCAGGGCTCTGAGTCACAGCCTCTCCTCTCTCTTGGTTCTAGTTTCTCATCAGGCTGTACTTTTTCAACACTTACTTGTCTGTACTTAGGTATTTCAGTTCATTGGCTGCAATAAGAGCCTCACATCCCCCTTTGGACTATATCTTCATATATTACAGAGAATTTATTAGCTCAGTCCCCAACCATGGTTCTCCAAAAGAGTTTTCAGCTTCACTCTCGAAGCAACTTCCCATGCACCTCCCTCTAGGTATCAGTTCTGCTTTCTTCACTGACTGTAAAGTCTCTGCGCTGCACTATGTAGATGTCCTCACTTGTTCCTCTCTCTGCGAGGAAGGATGGGTGTCTGTGAGTTTAGTCCAGGCATGGACAGAGTTAATCTCTGTCTCTCTCTCTCTCCAGCAGTGTGAGGATCACGTGCTCTTTGCCGGGCTGCTTGAACAGGTCCGAGCTGGATGCCAGACGCTCTCAAGAGTCTCTGCCCGGCTCTGCGGAGCTGGCTCGGCCTGGTAGGGCCATCTGGGCCCGGGGTGACAGGGCAAGGCCTGGCCCGAGCTGGATGGAGTCCGGCCCGGTCCTTGCCTGGCCCGGCTCTCCCTCTTGTGTAGCTGACACACCGGCTGAGCTGGATTTGCTGAAAATTCCAATCGTTTCCTCCCCCATGCCTGCCTGGCTGCAGCGGCACGGCTGCCGTAAAAACCTCCCTTCCCCCCCCCATCCCTCCTTTGGAAGGAGGTTGGGGGGGGGCGCTTGGGCCTTACCAGCGAGAGAAGCAGGAGCTGCTCCTCTCTACACAGCAGCAGCAGGTCCAAAGAGGAAGAGCGTCAGAAAGTCTCTGCTTATATATGGTTTTTTCCTTGAAGGCGGACCAACTTTTTAATTGGTTTACTTACCTATCAATTCTTAAAACTACCTGATTATTGGCTCTCTCTCTCGCAGGAAGGAAGTTGTATTCCTTCCTGCATTCCTGCAGCCCAGATCACTTCCTAGATTTTGACCCCTCTGGCCTAACCCAGGACAGTGGTAATTCAGCAAAATCTATTTGCCAGTAATCTCCAGGAAGATCCCCTGCTTTTGTTACTCCTAACACAACTCTTTTCCTTGTATCAGGGTTGTTTTTGCAGCAAACTTCACATTTGCTTACTACTGTTTGTACAATTTCAGTCATTCCTTTTCTTATTACTACCTTTTTTAGATGTTTTAGAAGGTTTTCAGTCCCAAAATGTGTTTTCATGTTCTCTCTGAGCTAGCTCTCGAAGAATCAGGGGTGGGACTACAACTTGGTTTGTTGGTGTGACAGCCCACCCACCTTCTGTGATCTCAGCCTTGAGAGATTTAATAAGCTTCTGATCTGCTTGATCATACTTTGGGATGATCCTTGATAAGTTAACTTCCTTTTTGGGAATTATTGCAAGGATACCTTTTTCTGCAACTCCTTTTGCCGCTTTGTCAGCAAAGCGATTTCCCAATTCTGGAGTGGTTTTCCCTTTTTGGTGACCCCTGCAGTGCATAATAGCTACTTCTGTGGGTTTTCTAATGCTCTCCAAGAGGGCAAGTATTTGTTCAGCGTGTTTAATTTGATTACCTTGAGCGTTCAGCAGTCCTCTTTCTTTCCAGATGGCTCCATGGGTATGGACGACACTAAATGCATATTTAGAGTCAGTCCATATATTTACCTTCTTCCCTTCACTCAGGTCCAGGGCCCTTGTCAGTGCAATCAGCTCAGCTTTCTGTGATGACACATCTGCTGGCAGGGCCTTCGCCTCAATTACCTTGTCTTGAGTGGTCACTGCATAGCCTGCCATCCTTTTACCATTTCTCATAAAGCTGCTCCCGTCAGTAAAAAGCTCCCAGTCTGGATTGTCTAGGGGCACATCCTTCAGATCTGTTCGGCTGGAATAGACCTCTTCTATTGTCTGCAAACAATCATGCTCAGGGACATTGTCAGTTAACGTGGAAGACAGAAACATGGCAGGATTAACAACAGAAGTTGTTTTCAAGGTGACATCATCTTGTTCTAGTAGCAATGATTGATATTTAAGCATCCGGTTGCTGGACAGCCAATGTCCCCCCTTTTGCTCGAGAACAGCTGCTACAGCATGGGGTACATACACTACAATGTGCCGTCCAAGGGTGAGTTTTCAGGCCTCTTGGATCAAGATGACAGTAGCTGCCACGGCTTTCAAACACCCTGGCCACCCTTGGGCAACATTGTCTAGCTGTTTGGAAAAGTAAGCCACAGCTCTCCGTTGGTTCCCGAGGCGCTGAGCTAGTACCCCTAAAGCAACATTCAATCTTTCATAAGTAAACAGTTCAAAAGATTTAGTTAAGTCTGGCAATCCCAGTGCTGGAGCTGACATTAGGGAGTGTTTCAGCTGTTTAAAAGCTGCCCTTGTATTTTCTGTCCATATGATAATTCCATTTTCAGCTGCTTTTAATACTCCATATAGGGGTTTTACCAGCAGTCCATAATTTGCTATCCACAAACGACACCAACCTACCATTCCTAGGAAAGCTTGCATCTCCCTCACAGTGCGGGGCTCTGGGAGTTGACAGATGGCTTCTTTCCCTTCTTTGCTGAGCTGTCGGTGTCCACGAAAGATCTCGAGCCCCAAGTAAATTACTGCTTCTTTGGCAATCTGTGTTTTGTCTTTAGAAACTCTGTACCCACTCAGTCCCAAAAAGTTTAATAAACTGATGGTAAATTTAATGCAGTCATCTCTGGTTTTAGCCGCAATCAGGATATCATCCACATATTGAAGAATAACCCCTTCTGGCTCCTGTCTTTTCCAGTCCTCTAGTTCCTTTGCTAGCTGATTTCCAAACACTGTGGGACTGTTCTTGTACCCCTGGGGCAATACGGTCCAAGTAAGTTGACTTTTCCTCCCTGTCTCAGGATTCTCCCACTCAAAAGCAAAAAGCTCTTGGCTGTTTTTATGCACAGGAATGCAGAAAAAGGCATCCTTCAGGTCTATTACAGTAAACCACCCTAATTCGTCTGTCAGTGCAGTCAAAATGGTATATGGGTTTGCCACAACTGGGTGTATGTCTTCAGTGATTCTGTTAATTGCTCTCCGATCTTGAACTAATCGATAGCTCTTACCATCTGCTTTCTTAATAGCAAGTATGGGGGTATTAAATCTGGACTCACATTGCACTAATCACCCATGTTGGAGGAATTTTTCAATTATGGGTGCCAATCCTTTACGACTTTCTAATTTCAAAGGGTATTGTTTTTGCCTTACCGGTGTGGCTCCTGGTTTGAGAGTAATACTCACAGGCTCTGCTTGTTTGGATCTTCCTGGGATATCACTGGCCCATGCTATTGGATTGACAGCTTTTTCAACTTCAATGGGGATTTCACCACATTTGTCCTGTATGAAAAGTGCAGCAACTTCGACAAATTTAGATTCAGGAATTACAACTTGTATTCCCTTCCCCTTTTTGAATTTAATTTCTGCTTCTAATTTCTCTAGCAAATCTCTCCCTAATAATGGTTTAGGGGAGTTAGGCATGTAAAGGAATTGATGAGTTACCCAGTGTTTGCCCAATTTGAATTTTAAAGGTTGGAAGAAAGGCCGTGTTTCGCTTACCCCTGTCGCCCCAACAACATGTACAGTGTTTTGACTCAGTTTCCCTTCCATGGTATTTAGTACGGAAAATGCTGCTCCAGTATCTACCAAAAATTCGATGTTATCTGACCCCAGCTTAGCTATAACCAAAGGTTCTGCTGGGGAAGAAGCCTTCGGTTCCCATCATTCTGAGCATGAGCCCGAGTCTTGTTCGATTGGGAGCTGGGGAACTGGGGACTTTTGTTTCAACATGGGACAATCATTTTTCCAATGTCCCCACTTTTTACAATAGGCACACTGATCTTTGTCTGTAGGGGAAGTTTTCTTGGATGACTTTTCTTGGATTGTCTTTTTGCTAGGTTGTCGTCTAACTCCTTCATTTTGAGCCCCTGTCTCGATATACCCTCCAGGCTACTTCTAGCATTCTATCTATGTCTCGAACTCCCTCTAACTTCTGTAGCTTCCTTCTTATATCATCTGCCGCTTGACCCATAAACAAGAGGACTAGATGTGCTTTTCCATCAGCTGAATCAGGATCTAGACTTGTATATTTGATAGCAGTCTCTCTCAACCTATTAAAAAAATCAGTGGGTGATTCGTCATAGTTTTGCTGTACTGCGTAAAGCTTTGACCAGTTTAGAGCTTTAGGGACCCCATGTTTTAACCCATATACTATGAGATTTTGATACCGTTGTAGTCTTGCCATCTGCTCTGGGATGTTTGGATCCCAGTTAGGATCACTTAAAGGATATATTTCAGCAACCGTACCTTGGATCGATCCATTTGCTATGCCTGATTCTAACAATGTTGTAATAGCGTTATTAACCATTTGCCTTTCAGTGGGATCAAGCAATGTATCTAACATAGAGTTCCGATCTGTCCAGTCAGGGTTTTGTGTGCTAATAGCTCTATCCACTAGCTTGGCAACCTTATCTGGGTTTTCTTTATACTGTCCTACAGTGGTTTTCCACTGTTCCAACTCAATAAGGGAGTATGGAACCTTTACATATATTGGCCCTTGGTTGCCAACTGCTTGCCGTAATGGGGCTTGTAGAATTGGTTCTTCTCTTTTTTCCTTTTTTGATCTAGTACGTTTTGCTACAGGACTACGTTCTCGTATGGCCCTTCGGGCTATCCTTCCCTTCCTTCGCCTGCTTAGGGCAGCTAAGATTTCATCTTCCTCTTCGGAAGAGCTATCAGAGGGAGAGCTGTCTGATTGTGAATCAGCTGTGTTAAATTTACCTGGATCAGTTCTAATCTTAGGAATCGCAGCCCAAGATCTGCTGCGGCGTACAGCGCTTATGGCCGGGTCGCTTGCTTTGATGACGTCATCCCCTGAGCCAGCTCCTCGGCGCGCGACGTTGCTATGGCAGCTCACAGGCCTGAGAGCGGGAGGGGCTCGGCTCTCCCTGTAGGAGGTGCCCTCTCCACCCTCTCGGTAGAAAGCTCTGCCCCTCGGCCCCACCTCCAGGGGTGGTGCCGTTGGCTGCACCCGCTGGCATTCCCCTCCCCCTGGCCCCTCCCACCAAGGCGCGCGCGGGGCTGCGAAGAAGGGGGAGGCCTCCTGAGAGCAGGGGTAAAGCGCAGGCGGCTCCAGCTCCCAAGCGGGAGGCGGCACAGGGGCCTGCATCTTCTTTGATCGGCAAAGCCAGCATTCTTCCTTCTTCACTGACAGGGATTCTGTGGAAGCTGCGACTCCCCTCTCCCCCTCCCCTGCCCCTGATTGGAACGGTGGCTGTAGAGGGGGCGGGGCCGTGGCGGTCACGGCGTGCACATGCGCAGAAGACGCGGGCACTGGCGGGGCAGACATGGCAGGGGGTAGGGGCAGCCGGCGCCGCCGCTGCTTGCGCACCCAGAACGGCCTGGGCCTGGGCTCCCCCCCCCAGGGCCGGCGCTGGATTAGCTCTTAGTGCCGGTGCTACTAGATCTGACTCTGCTTCGTCTCTGTTACTGCATACTGGATTTAATATGGGCGGTTTCCCTTCACTCTTTTTCTCTTTTTTCCTTAAGAACAACACATACTGTGATTTAGGTTTCTGCAGCTGCTCATCTTGTGCTATAACTAAAAAGAATCTCAAATACTCAGTTTCTTGGAAGTAGTGTCGTTCACACAGGCGAGATGTTAAATCCAGTATCAGTTCTTCATCCAAGCTACCAAGTTTAGGCCACTTTTGATTGTCTTTTAAACTAAAAGTTGGCCAAATGGTTTTAGACAACCGTATAATCTCAGGTTTTGTAAACTGTTTGCTCGTCCCGGTTAATTTTTGCCAGTTTTCTAAGACTAGACCTAATGGTGAATCCTTAGGTATTTGAGCATTATCTGAACAAGAAAAGTTGCAACCCATCGTGAGTAGTTACAAATGATACACTAAGCAGGTAGCAACGCAAACAAGTAGGAGGGGGATTCGAACTCCCAAGCTTGGTGCCAGCACGCAGTAGCTTAAGCCACTGCCCCACCCTTGGCTCCAAGCCAAATTGCTGCTGCTGCAGCACTAAGCTCTCACGAGCTAAAACAACCAGAGGAGGAAGTGGCAAGTACGCCACAGCCCCCTTGGGACACTTTATTGAGCCCCAAAAATGCTAAACAAACTCTAAGAGATCAACGATCTCTTGACCCCCTCCCTCACAGACTAAAACAAACAGAATACTGCTTTTATTCCGTTACTCACGTGCCTCTGAGTCAGGTCCAAGGATCCTTCGGCTCTGATACCGTCTGAACTGTGGTCGAAGCCTCCTCTTCCCGTGCTGGTGAAGAGTGGGGGTGGGGGCGGGGGCTGGATTTCCTCTGGGGTCCAGGGGTTTTTCAGAAGCCTCCCGTCCCGGCGGAGTCGCCAAAACTGATGCCTTACAAAAGGCTGGCCTGAAACAGAAGCTGGACAGAGTTAAAAGAATAAAAGAAGTATTTATTAAAACAAGGTACACTTTGGGCCACGCAGGAGTCTCTCAGAGTCTACACCCAAAATGGACACCTAGCACGTGTTTTTGGGACAGATATACCTTTGGTTCATCTGCATATCAGAAACCCATTGTCCAATTACAGTTTCGGGTCTTGAAGTCCCATCCCCAGCTTGTCCCCTTCTTCTCTTCGCTGCTGTCCATGGATGTTTACATTTTGGGCTTTTGGAAAAAACAGTATGTCCTTGAAACTCCAGCCCAGAGAGAAATTGTTTCGTCTAAATGACAGTAACAGAATACTAGATGACAATTTATGGAGTTTTAGAGTCATATACTAGAGCAGTCCTGATGTAGAAAAATAAGAAGTTAAAACCTAAGGCATCAATCTGAGAGACCAGGCAAGGTATTTAGCTGTTGGATGTCTTCTGTTTCTACTGCGGCTATCCCGAAAGCCCAACGATGTCCTTTTGGGTCTTTGAAATACCCATTTCTAAGATAGTCTATGCCCAGGATGCATGGGGCCTCTGGGCCGGTCACGATGGGGTGTTTCTGCCACTCATTCCCAGTTAAACTCACTTCAGCTTCCAATACAGTCAGCTGCTGGGATCCTCCTGTCACCCCAGAAATAGAAATAGATTCTGTTCCCACGTACCTTGATGGCATCAGGGTACATTGAGCACCGGTGTCAACCAAAGCCGTGTATCTTTGTGGGTCAGATGTGCCAGGCCATCGGATCCACACAGTCCAATAGATCCGGTTGTCCCTTTCCTCTACCTGGCTAGAGGCAGGGCCCCTCTATTCCTGATCGTGGTACACGTTGCTCTCTTCCTGTAAATATGTTCTTGAGGTCCCTTCAAGAGGATCAGTCATATCATCATTCCTATACGGTTCTGAGTTCTGTCCACAAGAGACCGGAGCAGCGTTGACTCTAGGTGGGCTCCTTGTGGTACTCGGGCTGCTAAGGAAGAGGTGGGTTTTCTGTCCCACTTTCTCATGTCTTCTCCATGCTCCTGAAGGAAAAACCAGAGGTTACCTTGTGGAGTGTATCTTCTTTCTCTGGCTGGAGAATGTTGACTGCTAATAGCAGAGACCCTTGTTGGTTCTGGCGAGATGTGGTGAATTTCTTGCTTCAGCTCCTTTCTGAGTTTCTCTTCCAAGTTCCGGACGTGCTCAGCCAGCTGTGTTTCCACAGATGAGACATGGGTGCGAAATGGGGCAGTGACAGTGTCCTCATAAATTCTTAGTTTGTTGGCCAGTACTCCCACCTTGTCCGCTCCTTCCCTCCATTGCAGTGTTGCTAGGTAACGGGAGTATATCTCTGGTCCGAGCCGTGTGAATCTTGACCACATCTGTGACGTGCATTGCACATCATCTGGGTTTTTAGGGAATCTCTCATCTTCTGAGAAAATGATCTCCAGCACGGCCAATTCTCTCAGGCATCGGATACCTTGTTCCATTGTGCTCCATTTTCCTTGGTACACCTGGAGGTCTTCTTTACAAAGGTATCTGTCCCTTACACTTGCCAGCAGTCGCCGCCAGAGGCTGAGAGTTTCTTGGGTTTTCCCGATCCCCTGGTCAATGACCACATCCTGGGTCAGGGATCCAAGTTGCCTGGCCTCACTTCCATCTAGCATGGTGTCATTGGCTGCAGCGTCCCAGATGCGAAGAAGCCAGGTCAGGATGGATTCATTTGTCTGGTGGGTGAACTCCCTCCGTAGGTCACGCAGCTCACCTAGGGATAAAGAGCGAGTGATGATCTCTGGCTCCGTCTCTTCTGCTTGGTGCGAAGGTCCAGCCTCCTCCTCATCGGTCGCTGTGCGGGCTGATTTGCTCCTGGTTTTCTTTTTCTGAAGGGGGGCAACTGCTACTGGCTTAGGCTGTTCTGGCTTGGTGATGGCTTGTGTGGAGACTGTCGTTTCTTTCAGTCTCTTTTTCCTCTATGACAGTTTGTTTAGATACGGTGCCTGTTGTTCTGCTGCTTTTCTTGTCCTCATCCTGAGGATACTGTGTTGCATCGAGCATTGTTCTGACTCTAAGCATGGTGTACACAGTGCAGGCTGTACAAAGAAGACAAAGCAGAACTGACAGCAAGATTATACCATCTTTGACATCTAAAGGGAACTCAATATTTTCAAAAACTGTTGTGTCAGGTCTGAAAGGCTGAAAGAAACCACTCTGCTCTTTCCCCTAGGGGCTGGGTGCAATTGTTGAGGAGGCCCCAGATGTAACAGCCCATACCAGGACAAGCAAACAAAATTGAGTATATATTCCGAATGGTGTTCATTGTCTCGGAGGTTATCATGCAATAGACATAGGAAACTAGTAAAGCAATTTTTATACGATACCCCGGCCTACACAGGAGCATTACCACAGGCGGGTAATTCCTTGTCTGTGGAAATATATACAGAGCAAGGTACAGGACACATGTAAGTATGTTGAGTATCATGGTGAATAGGTGGCTTCTAGAACACAAAATTGTAATTCTGACTTTCCTCAGGGCCTGGCCTCACGTTTGGGCGCCAAAAAATGTGGTAGTTTGAAAGCAAATCAGTGAGAGGCTCAAAGTCAGAACTACAATTTAATAGGAAAAATGTAGTAATACAAAAAAAAAAAAAGAAAAAAAAAAAGTAACCACTGACAGAGTCAGAATACAACCTGACACCCTGTCGGTCAGGGTGTTGGTAGTAGTCCACTTAGAAGGTGGTTGCAGTCCTCTGGAAGTGATAGATGCAATAGATAGGTTCTGTTGAAGCAGTGATCCTGAGAAAGGTGTAGTTCTCCTCTGAAGGTCCAGTGGTGGTGTAGAAGGGTCTGGTCTTCCTTTGGGAATCCAGTGGGAAGAGCTGCTTATAGTGCTTCAAATCTCAGTTTATATGCAGATCGGGATACATTGGTTCCTCCCCCTGGGCGGGGCATCTCACAATGGGATGGTGAGCCACTATCTGCAATGTTTGGGGTGAGTAAAGTGCCCATCCGGCCCCAACGACTGGCCCATTAGCAAACCATTCTGCGGCCACCAGGAACACTGCCACGTCCGGCCCCCAGCATCCCACGAAGATGGTGATAGAATACATACCATTGTAACCTAAGACAATGTATTATTAAACATATCTATATATTAAAGTTACAATTATTTTTAGAAATTAAATGACAAGACATAGTGGGGTATAAATCGTGCGAAGGGTTTCTTCTTCATCTTTTTTGAGTTTAGATTTTTACCTGTAAAAGATCAGAAAAAAACAACTCGGTTCGCTCTCGAACCAGGTTAAAAGGACAGGATAATTTATTTTCTCTAAGGTTATTTCATAGACTGACTTCAGGACAATTCTGACTTTACACAAGACACAACACAAGAGTACTATTGGGGTGTGGGTCCCCTCTAAGCAGGAGTTTTTAGGTTTTGCACAACACAACAAACAGGAGTTTTTAGGCTCTGCACAAAGTAGGGGTGTGGGTCCCCTCTAAACAGGAGTTTTTTGGCTCTGCACAAAGTAGGGGAGTGGGTCCCCTCCAAGCAGGAGTTTTTCAGGCTTCGCACAACACCACGAACAGGAGTTTTTTAGGCTCCGCACAAAGTACTAAGGAGAGGCTTTTACTACAACAACAGACGGGAGGGCCTCCCCACAAGACATAAGCAGCAGAATTGGCTTCAGGACTGAAACTTGTCAATCTTGGATTTACACAACAAAACACATTAAAGGGAACTAAAACCTTCAAATTAGTTTACTACAGCTTCTACAACATCTTCAGGAAAAGTTGTATCAGAATTGTCAAGAGTTCAGTCTATTACAGGTGAGACATCAAGCTCCACAAACCCTTAGAGAAAAATTACAGTAAAATTTCAAAGCATGCAGAATTTTGGGAGAGGAGACAATACTATTATGAAAGGCACTTCGGGTCAGAGAATGTTATCCTGCCAACTACGCCAAAAATGTTATGATCTAATTATTAAAGCTCTTTAGAGATACGTCTGCCCGAATTAAGGTACAAGCGAGACCATATGCCAATCAATAGTATGAGTTTTATTTGATAGTAAATATGAGAGAGAGAGAGAGAGAGAGAGAAGAAAAGAGAGAAAAGAGGAAGTAGGGAGAAAGATGGGGGGGACAGAGAGGGACAGGGACAAAGAAGTATCACCACTCAGTGGGTCCTATTGGTGTTGCGATGTCCTCTTCAGCTGGTCTCGGTGGTGGAAGTCCCCCCCAAAGCACAGAATGCCATGGGTTGATATACACTCAGGTCAGGTGGAAATGTCCAGGCATGTCCCCCTGGGGGAGGGGGCAGCCTCTAGCAGCAGACTCTGCTTGCATCACGTGCACTCCTGTGGTGCAAGGCGTCTGGGGAGCACTTTGGGGGGTCTGTGATAGATTGTGACTCCCCCTCAGCTGCCTCTCACGTGAGAGTCCCGTGGATGTGGCTTGTGGGGTTGGAGGTTCCACAGCTGGGCCAGTTTGTGTAATGGAGGATGCGTGTGTATTGCCTCTGACCAGAGGTTACGCCATCCTCCTCTCCCCTTCAGCTGGGGGGTAGGACTCTGCAAACTTGGCTTCTGTGAGCTGTGCTTTGCCCCCCACCCCAAACTCAGCCAGAAATGATTCTCAGTACAGCTGGTGGCTTCAGCCTCTGTGGACGCATTCCTCTCCCTAAGACCGAGATGATTGAACAATAGGCTTTTCCCTTTATCTAATCTCAGCAGTTTGACTCAGTTCAAGGTCCCAGTCAGGTATCTTCAGGGAGGCTTCTCTGATATATCAATGTTTGAGGCATGAACTATTTTCAGTCTCTGACAGGGTTTGACTGGGGTAAAGCTCACAGCCCTTACAGTGCTGTGTTTTGTATCGGTAGCTGGCGTTGATAACAGAGCAGTGTTTTGGCTACTGCCAAGCTGTGCTGTCCCTCTGACATTCCTTCCCCCCTCCAAAGGGGATGAGGGTGGGCAAGATCCTGGGAGGGGACACATGCAGGCCAGCTGACCCCAGTCAACCAAAGGGATATTCCATACCATATGACATCAGCTCAGATATATAAGGGAAGGAAGAGAGGAGGAGGCGGCACTCAGGACTCGTCCATGTTTGCCTTCCTGGACAACCATTATGCGTGCTGAAGCCCTGCTTCCCAGAAAGTGTCCGGACATCGCTACTGATGGGAAGTAGAGATTGACTGTTTTTCTCCTCAGCTCTTGCGTGCACAACTCTCTGCTTGCTTGCTCTATTTTTCCCGCTGTAATAAAACTGCCTTATTTTACCCTGGTAGTCTTTTTTCCATATTATTCTCTCCCCTCTCCCAGTGGGAGAGGAAGTGATAGAGTGACTGAGTGGACACCTGGCACCTAGCCGGGGTCAGCCCACGACAACTGGTTATCCTGAGAATGTCTCCTTCCCTTTGCAGAGCAACCCAAGCCATCTTCCAGAGGTCAGTTACAAAGAGGTGTTGGCAGGTTGAAAGTCTGGAGGGAAAGTGTCTGGACTGCCTGGTCAGAAACAGAGTCCCCAAGAACTGGAGGAAGTAAGAAGTACGTGGCTTTTCAGTGTAGAAACACACACTACGTCCGAAATATGAATAAATACCTTGCCTTGTCTCTAGCTTTTTGTTCTGCTTTTTCAGCATCTCAGTTTCCTCTTCCTTCTGATGCTTTATTTGGATTGCTCTTCCAGGAAATGCCCTGAAACAGATTTGTAAGATCTCTTTATTTGTACTTGGACACTGGCACAACAGTGGACATGCCCCTATTGAATAATCTGAATTCAAGGAAAAAAGTTCTGAGGTGAGAAAGTGCAAGAGCATCCAGGAAAAAGTCCAGGGGAGCTGAACACCTCCCCTAAAAGCTCCCACCCAGAATTTATCCTCAGATCAAGTGGGAAGCTATTTACATCAGAAGAAGTGGAGGTGTGGTTGTGAGTATCATAATGATTTTCCCCTCTACATTGATTTAATATAAAAAATCACATGACCTGTTCTGACTGTCTGGAAGGTGGAGTATGAACAGTGTCAGACAAAGTTCTGTTGTCATCATCCATCCATTGATGCCTTAAGTTTTTAGCTTTTATATTTTTCAGATCCTGTACTGCATTAGTGTATAACTAATGTTCTGTTCCAAAACAATCCTTCTAAGCCTGAGAACCAAAGATGCCCTCAGCCTCAGGCCCCAAAAAATATAAACAAAAGTAAATCAGAGGAAAGCAAAGTTAATTGTCTAATTATAGATTCAGGTAATGAAGTCATATTCTCCCAGTTTGCTCTGCCCCCGCCACCCCCATTTACTTAGAAGGATTGTTTTGTCTGACCAAAATGTGAAGAGAGCTTACTAACACTCTATATGGAGTGCAGAGTTATACACTAATGCAGTACAGGATCTGAAAAAATATAAAAGCTAAAAACTTAAGGCATCACCCTCCATAAGGGGAAGAAGGAAATAATAAACTACATTGCAATCAGTGGGCAAATATGCAATAAAGTCTTAGAAAATGCACAAGCTAAACTTCCTCCCTCCAATTTCTGATCAGCCCATAGGGAAAAGAAATCTAGAGACCAAAACTTGTCCAGGCTGTTCTTTGCCAGGTGGGTGGTTTGTGATTCTGTGAGTCAATACCAACACTGCAAATAAAATACTCCCAAAGTGTAAGATCTGCACATTATATGGTGCAAATCCAACAGCTTCTGTAAATTGTCTCTGAGTTCCCAGTATAGCCTGGGCAAAATTAGTTGCTAATGCAGAGCCCTCCCTGTGTCTGGCTGATTTGTAACTTTCTGTCCCACCTGCCCTAGCGTGCACCAGCTACAGTGCATTGTCAGAGGCCACACTAAACAGTGTCATTTCTGGTAACTGGACTCTCACTTTTTTTTTGTTGTCCATCTTTTTCACCATTTCGAACATTTCCTTCATTTTTTTGTTGTCCATCTCTTTCATAATTTCAAACATTTCCTTCATGATTGAAGCCTGCTCTTGATAGGCTGATGGCTGCTGTGAGGTGTCAGATGTATGTCTGAGGAAAAAAAGAAAAGGGAATTCTTATAATGAAGGGGGGTGAGAACACATCCTCGAAACAAGTACTTTATAATAGCCAGTCCTGTGAGCAGAGGCTTCATGGCTATATCCATGCCAGCAAATAGATCAGAGACAGGACAAAGGGCACACAGGGGTGCAGATTTGGCACAAGTGAGTTAGCACTCTCCCAGATAATGCCTGATACAGCTCAGAGGACTCCACAGGCCAGGATATGCCAAAACCAGGAGGGTTTGACTAATCATTAGGTCTGGATAAAGTGGGCAAGATACAAGGACAGCTCCTGAAAAACAAACTCAACCCAGACCTGCAGAGAGTGGGGAACAGCAAATGCAGGTGACTGTTCTGCTAAAACCAACTTTGGAATGTACAAGTGCGGGGTTTTTTTAATAGAGGAGTACAAAGCTCTGTGTTCCAAGGTAATTTATTTGTACAACTGCTCTGTGTCCTGTTTCCTCATGGGGATCCAAAATATCAACTATTATTAGAGAGACAGTCCCACATTAAGGTGCTCCTACAGCTTGGATCCAGGTGGAACAGAGAGCAAGCTCATCCCTGTGACCAGATGTCAGAGAAAGCCTCAGCTCAGTCCATCTGCATGTCAGAAGCCCATTGTCCAATTACAGCTTCAGGTAGTGGAGTCCCATCCCCAGTTTGTCCCCCTTCTTATCTCACTGCTGCCCATGGTTGTTTACATTTTTGGGGCTTTGGACAAACTGGGTGTCCTTGAAACCCAGGCCTAGAGAAATTGTTTTGTCTGAATAAAATGGTAGAACAGTAGCTGAAAGGAGTTTTAGAGTTATACATTAAAACAGTACTGATCTGGAAAATATAAAAGCTAAAACTTAAGGCATCAGGATCACTTCACTTTCAGTCTTTCACTGAAGACACAATCTTTTTTTTAAGCTCAACAATCCAGTAAAAAGTTACATTATAATCCACCTTTCCCTGCAAAATGGATGAGCTCAGAGTCAGTCATGAAATCCCAGATCTTGTCACACTCTTTATACTGATCTTTCTAGTTTCTCTTCCTCTTGCACCAATTTAAGATCTGCCTTACAATTTGGAGTTGAACTTGAGCTGAATTTGGGGGACATTTCAATTTGGGGGCATAAAATTTTCTGTGATGGCTAGAAAGGTTAGGAAGTAGAAAACAGAGCTCTTACTGAATATTTCAAAGTCAGAAAATGTTTGCCATTCAACACTCATACAACCCTCCAAGAAACTTTGTAGAAATATTCAGACCTAGGAAGATTAAATAAGTTTATCCAGAGACACCCCCGGTGTAACCTACCTGCTGCCTTCTGCAGTCATCTTTCTGGGATCAGTGTCCTTACACTGTCTTTCCAATACCTCTGTTCCTCTGTCACCAGAAACATTGTGTGTATGACACAATTCCACTCCTCTGGAGCCAGAAATGTTGAGTGCACACCACACTTCTTTGCTGGAGCCAGAACCTCTGGGTGTATCCCACACTTCTCCATTGCTAGAGCCAGAAATATCAGGTGTATTCGACACTTCTGTTCTTCTGGAGACAAAAGCCCTGGCGAAATTCCATATTGTTCCTTTGCTGGAGTCAGAAACATTTGGTGTATTCATGCCTTTAGAGCAGCAGCAGAAAATGTTTGCTGAAATGAGTGGACAGCACTGAGGGCTGTCCATGCTGCTGGGAGTGCAGAAAGCTACTGATCAGACAGTTTCCTAACAAAGGCACTTTGCTGTTATGAAGAACAGAAGAAAGCCCTGCCTCTTTACAGGAAAAGGCACAATTTACAGTTTGTCTAGTCACATCTCTCTCCTCTAGCCAATAAAATCAGGGGAGGTCGCCCTTCCCTCTGCAATATCAGTCCTTTGAGTTTCAGTCCAGTCCCATCTGTTCACCCCTCTCTGCTCCCAGAGCAGCACACCTCTGCACTGCAGTGGCCATGGCCAGCCAGTCAGTCTTTGTCATTGCTATAGATTTTGTCACAACCTACAGTGGGTACTGTTTTACTCTTGCTTCAGGTACAGACCAAATCTGCCAGGTTTACTGGGGAACAGAGCGTGGGTTCAAGACCCCAAAGACCTACGAGCATCTTGTTCAACCAGAACCAGGAGTTCAAATATTTTGGCTATGATGCTGTGATGAAGTACAAGAGCCTGCCCTCCAGCCAAGCTGGCAGCTGGTACTTCTTCCAGAACTTCAAGATGCAGCTGTGCAACACGGTAGGGGGAAGAGTTACTACTAGTGGGGTTTGGGGCTATTCACTTATTTGAGGGATGGGGGTTAGAGAATCCATGAAGAGGGCTGAGTAGTTCTGGTTGATGAGGATCAATGAACACAAGTCAGAGAGTATTTTGATGAACAAAAGAAGAAATTATTTATTTCTGTAATTGCCGAAAGCTTCACAGGCCCTTCCTTTATGATTTTTTTTATTTGTCTAAAGACAATAAAACCTGACTGCATACCTGGGTGAAGGCAAATACCTGTTCCTAACAAAACGTTGCCCTGTTCCCAAGCTTGACAGAGAAACTGGTCTCCCTCTGGGACTCCCTACCTTAGTCCTCAACAAGAAACAGGGATCAAGTGAAATTTGCTGTAATTCAAAGGAGATGGGCAGCCTCGGGATTACCTAAAATCTCATCCCATGTGTCCTGGGTTGGCCCAAGGGGTGCCAATCTCGGAAGTGACCCATGCTGCAGGAAGTAATACAACTTCCTTCCTGGGAGGGAGAGCCAATAACCAGGTAGTTTTAAGTATTGATATGTAGGTAAACCAATTAAAAGTTGATCTGCCTTCGAGGAAAAAAAAATCATATATAAGCAGAGGACCTCTGAATCTCTTCCTCTCTTAACCTTCCTGCTCTTCAGAGAGAAGCAGCTCCCTGCTCTCTCTCTGGTAAGACTGGGCCTTCTCCCCCTCCCCCCTCCCTCCCCCAGAGGGAGGGGGGTGGAAGGGAGATTTGGAGTGGTGGTGCAGCTGGGCCTGGGGGAGGACCCGGCCTGAGCTCTTGCAGATACAGTTCAGCTGGACCAACATCCCAGCTGCAGTGGACAGTGTTGGGCCCTCCTACTCCAGGCCAGGCAGGGGCTGGGCCGGCTCCATCCTGCTCCAGGCCAGGTCCTGCTCTGTCACCCTGGGGCCCTGCTCCGGGCCGGCCCCACCGGGCCGAGCCAGCTCTGCAGAGCCAGGCCACAGAGACTCTGAGGGCTTTTGCCACCCGGCTCGGACTTTTCAAACAGCCCGGCAAAGATCATGTGAGCATCGCAAGAGAGAGAGAGAGGGATTAACCCTCTCCATGCCCGGACTAAACCTGCAGACACCCATCCTTCCTACACAGAGAGAGGAACGAGTGAGGACACCTACAGAAATGCAGCATAGAGAATTTAAAGTCAGTGAAGGAAGGAGAGCCGACACCTAGAGGGAGGAGCATGAGAAGTGCTTCGATAGTGAAGATGAAAATTCTTTTGTAGAACCATGGTTGGGACTAAGCTAATAAATTCCCTGTAATATATGAAGGAATAGTCCAAAGGGGGGATGTGATGTTCTAATTGCAGCCAGATAGCCAAGGCACCTGGGTAGAGATAAGTAGGTACTGAAGTAAGTGCAGCCTGATGAGAAGCTCAAAGAAAGACAGAGAAGAGGCTGTGACGTCCCTCGCCCCCGGGGAATGCCAGAGAACTCGTATTGTCAGGAGAACCTGTGTTGCTAGACACAGAAGAAGGGGATTTTTCTTTGCTGCTGCAATAGAACTGCTCATCCTTAAAAGGGTACCCCATGGGCTGTCATGACCCACCCCCCCCCATAGTAGCTGTGGGAAGGCTACTGGTGTAGGGGGCAGGATCTTCCACAACAAGCAGATTTTCCTCCCAGGCAGCTGCTGGTTGAGAGGCTGAAAACCATAAAAAACTGTATTTTCTTACAGAAAGTCCATGGTATAAGCAAGAGAGACTTCTCTCCCTAAATGAACTAAGAAAAGACTATTTTAGAGGGGGTAAACTGACTAAAAGTTGAAGTGTTGTCTTGTCTGTTGCCAGTGGGCAAAAAATGGAGAGGTGGGGGGAGGAGAGGTGGTCTGAGGGTTTTGTTCTGGTTTTTCCTGGTTTTTTCCCTTTGTTTTAGATTTATTAAGAAACTTTCTTTATCTTCTTCAAAGCTTGAGCCTGCTTTGCCTACTCCTAATCATTATCTCACAGCAAAATCAGGTAAATTTTGGTAAGTGTGCCGGTATTTGGCCAGAAACTCGAATAGGTGAACTGAAACCACTACACCATGTTATGCAGCTCTGGGGCAGGACATCTACCCCCCTCACCTCCTCCTCCTGTGTGCCACAGATAACAGGTGCATAAAGAGATAACCCAAGGGCAGGAAGGCCCAGCAGGGGTCATCTCTGGCGCCAGAGGGCTCAAGCCTCAGCTAAGAATGAACATCTTAGTCTGCAGAGCTGATGGAAGGAGAGATAAAAGAAAAATCACTGACTTAAGAATCATGGTTTTACACTATAAAAGATACACGAGCTAACACTGGGGCAGAAGTCTCTCACACCCTAAAAGTGTTTGAAGCTTCTCCCCGAAGTCTGGACGCAGGTTTCATGGTTACTTCTCCGGGGATTGAGGGAAAGGACCTTGATATGCTGCACCAACAAATTGGATGATAAGATACATTGAATCCTAAGATTATGCTATTTCTTCGCTAGCTGTAACTGAAAAAGGTACCATTCTCATGCACTGTATATATTAAACTACTAGTAGTCTTTCTTTTTGTTTTATTCCTGTGTAGTATTGGTTTGTTTTTGAGTCTTATGTCTGTTAGTTTCCCCATCTATTAATAAATGATTCATTCTATAATAGACAGAATCAGTCATGATTAAAAGAACTTATACACGAAAGTGGGTTTTGGGGTGCTGGTTACCTCAATAAGGTTACTACCTACTGCCAAGGCCTGGGCAGGAGGCAAGGACTGATATTTAACTCCCACATCCATTCATGACTAGCTCACCCTAGCTCGTCTCTCCCTCCCTTGAAATGTTATGCTGAAGCTAATGTAAAGGTGTCCAGCTGTCATTGAAGCCTGCAGTGGCTTTATCAAATTTCTCTCTGAAGGCTCTGTGCTGGTTCAGAATAATTCACAGCATTATCTGGGTTTGCTTGTTCAGCCAAACACCAGACTACCTTAGGGTCTTCCTGTCTGTGCTCCAGGGTCCCACAGGGCCTCTTAAGCATAGAATAAATCAGAGCACAAGGCCTCTCCCAGGAAAAGCCTCAGGTCCTCTCTTTGGAGGCCTCTTTGAAGATTTTCCTTCCCAGGATAGCTGGGAATGATGTGATCTGTCTCGATGTCACCTCTGGTGCCATTGGTTCTCATTCACTTTCAGCAGGGGCTGGAGAGAGGTTTTAGTTCAGAACTATTTCTCTCCATCTGAGGAGCAAATGGTGAAGAAAAACTTCATTACAGAATCACTCCCCTCTGGCTCTTCAGGAATCTACAGGATCTACAGGGTCTTTACAAAATTTGGCCTAAGAGAAACAGCTGAATTATCAACCACGTTGACATTTTGCCTACTGAATCATAGGCGTGGTGGGTAAGCAGTTTGGTAGCTGACCTGTGCCACTTAGACTCAACCACAGTAGTGAAGCCAGTGCTGGGAGTTTACTCAGGTTTGGAGACAGGGGTGTCTGGGTGCCTTATGTTGTACAGTGCTTGGTGTGAAGGAGACAGGTCTCATACAGACACTGCACCATGTGAACCTGGGTCTTTGTTTTTTGTAGATTGTCATAGCTGGCATGGAGCTGAAAGCCAGCAATGGAAAGTTGATCCCTGCCCTGACAGTCTTTTCCGAAAGCCTGCACTACCTGAAGGAACATGCTTTGGACACCATTAAGGAGGCCTCTTTCCAAACTGTCTACGACCAGGAGGAGGTCACCTGGGTCATTACAGTCCCAGCCATATGGAGCGCTGCTGCCAAGCAGTTCGTGCGTCTGGCAGCAAAAGAGGTAAAAGCAGGGGTTACTCGATTTCCTCAAATTACTTTTGGAGGATTCTCTGCCTATTGAGGCAAAGGAACTCCTCAATATGTAAACAACTTGTATTTCAAATTTCAGTCCATTGGGCAGAGAAATCTTCCACATTGAGGGTGGTGAGGGAGAGGATGTCCCCAGGTGACAGTAACAACAGCTCTGCCCTCTCCACCCACTGCCGTGTAGAAATGAGCCCCACAGAGATCAGCAGTGAAAGAACTACCACCCCTGCATGAGATGCTGGGGTGAGAACAATCTCCCTAGCAGGTGGTGTTCATGCAGCAATCTCACCCCCTTTCCTTGAACTGACTCCTCTCTTTCATGATTTTAGGCAGGAATTATCTCTGACATGCTCTCTAGGAACCTTGTTGCGGTGGTTCGGAACCAGGAAAGACGAGGACTTCCGGTGGCATGTTCCACAGACAGAGAGTTTCCCCCCGAAGCTCCCAGAGGCAGTGGTTTGGACCACCAAGCCACGAACCCCAAGTTCCTGCTATTGGTTCCTTGATTTGTCTGTTATGTTTCCCCGTTCTGGGAAATTCCCTGTCACTCCCTTGTTCATTCGTTGTTCTCTCTTCCCCCTCCCCTCCCTAAACCCCATTCGACCATGTACCCCGGCCCCTCCCATGTATTGCCCCTTTGCCCTCAGTTTATTGGATGTTGTTCCTCCCTTAAATACCCATGTAATGAGCTGTTCTTGGCTCTTGGTCTCTGTGCTCCCTTGGAGGTAATAAACCTACCGAATTCACACACTAAGAGCCCTCCTTCTCTGGGAGTTCTTTGCTATCTCGCCGTGCTCTGAGGGCAACATCTCCTCAGACCGGGACGCGGACTAGCGGTGTCCTCATCGGCTCACCGGGGAAGCCTTCTAGAACACGAACGGCCTCCCAGGTTCACGCTAGCGCTCTGCTGCCGGTACCGGGGCGGGATAAAGCAGGGAACGCAACAAAGTGGCGCACCGAACATGGACTTCGATTCTTCGTAGTTCCCTGCGAGCGACCTGGATACGCGGCAGCGATCCGGACTGCGCCTTCGGGACGCCGCTCCCCTGAAAAGGACCTCCACGTTCTAGTGGTGGACTTGGAAGGGCCGTCATTAACCGTTCTGGAGCGTCTGAAGCGTGTACGCTAGCTGAGCGGACTGACGAACCCAGAGACCCTTGCTCTTTTAGATGTTTTCTCTTCCTCCGGAGCCAGTATCGGCAACTGAAGCCGGGATCGAGGAACCAAGATCCGCGCGCAGCCGGTAAGGTTCAGCAGCCGCGAGACGCGGCGGGAAAAGAACTGGGATCCGCGCGCAGGCGGCGAGGCTCGGTGGCCGCGAGACGCGGCGGGAAAGGAACCGAGGTCCACGCGCAGGCAGAGAGGCTCGGTGGCCGCGAGACGCGGCGGGAAAGGAACCGATGTCCGCGTGCAGGCGGAGAGGTTCGGTCCGCGATAGGCGGCGGGAATTAGGCTCCGGGGAGAGTTTTTCACTTAGTTGTGCCGTATAAAAAGAGTAAGGAGGCTTTTATTCGGAGACAATGGGTATTAGGTTGTCCCGAATAGAGCTGGAGTTTTATGTCCAAGTTAAAGAGACCCTAAAGTTAAAAAATGGGAAAGCTAATAAGAGGGCTTGGAAATGTTTTGTTAAGTGGATTTTTGTTAACGTCCCTTTTGCTTCTGCCTCTTCTGTTAAAACTCTGAGTTTTTGGGACTTAGTAGAAAAACGTTTACAGGCAGTGGAGAGAGGGGGTGATGTTTCTGTTCGGAAATTTTTTCCGTTGTTGATTTTAATTTGTTATACTTTGCATAATTGTCGGGAAAATTCGGAATCCCCGATTCATCCATCCCATGTTCCTAATTCCCCTTTTCCCAATCCCTCTTCCCCGCTGCAGGAAAGCGCACCCCTCGGTTCTCCCTGCTATGAGACTGATTCCCTCATAGCGAACTTTACCCCAAACCCTTTCTCCGAGCCCTCAGTCAAACTCGCGCCGGCTGCGCTCCCCCATTGTTCTGAGTTTAAAGATGGCGGCGGCCTCGTAGCGCCGTGCCACCACCCTTGCACCCGCTGCGCAGTCTCACGCCAAAAGCCCGCGAATCCTCCCAGCTCCTCCCACGGTTCCTTGCCCTTCGCGTTGATTGGCCCTGCGTCAGGTTCCCCCCCCGCGGCCGATGATGTCTTCGCGTCGGGTCCCTCCCCTTGCGCCGGAGGTCCCTGCCCCAGCCCGAGGGAGGTCCCTGCCCCACCGCGCGCCTGGACTGCCCATATCAACTGCAGTCCCGCCCCTAACCACCGCCCACTCCCAGATTCCCACGCCCTCTCTTTCACATCCTGTGATTGGGGACCAAAAAGTGGAGAAGCCGGAACCTGCGATGCAGCTGGTCAGTCAAGCCCTGCAGTGGCATCAGGTGTGCACAGCCCTCAGGGTAACAACCCACGATGGGAATCACAGTCACCTGCAGCCTTGCGGGAGCTTTGCAAGGTAGAGAGAGAGCTTGGAAGAAATTCTCCTCACTTTAAAAGAGTGCTGGTCCCATCTAATATAAAAACAATCATGATAGGTATTTTAGTTAAGATTCAGTATTGGGTGTGGGAAAAGATATGGAAGCAGCAGCTTCAAAGCTTGCTGAACAGTTCTAATCATCCTCCACCTAAGTCTTCCACAGGCTCCTGGACACCACATGCTCCATCCCATTTGGGAAACGCATCAAGGAGCGCGGATCAGAACTGCGCTCCTCAAAGAAATTAAAAGCTGAATCTACTGTGTCCTGCCCTCCATCACCACCCATGCCACTGGAAACACCATCAGAGGCGATCCCAGATGACCAGTTGCTTGAACCACGATGGCTGAAGTTAGTAGGTGTCATGACTTTCCACCCAACGCGTCCACCAGAACAGACCCAGACGCCTCCACCAACAGACGCTGCTCCACAGAGATCAGCATGGAAGAGAAGGAAAAAGAAGACTCCAGACTTTGACAGCGATCAAGAAAAATCACTGAGACCCTTCTTCTTGATATCTTCCCCTTAGACTCTCCCTAAACCTGCCCCATGTACCTCCCGTACCCCAATAATTCCCAGTCCTGTAGAGAGACAATGCTTTAACAATGTTTGTTTGTTTATTTGCAGATTTTCAAGACTTTGCTTTGGATTTTAGTTATAATCTTCATTGTGCTAAGCTTCCTTAGATGTTTTAAAACCTTCATAATTTCTTTTATTAACAAGTCACTTTCTTTAAGTAAAAAGACAGGGGGAGATGTTGCGGTGGTTCGGAACCAGGAAAGACGAGGACTTCCGGTGGCATGTTCCACAGACAGAGAGTTTCCCCCCGAAGCTCCCAGAGGCAGTGGTTTGGACCACCAAGCCACGAACCCCAAGTTCCTGCTATTGGTTCCTTGATTTGTCTGTTATGTTTCCCCGTTCTGGGAAATTCCCTGTCACTCCCTTGTTCATTCGTTGTTCTCTCTTCCCCCTCCCCTCCCTAAACCCCATTCGGCAATGTACCCCGGCCCCTCCCATGTATTGCCCCTTTGCCCTCAGTTTATTGGATGTTGTTCCTCCCTTAAATACCCATGTAATGAGCTGTTCTTGGCTCTTGGTCTCTGTGCTCCCTTGGAGGTAATAAACCTACCAAATTCACACACTAAGAGCCCTCCTTCTCTGGGAGTTCTTTGCTATCTCGCCGTGCTCTGAGGGCAACATCTCCTCAGACCGGGACGCGGACTAGCGGTGTCCTCATCAGCTCACCGGGGAAGCCTTCTAGAACACGAACGGCCTCCCAGGTTCACGCTAGCGCTCTGCTGCCGGTACTGGGGCAGGATAAAGCAGGGAACGCAACAGAACCTGATCATTGCCTTGGAGCCAGAAGCTGCATTGCTGTGGTGCAAGCAACTTCCACAGGAAGGGTTTATGGCAGACAGCAGTGACAAGAAGAAGTTTGAAGACTCCCCTGGGATCTAGTATATTGTTGTTGACTGTGGAGGTAAAATTCTCCCTGTTTAACAGGTACCATCTTTGCTGGGCATGGTGCATGGCTATTTCACAATATGGCCAGAGGTCCCAGAGCTTGGACTCCACTGCTGTGCTTGTCATGGGGTTTTTATTTTTATTTCTCACCTGATGAGATCCTGTGGGCAGGCAGAAAAATAGGAGGAAAGAACCGGATTGTGTCTCACACTGCAGTGCTCTTCAGGCCAGTCACAACACGAGGACGTGCCCTCGTACCAGATCAGCTGGCACTGTGTCCCAGCATCAGCCACTGGCATACACCATGTGCTCTTTTGTAGCTTGAGCTCACAGCCTCCTCTCTAGAAGCAACTGTAGTTATTGCCCAGTGAAGTGACCAAAGAGATGAGCTAGCAGACACTGAAGAGTAAATCATTAAGAATATTTGATTAAGCACTTCACAGTAATTTCTCTAGATTATTGAGGTTTTTTGGTGTGATGTGACTTTTCTGCCAAGAGCAGTCTGGTGGTTGTGAACAAATACTGAAAAGGCATCAAGAGGACCACAAGTTCCTTCTGAGTCTTCTCACCACTGCTCAGGAGTCAACCACCTATGTGAGGAGGCCAGGCTCGGTTTGTGATCAGACAGGAGATCGGCTTGTTCAGTGAGCAAGTCAGAGCATCCAGCTCTTATCAGAAATAACTGCAGGAGCCTTGTGAGACCAGGCTTTTAAACAAAAGTGCATAGATTTAAGAAATCTGGAGAAGTACAGGCAATAGCAGAAGACTGAGGATGAGGAAAGAAAGCAGCAGAAAAGCACATCTGTGAATTGTGCGTTCAGAAGATAAGATTAAATTCAGTGGAAACTCGTGTACTTTAAAGCAAACAGCACAATTAATTTGAGTCTCTGTGTCTGTGTGTGTGTGTGTGTGTGTAGGTGGCACAGTAGACATCACAGTACATGACATCCAAGAAAACCATTACCTAAAGGAGTTACACAAGGCAACTGGAGGTGGATAGGGAGGCAACAGAATGGATGAAAACTTCACCAATTTCCTCAAGGAAATATTCAATGATGGCATATGGGATGAATACGTAAAGAAGCACCCTACTGAATTACAAAATATGATGTACAACTTCAGCCTACAGAAATGCTCTGCTAGCAGGGAGGCAGTCTACATACGTTGCTACTACAACCTGATCAGAGTGGCAAAGTCCAAGGAGGACATCTCCCAGTTCTTCAAAAAAGCAGCAGGAGCTGTGTGGTGTGATGGGACGATCATGATTACACATGAGAAAATGAAGAGCTTGTTTGACTACAGTATCAACAATATCATTTGTGCTTTGAGGGAAATTCTTTGCAAACCCTAGATGGACAAAGCCCAGTACATTTTACTTGTGGGAGGCTTTGCATCCAGCATCATCCTGCGAGATGCAGTCAGGGAGGCCTTTAGCAGAGAGTATCACATCCCTTGTCCCATGGAGGCCCAGGTGGCCATTGCAAAAGGGGCTGTTTTATTTGGAGTTAATCCACACATCATTACCTCAAGAATCAGCTGTAGGACATATGGCTTAGAAATAGGTGAGGAATTTAATGATGCTATCCATGATGCCCGTAAACGGAGGGTCTCAAAAGCTGGTGACTATATTTATTGCACAGGCCTCTTCAAGAAACTGGTGGAAATCAGGGAGTCAGTGGATATACATGAAGTTGCCCCCTATGATTTTTTTCCAACAGAACCAGATCAAACAAGGGTAGTCTTTGCTTTCTATTGTACAAAAAACCAGAATGTTCAGTACGTAGATGAGGAAGGGATGGAACAGCTTGGCTTCTGTGTAGTGCCATCGCCAGACATATGGCATGGGAGGAATTGCAGGCTGAAAGTGGAGATTAAATTTGGGCTCACTGAATTCAAAGCCACGTGTACTGATGTTACTTCCAAAGAAAGTCGGACAGTTGTAATGGATTTTTTATCTTATAAATACTCATCATATTGAACAGATCTTAGATGTCTTTTCCAACCATTATGCCTCTAACAATTCTATGGCTTCAGCAACAGAGGAGGCAATTGAACCAAGAAGTCCATCATGCAGCTTTCTATTTACACAGGAGAGCTACTAGTCTGATTCTTTGTTTCCTTCCATTACTCACCAACCACCCTTTCAGTCCAACACCTCATTTTCTCTTGTATCTGACAGCAGGTTTGTCTGCTGCTTTATCTCATGCCCTTTTAGCTTGCATCTCTGAACACAATAGTCCATACCACCAATACAATTATCTGTGGCCTACCTGTGTTTGATGCAAAGCCTCTGGACTGGTGTCTAACTTCCACATAAAGCAGCCCATAGCTGTTTATTTTAGCCTGGTGTCTTCTTGCAGCTATGTCTTCTCTTTCTCTGACATCAGGACACTTTATCTGGAGTCCAGGTTTAATTCTGCTGGGGGTGACATTCAGTGGATTTCTGTTTTCTTCAGAATACCATTTATATAAACTATGTGTAATTAAAGCTCCAGTGTCCCAGACAAGGGTGCTGAGTGAACCAGTCTAGGGGCTTGTGTCCAAAACCTGTGGGAGTGTTGTTTCCATTAAATGATTGGGTGGTTTGATCTCATTAAATGGGCAGATATGAATGCCAGATTGTAACATTACAGATATGAATACTGCATATGCTGCTGCCTGATGCCTCTGTGCAGCTCTGGGTACTCTCTGCATCTCTGATTTGGGCACGATATTTTCTGTCTCTCTAAAAGCTGATTCCTCTCCTCCTGCCTGCAGCACCTGTGCAAAAGTTCAGCACATGCGGGGAAAATGACAGGTCATCACACCAGATCAATGTGATCGAAAGTGAAGCCGTTTATTGTCCAACAGTGAGCATACTTATACTTTACAGCGTGCCAAAAATAAAACTGCGTGATAAGTTTTTCTTCTACCATACACACACTGTTTGTTCTCATACAGAAGTTTCACACAGGACTTTTCTCTAATTAGAGCACTAAGTTAGTATCAGAAGGCTACAATAACAGTTTCTTCTGCCAAGTTAATCTTTAGACACCTGGAGCTTGTTTTTGGCTTTCATGTCTCCCTTTCCCACAGCTGTCTTATGAGTAACCTTGAGCAGAGGCCTAGCTCTCATCTAAGGGGCCTGGATTGCTCACTTATACTTTATGTCTGTGCAGCCAGAGATAGTTATTCTCCACAAATCCCCCTTCTTTTCTTTGAGCAATCCAGACCTGGTTTACACTTTTTTCTATTGCATTTATCAAACACTTAACTACTCACGGTAATACTATACCTATGATTATAATAACCACTAAAACTATCAGTCCCATCCTTACAACTTCCATTAACCATCCCTTAATACCCAGACTTACTAACCAGTCTCCCAAAGGCGATTCTACTACCCTAATCTTCTTCATGTTTTCCCTCAATTGTTGTAAATGAGCACGAATTGATTGAGAGTGGTCAGACAGATTCATACAGCACATTCCATCAAACTCTTCACAACCATCGCCCTGAGCCAGCAACAAGAAGTCTATTGTGGCTCTGTTTTGCAGCACTGCATGTTTAACACCCTCAACGTCCTGTAATAGTTCTGAAATTATACGTGATGTGAGGTTAAGCTGTTTAGCTGTCCAGCAAGCTAAATGGTTTAGTTCTCACAGTGCATTTCCAGCTGCAGCTCCTGGCAGAAACAGTGAAAACAATACTTAGGCTACTTTCCCTTGTAATTGCACCTTATCTTTACAATTAGAGCATAATTGATTGTAGTGGTTTGAGATCGCCTATTCGAGGTTCTGGCCAAATGCCAGCACACTTACCCAAATTTACCTGATGTTTGCTGTGAGATGAGGATTAGGAGTAGGCAAAGCAGGCTCAAACTTTATAAAGTACAAAGAAACTTTATCAATATACCTAAGACAGAGGAAAAAACAAGGAAAAACCAGGACAAACTCCTCAGACCACCCCTCCTTCCCCCACCTCTCCATTTCTTTCTCCCTGACAACATACAAAAGACAACACTTTGACCTCCAGTCAGTTTACCACCTCAGAAACAGCTCTTGTTCCAGTTCATTTAGGGAGAGAAGACTCTTTTGTTTACACCATGGATTTTCTGTAAGAAAAATACAGTTTTTTATGGGTCTTCTGCCTCACCATCAGCCACTTCCTGGAAGAAAGATCAGCTTAATGGTGGATCCCTCCCACACCAGTAGCCTTCCCACAGCCACTATGGTGGGTCATGAACAGTCCACAGGGTACCTGTTATAAGGATGCACAGTTAAATTACAGCAACAAAGAAAATCCCTTCTTCTGTGCTGAGCAACACAGGTTCTCCTGACAACACAAGTTCTCTGGCATTCCCCCTCAGGACCAGGGCTCTGGGTCACAGCCTCTCCTCTCTCTTGGTTCAAGTTTCTCATCAGGCTGCACTTATTTCAACACTTACTTGTCTTTACCCAGGTTTTTCAGTTCATTGGCTGCAATCAGAAACCTCACATCCCCCCTTTAGACTATTTCTTCATATATTACAGGGAATTTATTAGCTCAGTCCCCAACCATGGTTCCCCAAAAGAATTTTCAGCTCCACTCTCGAAGCACTTCTCATACACCTCCCTCTAGGCATCGGTTCTTCTTTCCTCACTGACTGTAAAGTCTCTATGCTGCATTTATGTAGGTGTCCTCACTCGTTCCTCTCTCTCTCTGTGCAAGGAAGGATGGGTGTCTGTAAGTTTAGTCCAGGCATGGATAGAGTTAATCTCTCTCCGGAAGTGTGATGATCACGTGGTCTCTGCCAGGCTGTTTGAAAAGGTCCGAGCTGGATGGCAGAAGCCCTCAGAGTCTCTGTGGCCTTGCTCTGCGAAGCTGGCTTGGCCTGATAGGGTTGTCCGGCCCCAGGGTGACAGGGCAGGACCTGGCCTGGAGCAGGATGGAGTCTGGCCCAGTCCTTGCCTGGCCTGGAACAGGGGCCTGGCCCTGTCTAGTGTATCTGACCTGTCAGCTGAACTGTATCTGCTGAACGTTCCATCTGGTTCCTCCCCCATGCCCAGCTGCAGCAGCACAGCCGCCCTAAACCTCCCTTTCCCCCCACCCCTCCTTTGGAAGGAGGTGGGGGGGGGCCTTACCAGGGAGAGAAGCAGGAGATGCTCCTCTCTACACAGCAGCAGGCCAAAAGAGAAAGAGGCTCAGAGGGTCTTTGCTTATATATGGGTTTTTTCCTCAAAGGCGGATCAACTTGTAATTGGTTCACCTACATATCAATCCTTAAAACTACCTAGCTACTGGCTCTCTCTCCCAGGAAGGAAGTTATATCCCTTCCTGCAGGATAGGTCACTTCCTAGATTTTGACCCCTCCTGACTAACCCAGGACAGTAACGGGCTTTCCCATCCCGCCGTCGCAGTGAGGCATCCCACCGACCACTCTTTCGGTGAGGCTTCCCACCCCTCGGGGTGAGGCTTCCCTCTTCCCACACAGCCTGCATGTGAGGCTTCCCACCTGTCCGTGAGACATCCCACCCTTTTAGTGGGGCATCCCGCACCCTCGGGTGCGAGGCTTCCTGCTGGGGCAGCAGGGATTTGGCTGGCTTACCCGCTCCCTCAGTGATCTATTTCACCAAATATCAGCATCCGATGCCTCCAGGGGCCTCCTATCTCGTCAGTTGGTATCGGCCCAGGTAGAATTGCTTCAGGTGGAGTCGCGCTGCAAGACCCTCTGTTTCAGCGATCACGTCGTGAGGCCCTCTATCCTGTCGATCACGTCGGGGTCACCATTTGCAGGGGAAAATGACGGGTCATCACACCAGATCAATGTGATCGAAAGTGAAGCCGTTTATTGTCCGACAGTGAGCATACTTATACTTCTCCGTGTGCCCAAAATAAAACTACGTGATAAGTTTTTCTTCTACCATACACACACTGTTTGTTCTCATACAGAAGTTTCACACAGGACTTTTCTCTAATTAGAGCACTAAGTTAGTATCAGAAGGCTACAATAACAGTTTCTTCTGCCAAGTTAATCTTTAGACACCTGGAGCTTGTTTTTGGTTTTCATGTTTCCCTTTCCCACAGCTGTCTTATGAGTAACCTTGAGCAGAGGCCTAGCTCTCGTCTAAGGGGCCTGGATTGCTCACTTATACTTTATGTCCATGCAGCCGGAGATAGTTATTCTCCACAAGCGCAGTGTAGGCTTCATGGGCCTAAGTTTGTCCAAGAAAAGGATGCAGTTCTGCAGTGTGCTGGGTCTGGCTGAGGTGGAGTTAACTTTCTCCATAGCAACCCTTATGTTGGGGTGTCGTTTGGGTCCAGAATGATGCTGATAGCACACTGATGCTTTGGGGGGTGAAGGGTGGGCTGGGCTTTGTGGAATTGGCTTTTTTACCCTTCGCTTAGGATGCAAAGTTTCTCTGCTGAACACCCGCCTCCACCAGTGCAAATTCTTGGTTAGCTGGATACACTGCAAGAAACCTCAGCACTGTCATCCTTATTAGTTGAATGATCACATTAGAGTCACTGCTGGCCATGTACTGAATGTTGTTAATCACGAGAGCAGCATTCAGAGGACTAATCTGCATATATGCTATGCCCTATGATATGTAAAGGTGGAACGATTTTGAAATTACTACCTTTGCTTTGACATCTAAAATGTTATGCATGCAATAAAAATATTCACAACTATCACGATCCGCTCATAGGAGCAGGGGTCGTGATGGTTCGTTACTTTGAATCTCAGAGTGCAAAAGAAAACAGGGACAAGTATTTTTGCTTCAATCAAAATCAAAAGCACTTTATTGAGTGCCAACAACACGCTTATGCGATAGAGGAGAGAGAGAGAGAAGAAAGAGAGAGAGAAAAGGAAAGGAGGGGCATAGCTACCACGGCACGACGAGATCCTCGTTGTCTGGATCCGATGGATTCGTCTCGTCCGTAGGGAGTACTCGTAGGGGTACCTTTTGAGAGTCTCTTTATAGTCTTTTCGAAAGCGGGGGGCAGGTAACCAAGTGATGAGGCAATCCCTCCAGAGACGAGGGGCAAGTAGCCAGCAGGTGGGGAGTAAGGCCCATTGTTTTAGAGTACAGGTGCAGCTGTACCGGACATATAGTTCGGTTCTTTCCGTCCCGGTAGCCGGGCGGACACGGTTCCCACGGGCATGTACCAACACGCCTCTGCAGCACAGCTCAGCAGCACAGCTCTGCAGTACACCTGGGCACCTGGCAGGCATCCCACCAAGATCTGGCTGGACTTCATTGTGCAAAAGTCCTTTTCCCCCTCTTAGGGTCTCTGGGTTTTCGGCCTCTGCTTCTGTCGATGGTCGTGAGGCAGACAAGGGATTTCCGTCCAGACTCTTACACCGCCCCGTGGCTCACGATCGTCGTCAGGAACCTGTAGCGTTGTCTCGATGCCTTCTGGAGTCTGTAGTGTTGTCACGATGTCTTCAGGACTCGTCCGTGCCAGTAGCATACCCCGGAAAACAGAGACAAAAGAGAAAGAGAGAAGGGAAAAGAAAAGAAAAAGAAAACAAAAGAATAAGTAATTTTAATCACATGAAATTTTGTTTAAATTTCAACAGGGCAACAATTGCCTTATTATAGTGAAATTACATTAATAATTATTTGGATAAGACCAGTTTAATTTCTTATTATAGCTTAAAATCATATTAATAATTGATTAAATCGTTATACTTTAAAATTACATTAATACGTTGTTACACCTTAAAATTACATTAATTCATTGAATCAAACAATAAAAATACCTTAAAATTTCATTAATAATTGATTAAATTAAAATGAGCAGTAAAGTATTTATCCAATTTCTTATTACACCTGAGCTCGCCTTGCAACAATAATGTCAGGGGTGTCCACAGAGGATGAAACATCAACCAGATTATGCATATTCATTATGGATGTCAAGTATGCTACTCGTTTCATCATTCTCCAGTTCATGATATACAAAATTGCTGACAAGACAAAACCTACTAAGACTAGAATCAGGAGAACAATGATGGGATGACACAGCTTATTCAGGACACCTGTGGCAGTAGGTGACCACCCAAAAAGGGTATCCCACCAACTGTGGTCAGCATCCTTTCTTACCCTTTCCAGAACACGATGTATTTCGTTTACATTGTGATGAACAGTTACCAAGGTTTTCTGTCCGTTCTTTTGATCTTTTCCAAAATTTCGATTAAATCCTGATGAAGCAACAATTGCTTTACCAAGGTAAGGTTCATCCCAATGCGGGTAGGCACAACTTGGTGTATCAGTGAGTAATTGGATTGCAAAAGGTGATAAGAAGTAACTGGAGCTAAATAAAAAAAATCACATCCTACAATTTTAGTAAAATTACAAACACAAAAATTGGAATGATTTTTAGTGTCCATCACCAAATTTTCTACAACTATTTGATCACAAGCAGTTCTCAAGCATGCACATCCATTGCCTATATACACAAGCACTGTTTCAAGATTCTCTTTAGGATGAATTTCAAAATGACAGATATTCTGTTCCGTGTCTAAGCAAATGTCCTGAGCTCTGATTGCATTACTTTCACAAATGAACCCTAGTTGTTCCCGGACAACACAAGTTTCTAAATCTACAGTTTGCCATTTTTTATCAATTTGACGGGCCCACTGCTTATGTCCAAAAGGGTAAAGAATAGTTCCATTCCGGTTCAGCCCCAGAGGAATGATGGGAAAGATTGAATGCACTGAAGCATTGCGTATAGTTAACACAAAAGCCTTGGCTGTGTTTGTAGCAGGGTTGTAAGTGAAATTCACTAAGTTCCACCACGATTGGAATTCTCTTTCAAATTTAGTGGCACTATCCCAAATTATTTTCCGAATTTCAGTAGGAAAAGTGCCCTCTTCGCCTTCTCTTATAATTGAGGTGGCAACTGACTGCATCCACAATTGAGCCTGGATGCAGCTAAGGGCTAAAGAAACATTATTTTGTGTGGCACCAAGTGCATCAATTATCAATTTGTGATCTTTTACATTTACCCTTTCCCAATCTGGTAGTATGTTTGATAACAACCACTGGTGGGTTAATGACAACTGCAGTGGTCGATATAATTTGGTTAAATCTCTAATTGTGACAGCCAATTTATTCATTAGTACTTCTGAATCAATGCTATTCGAGATTCCCAGTCCTGTTCCCACAGCACCGGTTATGTCTCTTTGTGTTAAAAGATGAACAAATTGGCTGAATTTCTGTGCATTAGCAATTTAACTTGTTTGAGAGACCATACCTGATCCTGATTATATTTGGTCCAATTTCAAAAATTTTCAGGCTTAGCATAACCGATGGTTGGGTGATAGGTATTACAACATCAACTTCAAGTCCCCCCCACCGCAGTATCTTGTATTGTTTTTTCCACACATGATTTTATGGGAAAATTGTACAACAGCTAAGTTTAACAAAAAGTTCAGCAATCATCACCTCATGTTACCAAAAAGGGAGGGAAAAAGCATTATTCTTGTCATCCAGCACAAGGGGGGTGCTTATACCATGATATGTAGCTACTGCACTCAGTATGGGCTTTGCTATGGCATTTATTTTAAATCTATAAATTCTTCATGTCCCTCGGAGTTCCCCTGTGAAAAGTAAACACAACAGAGCCTGCCACCAAGGGGCAGAAAAAGTTAAAATGATGGAATTATCCAGCGTGTATTTGTCCGATGCTCCTTCCCTAGGGCATCAGAGGCTGTTCATTCTTTTTGCTGCCAAAAAGAAAGCCACTCAGTCCATTCCTTAAACACAGCATAGAAACAAGTATAGATACAAACAAGAAAGATATTCTGTACTTCACATTGGAAAACACTCCAAACAGCTATCAGCTCGCCAGCTTGGGCACTGCCTTCCCCCTCTGTTTCACCGGAGGAAGTGTGGAGGGCTACCTTAATAACTGAGGCAGGTTTGTCTTGGCTGCTACTGAAGCTTTCTTGTATTGCCAGGTTTTTTACAGCTCCTTCAGTTATTGAGAAAGTGTTACAATAGTGTTCAATCTGAGTATTCCACTTTCTAACTAAGGCCCTCTGGACCACCCCGTCAGGTTGGGGGGTCCCGGTAGAAGCTGCCCTAATAACTTTAAAAGGGCAACTCAAAACAATTGTTTGTGGTTGTGTAATTTTCTCCACTTCTATCAGAGCTAAGCTGACCAGAAACAGCCCCTTTTCCCAGATAGTGTGTCTTTTTTCAGCATCTCTGAAGCCATGGGAATAAATACCAACAGGCCTTGTTGGGCCCTCAGGGCCCCGCTGCCAGATGTGAATTGACAGCCCTGAGGAAGCAAACCCCCATTCCACTTGGAAAGGATCTGTAGGGTGAATAGGGCCCAGGGCTTGGTGAGCTGTTGCTTCAAAAACCAGGAATTGTAAGGCTTCTTCTTGAGAAGTATCCCATTCCCATTTCACCCCTTTTCTCAGCAAGTTAAAAAGAGGTATGGCAATTATGGAAAAATCAGGGATGTGTTTTCTCCAGAACACCAATAACCCCAAAGCATGTTGGAGATCTTTCCTAGATTCAGGCATTTTAATCTGATATAAAAAGGTTAAGGTTTCAGGTGGGATATCCTTCCACCAAATTCCCAAAAACCAGTTTACCTGGTTTTGAGGACAAATTTGTTTTGGCTCTTTGCCTGGACTTTGAAAGAAAGGTTGCTTTGGCTCACTTCCCAGGCTCTGAGGGAGGGGTTGCTTAGGCTTACTGCCCAGACTTTGAGAAAGCAAGGGGGGTCCACTATTTTCTGGGTTTTCACTATGAGGGACCCGAATGTCCCTGCTAGCCAGTGTTTTCTCTGATTTTTTTTTGTGGGGTTTTTACAGGTCCACATTTTCTATTGTAATTAATCAGATCTTCTGCAACCTCACTACATGTATAAACTTTGCGACCACTGGCAGGTGAATTCAAGTGTGAACCCAACGTTTGAGAGGGTGTAGAATTTGGGGCATTCCCGGGATCAGTAGATCCAGTTTGGTCTGTCGGGTTTTCAAGGAATCTTTCCAGCTTCTCTACGGGGCCCACAACTGCTATGGTTTTCTGTAAGACAATCGCTGTGGGTTTGAGTGATTCTGGGGGACCCCGAATTAAGGGGTCTTCATTTCAGGTTTTACAGGCATTTGCACAGGGGATTCATATTCAGGAATCAACTTCTTTTCATGTATTGTCTGCAGACAAGCGGCTTTGTGGACGCTTTCTAGAAGTTGATCAGGGGTACTAACAATAGCTAAAGGGTCTCCGCTTTCTGGAGGATTGAGTCCCCCAGCTTGGAAAGTTGCATGCTGAGTTGGGGACGAGGTGTTATGTTTGTCTCCTGTTGTTAAGAAAACACCATGTCCCCAGTATGCACTGGCCTCCTGTTCAGTTAAATGAATTTGGTCTCCTCCGGTGAGTGACACTTGGGAGACATATTCTGTTTTAATTAAAGGTGTCATAGGAGGACAGCAGTTTTCCCCACAATTTTTTACTTGCTTTAATTCTTTGTGGGGGTAAAGTGATTCCTTTTCCTTTGTGTCTTGTGGTGGATTGGTGTTCCTTGAGTTTTTAAGACATTTTTCTCTCAAGAGATCTTGTAACAAGAGAATATAATTCTCTTTTTCCTCTAATTGTTTCTGTAAAATTTCTACTAAGTTTTGCAGGGAGTCTATTATTGTTTCCTGTTCACTGCACCGCTTAAAGCGGTGATCTATAGCCGATGTAAGGCATGCTCCTAGGACAGAGCAAATTACAGCTTTATCTCGGCCAAGTTTGAATTTTGACCCATGCTGTAAAGAGTGAATTCTATTAATCATATTTTCTAAATTGAACCAGTTGTTTTGTGCCCACTCTTCCCCTCCTGGAGAGGGTCTGGCATTGTGTTTTGCTAACAAAGCGTAAAATGCAGCTGTATGTTTTGTTTTAGTGTTTGAGGTCATATTTTCGAAGGGATAGTGAAAACCGCTTTAGGGAGGTAAAACTTAGTTGCATCCACAGTCCCGAGAACCGGGCTGTGTTCCCCTTCTCTTCCCTAAAGTGGCAAAGAGACTAAGTCTACTTGGAGGCTCTGTTTAGTTACTATCCGTTGCCTCTCCTAACACCCAGTACACTGACTCCTTACACACCCACCTTTTAAAAAGAAACACAACATTCCCCCTTTTTGCACTAAGAGATTCTTTTGTGAAATTCTGAAGACAGAACCCTCAACAGAGTATAGGGGTGCTTTTCACCTAGGCATGTGCAGTTTGCGGGAAATTCGAGATGCCCCCCCTTGCTTTCTAGACACCGCTCACCCTTTTGGAGTGTCGGGCTAGGTGCGGCTGGAGCAAAATGTCCTTCCCCTGTTACAGACTACACAAAACCTTGCAGCCCCTTCTGCCTCAGAATCCTGTCCGTGATGCCAATTGATGTCACGATCCGCTCGTAGGAGCAGGGGTCGTGATGGTTCGTTACTTTGAATCTCAGAGTGCAAAAGAAAACAGGGACAAGTATTTTTGCTTCAATCAAAATCAAAAGCACTTTATTAAGTGCCAACAACACGGTTATGCGATAGAGGAGAGAGAGAGATGTAGGAGAGAGAGAGAGAGAGAAAAGAAAAGGGTTAATAGCTACCACGGCATGACGAGGTCCTCGTTGTCCGGATCCGATGGACTCCGTCTCGTCCGTAGGGAGATCTCGTAGGGATACTTTTTGAGAGTCTCTTTATAGTCTTTTCGAAAGCGAGGGGCAGGTAACCAAGAGATGAGGCAATCCCTCCAGAGACGAGGGGCAAGTAGCCAGCAGGTGGGGAATAGGGCCCATTGTTTTAGGGTACAGGTGCAGCTGTACAAGACATATAGTTCTTGTGCAGTCCTTTCTGCCCTGGTAGCCGGGCGGACACAGTTCCCACGGGCATGTGCCAACATGCCTCTGCAGCACAGCTCAGCAGCACAGCTCTGCAGTACACCTGGGCACCTGGCAGGCATCCCACCAAGATCTGGCTGGACTTCATTGTGCAAAAGTCCTTTTCCCCTCTTAGGGTCTCTGGGTTTTCAGCCTCTGCTTCTGTCGATGGTCGTGAGGCAGACAAGGGATTTCCGTCCAGACTCTTACACCCAGTCAGCCAAAGGGATATTCCATACCATATGACATCAGCTCAGATATATAAGGGAAGGAAGAGAGGAGGAGGAGGAGGCATTCGGGACTTGTCCATGTTTGCCTCCTTGAGCAACCATCACGCGTGCTGAAGCCCTGCTTCCCAGAAAGTGTCCGGACATCGCTGCTGATGGGAAGTAGAGATTGATTGTTTTCCCTTCTTGCTCTTGCGCGCACAACTTTCAACTTGCTTGTTCTATTTTTTTCCTCCACTGTAATAAAACTGCCTTTACTCACCCTGATAGTCTTTTTCAATATTATTCTCTTCCCTCTCCCAGTGGGAGGGGGAGTGATAGAGTGACTGAGTGGGCACCTGGCCCCTGGCCGGGGTCAACCCACGACAGAGTGATAAATCAAGCTCGTTTATTGTCAGACAGTGGGCATACTTATACTTCTCTACGTGCTCAAAATAAAACTACGTGATAAGTTTTCACACAGCGTTTGTTCTCATACAGAAGTTTCACACGGGACTTTTCTCTAATTAGAGCACTACGTTAGTATCAGAAGGCTACAATAACAGTTTCTTCTGCCAAGTTAATCTTTAGACACCTGCAGCTTGTTTTTGGCTTTCATGTCCCCCTTTCTCACAGCTGTCTTATGAGTAACCTTGAGCTGAGGCCTAGCTCTCATCTAAGGGGCCTGGATTGCTCACTTATACTTTATGTCTGTGCAGCTGGAGATAGTTATTCTCCAACACTCTGTTGCAAAGTCTTTTGAACGAATAATTTCTGCAGACCCTAAAGTGGAAAGTGGAAATCACTTAGCTGTTTCCATCCCTTGAATCATCTTTAATTGGAGACCTTTTTATTGCAGCTCTCAGGAACTCCTTGGTGCTGGAGCGCTTGGACTGTTGCTCCTGGGTTAGGGCTCTGCAGCAGATCTGTTTCCACTGCTACAGGGAGATTAAAGCCCAATCCATGACTGGGATCGGTGTATATGATGAAACTTACATGTGTAGACAATGTCATTATACATGTGAATTTGGTATATTTGTTATCATTTACCGGGGTAACAAAATTGAACTGTGCTAACAACTCTAGATTCTTCACTGCAATTAGTAGCCATCAGGGATTGTGGCTTTCAGAGAAGACCTAGAGAGTCGACAACCATTCTTCTAATTAATTTATCACAGGATATCCTGTCTTTCTTTCTATCAGTGGTGACACTGAACTGGATCTCTTGCTGTCACTCATCCATCAATTTCTGTAATCATCAACTCTGAGCTATGTATCCTTCTGTCAGACAAGCCTAGTGTGTTCAGTAATTATTGCAAGAACAAGGGAGGGAACTGATAAATGATATGGTTATATAAACCACATTTGTGCATCTAACGAATTTGAACTTCCCACTGATAGCACATTTCCAGGGCAGCTTGGAGGATTTTCACTGAGAATGATCCACTCATCAGTGAATCAGAACATGGGAAGAGGACTGCAGGAGGTCATCTGCTGTGCAAGCCAAAATCATTAGTAACCTAGGGAACCTATTTCAGTAAAACAGGAAAGTTTTGAAATCCTATTAAATAGTATCAAATAGGCATAGTCATTACGAAATGACACAATCCAACGTGCTCCAACTTTACACTGAGTAGGTTTTGCTGTCAATGTGTTTGTGGAAATGTGTGTATATGTGTGTGAGATGCAGAGATTCTGTTTTAGATGCCAATTCCACCAGGAGGACATAATATTAGGTCTGTAGTGTCACCATGTTCTCAAAGTCCCTACTGTGAGCATTCAAGAAAGGACTCACACAGCACGGTACAGCATGTAATATAAAAGCCAGAGTTTTATTGTTTTGAGTTGTTGAAAACTAAATAAAAAAATTAAATTTGGAGAGAAAAAAACAAACAGACAGAAGATCCTGACTGTAGGCTAGCCTGACACAGTAATGGATTTGTGGTAAAATAAAAAGAAGTAAATGAACGCTTAAGCAACAAAGATCCTGATTTCCTGTCAGATATGTTATAACAAACGGGGCTCAGACATATAGGAAACTTAATTATAAAATGTTGAACTGTTGTGGCATTTTCCATCATGAGCAGTAAAACTCCCAGTGAATCAAGTATCCCACCAGGACTGTGACAAATAGGTACACAGTGGTGTCTCAGTTTTGAAGAAAAGAAATACATAGGTAGGGAAATGAAAGCCTGTGTTTTCCCAGAAGTTGTTTGGTATTTGCTCATTCCTTTTGCCCCCTCGAAATTGTGTGGTAGACAGGACTGAAATCTAAACAAGAGGCAGCCCTGTGTTATTTGGCTGTTGGTTATAGTGTAATTTTGCAAATCAAGACTGTACTGAAGACACGTGAACAGCTTTTCTTCTAAATCAGGAAAATGAGAAGAGGGCTTTGGAAAGTGATAGTGGCCTGAGTCATTAGGATCTGATAGGATCCCCTCTGCGAGCTGGAAAGGAAGGGCAGACCCCAGTTGTTAAGTTATGGCTATTCAGGAAGCTTAATGAAGCAGCAAATGGGGTTAAATATACAGATGTTCCCAAAAGCCTAATAAAAAGGGGCTACTAGCCTAGTAGCACAAGTTGGATTTGTCCTTCACCTGTGTGGAGACAGCAGAGTAGGGCATTTTGCAATGACATGTTATATTTCTCAAAATCCTAGAAGCAAATAAGTGCTCTGGACTTGCTCCTTACTTGAATTCCTTGTGCATAACTTGACACACCTTGCCTTTGTGGGGTCTGGCACTTTGTCTGAAGCTAAAGGAACTTGCCACCAGTAGCAAAAATGTGTTCATGGACTAACCACCAGAGCATGGAGCAGAGAACCAGATTACATTCAGGTAAGCTGCACAGAGGAAACACAGAATGCTGATCTCACTCGCCAAATCAGCAGTCAATACCATGGCTCAGTGGAAGGCTGGCCAGTTCCTCAGCATGAGTGGACCACTGCAACTGTTTTTGGGGATCTTGTATTCCCCTGCTTTGTGGATGTTCCCCAGTCTGCCCCGTGCTCAGAAGCAGTTTTGCTCTGGATAGTAGGATGCTGTTTGTAAGGCAGTAATTACATTTGCTTGTCTGGGGAATCTGGAGTGCCTGCTAGGAAGGAACTTGTGAGAAAAACTCCCTGGGGACCTCTCCTGCCAGATCTGAGGTAAATGGCTCATTAAATGTGATTGGTGCAGCTGCAGGAGGGCTCCTGGGAGTCACCTGCAGCCTTGCCAAGGGTTCACATCATCAGTGAGGTGTGGGTCAGGCCTGGTCTGCAAGTCTGAAGAACTTAGAAATATTGGTTGTTCTCTAAAGCTTGTCCTGTCTCTGCAAACCCCCTTCCATCCACTTAGGAACTCACTAGCCACCATTCTCCAAGAGGAGGCTTCATGGTGAGTGTGTTCATACCTTCACCATGTGCAATCCAGCCTTCTTATTTGAGGGGTTAAACATGCAGGAGGAGGAGGCAATCCTTGTCCCAGCATTGGTAAACTCAGAGCAGATTTTCTGTGGGAAGCCATCTGTCAGCTGGGGAGTGTTGCTGTGTCAATTGATCAGCTCCACCTCCAGCTCAGCTCAGCAAACTACAGATTCCTGACCTTGTAGGGTGACAGTGGGGGAGTACTGGGATCTCTGGAAGCATTGAGATCCTGTAATGGAGCCTCTGCTCTTTCAGACTGTGTGAGGGACACCCTGCAGCATCTTGCTGTCTCTTGCAGCAGGTAGCTGTGGAAAGCCTGAGCTCGCAGGTGAAAGGGCTGTAAGAGAAAGACAAGCTTTTTCCTGTAGCCAGGGGATTGTATTTCATCTGGATGATGTGCAATGTAAGGGACTTCTGATTAATGTTCTGTAAAAACCCATAATGTCTGGAAGGGTAAAATACTCCTTTTTGGTTTTAGACTGTAATAAAGCAATAATGATTTTATAGAGTATACATGTGTAAAAATGGTAAAACCACCTTAGATCTATCTCCTAATTTAAACACTTTCACTGTAACACCACGGTGAGGTCAAATTCATACTCTGATAGCTCTGCTGTTCTGTATCAGTTCAGCTCTTTTCTCTTTTTCCTTGACTTTCCATCAGGCATGCCCAAAAACATGGTTCGGAAGAAAATTATGGCTTTTGGACATTTTTCTCAGTTTGCTTTTTGTCCCCCAAAAAAGGCAGTGACTGAGATTTCTATCCAACTCTATCAGCGGTTCTCCTGATTTTTTATGAGAGGGACACTTTCTTCTCTACTATTGTCTGTCCTTCCTTCTTCACCCCTCTCTGAGTGCTGAGTTGGTTGGGCAATGAAGAACATTTGGCTAGCCCAACTATTGGGGTGATTAAGTGCCAAGAGACATCTAGGCAAACCAAAATCTGGGCTGGCTTGCACCTCCTTAATGCTCTCATTTTGAATATAAGTTGCCCTCTTCTTGCTGTTTCTGTAATAGAAATGCCAACAGTTGCTCAAGAGCAATTATTGCATGCACAGCCAAGTGGCCTGTGCTGTTTGATTTAGGGTGGGATGCTTCCATTTCTCAGTGGAGTGGAATTGTTTCACTGGGTTGTGATAAAGCCATCTACTTGGTGTATTGATTTTTGATGTTCTGATACACTTTTGTTAGTGAGGAGCTCTGAATTTTTTCCCCGAGTCTTTTGGGGCTGAATTCCCTTTGACAGTTAGGCCGTGCACTCATGTGGAAGGAACTGCCAGCAGGCATTTTAGCTTGACCCTGTTTAAATCACTGGGAGGGCATTACATCCTGCACCTTGCTATCGTGCCTGCTAACTCCCGAGAGTGTGAGTACGCAGCCCTGAAATAGTAGTGGATTTACCATCTAGTGTCCCCTATTTGTCACTGGGGAAGCAACCAGACAAGATTCCAGACACTGTGTGTCAAATGTTCCTGTAATTCAATAACCAGGCCCTTCAGATCTCGGATTCTCTGCTAGAAGTGGTGAAAAATCACAGCCAATTCAGAGGATCTTATGCATAAGTGTAGAAAGGCTCTTATTGAACTTAATATAAAAATAAATACTAGTCATTGGTGTAGCTGTCTTGCCTTTTAATGTTGCAGTAAGGCTGAATCTTCGCACTCTAGCATCCAGTTTGCTACAAGTGGCTTTCAAAGGCACTGTGCAACGAAGGGTGTTGGAGATGCTTGTTCAGGATTTTTTCAAATTCTGGAAGATGCTGTGACAATAGTTTGATTTTTTCTTCTATCTTTTCTAATTTTCTGCATAAGCTTCAAAGACATAAAGTATCTTTTTATTAGAAGAGTAGATTCTTTTCCTGAGCATGGTTCTGAGAGAAGGGGATGAATTCCAGTGATAAAAAGTATGAAATGTTTTCCATGTATTGAGCTGCTCCAGTTGCTGCTCCTGTTTTTTTTTTACCTTGTCTTCAGTTTGTTGCTGTCATTTTTTCTTTTTTCTTTTTGCATACATTTATTTTTCCACTAAGCAAAGAGCATCCCTAAGACAACTTTCACATGTGGATGGTGAGCTGTATGGAGAAAGTGAACAGTTTAATCACCAAACATCATAAGAGAGGCATGGGGATCTGGGAGTAAGGACTCTTTCGCATAGGATATGACCCATAGGGAGCTCAGGAAAGAGAAACAAACAGCTGGGTATGGGATCAGGCCTTTATTATTATTTTTTTCTGGAGTTGCTGAGCTATAGCATATTTTGTCAATATAGGAAATGGCTATAGGTAATCAAAACCATGACTAAAGGATGAATGGATGATTGATTAACTGCATCCCTGCTGAAAAACAGCTTTACCTGCTAGGCTGTAGGGGACTTAATTTGGTAGAGAGCTGTCCTAAATGTGACTATCTTGAGGTAAAGTCTTGAGGCACAATGAGTTTTCCCAGGTCTCAAACTCCTGAGTACATCCTTTTGTATCTTTGGTCCAGTTTTCCAAGCTTATTAAAAGAAGGTGGGGCTGTTCTCATTCCTAAAAGCGGTGTTTGGATTTGGAGAACTTTCGTATTGTAATGGGAATCTCTACACAGAGAGATATAATTTAATTCTCGTAGTTTTTTTGTTTTGTTTTGTTTAGATTTGTGGTTGGTTTTTTTAATGATCTAATCCTACTCTACAGAAGTCAGCAGGAGTTTGCAATTGATTTTAAAAGATAGAAGATAAATCCCTAAGAAAGCATATTGGCAAATACTTTTATCCATTTCTTTCCTTCATGAATTCAGCAAAAGCAGGGATTTGCATTTTTCTGGATCTGTCATAAATTGAAAGTCTGGTATCTGGTGAAATCCCAGGACAAAAAAGATTTGCACTATGCCATTGGAGAGCTGAGATCGGTATAAAAACTCCCTTGGAGTCTTCGAGGTTGTAAGGTGGTACAAGTTCTGATTTTTGCAATGATTAACTTAGTATGGTAGAAAGATATGAGGGCAATACCAAGAGAAACACTGAGCTGACATTTCTCTAAAACATCGAGTCAACAAACCTCATTGTAGTTTAAAATCTCTTTTTTTAAAATGTATTTTATGTTATTCTAAGGTTGAGCCTTCACAGTTGTGGAACTCTCTGCTGCTGCTTGCTTTGAGAGGAGCTAGCAGTAGAGATTGTCAGAGATATTTGTATCCAATGCTTTTGCCTACTCTGTACTTTCATCTGGATACTCAAACTACATTGACTGTCCCAAACTCAGTGTCAAAGTGACTGTCCCAAAAATCAGTATCAAAACTGCTGTGTACCCTATTTATGCTACATATAAGGTTATGATAATCCTGCGATTAAAGCTCTTAATTTCATGGAAATATTTTGTACATATTCTGTTTTTCTGTCCTCATTTGTGTACCACTTGTTCTCTGTCTGTTAGAATCAGGCCTAACAGTTGAAACCTTTAAGTAATTTTGGCAATCTGCCTTTAAAAATAAAGTAAGGACAGCTGGTCATAAAAAGGATTTTACTTCCTTCTCACTTGCTTCACTTAATTTTTAAAACATTAAAAATCTTTAAGCTCTGGCCAAGATATGAAGTAAGATTCTGACTGCGTGCCTACCCCTTTATGCTCAATGGATTGACTAGGAATGCTGTTTCTTTCCTTTGACCTATTCTTGTTTTCTTTTTCTCTCTCTTCCTCTTTCTGACTTCCTATTCTAGGATGAGTCATCCATGTTCTTCCAGTTTGGCCCATCAATAGAACAGCAAGCTTCTGTCATGCTCAACATCATGGAAGAATATGACTGGTACATCTTCTCCATTGTCACTACATACTTCCCTGGTTACCAAGACTTTGTGAACAAGATCCGCAGTACCATTGAGCACAGCTTTGTGGGTTGGGAACTGGAGGAGGTCCTTCTGTTGGACATGTCCCTGGATGATGGGGACTCAAAGATCCAGAACCAGCTCAAGAAGCTCCAAAGCCCTGTTATCCTCCTCTACTGCACAAAGGAAGAGGCCACCTACATTTTTGAGGTGGCCAACTCAGTGGGTCTGACAGGCTATGGTTACACGTGGATTGTGCCCAGCCTGGTGGCAGGGGATACAGACACAGTTCCATCTGAGTTCCCCACTGGGCTCATCTCTGTCTCATATGATGAATGGGACTACGGTCTTCCTGCCAGAGTAAGGGATGGAATAGCCATAATCACCACGGCTGCTTCTGATATGCTGTCTGAACACAGCTTCATCCCTGAGCCCAAGAGCAGCTGTTACAACACCCAGGAGAAAAGGATTTACCAGTCCAACATGCTCAACAGGTAAGGGAAGGAGCTAGGCCAGCCTCACAGAAGGGCGGTCAAAGATGACCTCTGATACCAAAATATTTCTGCTAGGGCAGGTGGTGCTTTGGGGCAGCAGGTGGTGTTGGCCAGAAACTGGGCCAGGGGAGGTGAGCTGAGGGTGGGACCCATGTTGCATCATGAGTGCCAGTGTTGTCACCCCCTTAGAAAGCCTTCATACAACACAGAGGGTAAGTCAGCATGAGGAAAAGCAATATTGAAGGCATAGTGCAAAAACTTGAGTGTGCCCCTCAATGCACAAATTTTTGCTTTCATAACAGCACTGAACTTCTTGGAGTGTCTTTGCATGACTGGGTCTGCAACTCTCAGGTGGGTTCTTGCTGGAAGCAGTGGGAATGTTTGTGTTGAAGTCTAGAAGGCACCAGCTTCTGCTCCAGGCACTAGCACTATGTGAACAGGTGCCCCTCATAGGTGATGGTTGTGTAACCTACCTGAAATAGTTTCATGGCAACTGTTGTCTGAATACCAAGTGTCCTTTGGCTGTTCATTAGCCCTGAATTACAGGAGAGAATGAAGTGCAAAGAGATGTGGAGAACTAGAGCTGCAAAAAAGAGTTAGAGCCATCAACTCTGCTCAGATCCTGCTTCATACCTGAAGCCTTTAAAGACCTTGGATGTCTTAAGAATCCACTTTACCTCAGAGGAGGGTTTGTGCTATCACCCTGCTCTTTGGTACTTCATTGGCCATTGTCTGCTGGGTGTTTTGGATACCATTCTGGTGTACCTTATGCAGGAAGCCTAGTACCTAGATTAGAACAGCAAGTTTTTCCAAATTGAAAAGGGTATTTAAACATAGGGAAAACCTGTTTGAATAAACATCTTTTTATCCAAATTCAGATTTTCCTAAGAAACACTGCTATGACATCTGTTTAAGGGCATAGAGGAAGCTTGTGCTGTAACAACCTCTTGAACAGCACTCTGATTACTAAATGTTCCTTTTTGTCCCAGGTGGAGTTTTAGTGTGTAGCAAAGCAACCCAGATAGTTAGACATGGAATCCAAATGCCTCCTGACCTGTTCAGCTGTCATTGTCCAATGTTTTACATATAAAATCCTTGGACATGTTAGATCCTTTGTGGTGGGAAAAGGAGAATCCAGGCAGTAGCCATCAGGCTACACAGAGCTCAGTGTCTTTGTTCATTTGTCATGTTGAATCACTGAGCAGTGCAACTGTGGTGGATTGGTTTGCATGCTGTGACCCCTCACTGTCAACTGTACTAGGCAGAGAGAGGGACTAGAGGACAAGGAAGCAGATTTTTGCTTTTCCTGAGTGTTGGGGACTGTAAGAGAACTTTACTCTTTGGCCCAATATATTATCCATATTGCTATTTGTTCTTTGTCTCTATGATCCATTGGCATATTACCAGGTCTTATCTCTTTTACTTCCTCTTCCCCATGCTGTTTTTTTTCTCTATGCAGGCCCTGAAACTACCAAAGGTGCCCAAAGCTTTTATCTCTTTCCTTCCCAGCTAGGCTTAGGAGTAAGGGTTTTTTCTGCTGCTCTTTTGAGTCATCACTGTAATGATTAAGCAGGGAAAATATATTTAGTGTACACAAAGTAATGAGAAGTAACATCAAGGCAGGCTTTTGTTCTACCTTTCCAAATGAAGAGGGATTTTGGGGGGAGCTCTATTGTGTCTTTTCAGCAGTTATCTAGAAAACAAAATGTTCCCTGCTATGTGATGCAGCGTTCTGCAGAGACTTTCTGCTAATGAGTTCTGTTGACACTCTGTTAGCCTATGCATAACATCACACCCATATAGCTACACTGCTTCCAGGACCCAACATAATCTCTCTGCACAGCACCTTTTTGCATTGTTTAGAAGTCATCATCTCAGAGACTCTTTGAGTGCAGATATGCCCTGAAGCCTGGGCACCCCACATGAAAGCAGTTCTTGTCACTTTTGAAGATCCTAACTTTCTTCTCACCTTCATGGCCCAAATCCTGCTATTTCTGCTCCCTTGTCTGCTTTGGGTACAGAATTCACAGGAATGAGTACCAATACATGTAGATGCACCCAGCTTAGTTTGGGTACTGACATCAGTCTCACTGAGAAGCACAGTCAATTAGTCTGTGCCAAGCTCTGCTCTGCCACTGTGTAGATTGCTGCAGGCACCCGAGCTAACTCAGAAATAATTATACTTTTGTAGTTACTTGTGAGCGCAGTGCAAATATTCCCTTTGCCTCATGTGGTGCTGGTCTGTGAGGGGGTTCTGACCCTGCCTCCTTTCCCCCCACCTGCCTATGTTTCCACCCTCTCTGTATTTCCAAGAGAGATGGTTACAAAGTTTGACCTTCAGTGAGTTGAGCACTTAGATTTTTATCTAAGTCAAAATACTTTCAGGCACCTTTTGAAGTTTAAAAGCTAGTGGTGTCTGAAATAAGCCATTGCTTTTACAAATCCAAGGGTTCTATAGAAATCGGATGGCTTCAAGCTCAGCCTCGTGCCCAAAGTCTGTGCAGGAGGAGAGGTAGAGGAGAAGCATAAGATGTGGAAAGAGACAGTCATGAAGATGTGAGCTCACCTCATTGAGCCAAAACCCACAGAGATTAATAGCTGTAATCTGTGTTCATAGCTTCAAGTTCCATTGAATTTGCTGGAATTTCATAGGTGCTAAGCTTTAAACCTCTCCCGATATGCTTTGTCTGTCTGGGATATTACAGATTCTGCAGACCTGGCTACTTCATACTTTCCCTAACCCCTTCCACCTATTAGGATCCCACAGTACTTGTGCACTGTGCACACCAGGTAGCAGCAATACCTGCATGTCTGGAACATGGTTTGTCTCATTTTGGACTGGACTGCAGGTTCTGGAAAGCTAATTTTAGCCTTGCTCTTGTCCCAGCAATACTATATTCAGCCATCTGCAACTTACAGTTCCCCCTCCACATGCCTACACAGAATAGAGAAATGCATGTACGTGGGCTTGATGTCTGGGGAGACAAAGTGTATGTGGATGTGACCTCAGATAAAGCATCACCATGGAGCTACTGTTTCAGAAACTCTTGAAGCTAATCCAAAGTGGTTCAATTTACTTCAAATCCATAGCTGAGGATGCAATGCAATAAAGGAATTTTCCCATTTTATTCTTTGGAGAGTGACACATCCAACTAAAAGAATGTGTAATTTAGTTCAGCTGGGGCACACTATACACTGGCTGTGAATTAGTCATTTCCTAAGATCTTCCTTTGAACTCTGACCGTTTCTTACTTTTCTTCCTCATCTTTCTAAAAGAGCAGTTGTTCTGAATGCAGCTAAAATCAAATGGTCTTTTTCAACATGGTATCAGTGATTGATCCAGGTCTATAATGGAGTAAGGAGAAAATGAACAGAATGTTGTTCCAATTCTCCATACCTTTCCTCCTTTTTACACTGACAGTTGTTCATTTTTGCAAGAACTTGTGCAAACAAAGTTTTATTTGAAGTGTGGCTGCAACCACGAAAAGAAACAAGACAGACTGTTATCTAAATACCATTTCTTGACAATGTAGGTGTTTGGTCTGCATCTTCTTGTATCACTAATGGTCTCATAGCAACTGTTTCTGTCTGTTTTGAAACTGGTTCTCTTTTGTATTAGACTGGAACTGCAGAAGCATGATCACAACCATTGAACATTTTGGATTTTGTCCAATAAGTGAACCTGCTGATGAGATAACTCCACTAAAGAGTAGTAAAATGATACTTTGAGAGAGGTTTGTTCTACAAGGTTTGTTAGTTATCTTTTTGAATGATTTTTGAGGAATTTTTCCTCTAGTGAGGGATTTATCTCAATTTATGCTGATAATGGGCTTAGGTGGTAATTTGGAGTCCAAATATCCAAATGCTGTTTCCCAGTTCAATTACAGTCTTTAATTCTTTGTTCTGTTTGTAATAATTGCCTATTCATTTATTCCTTCATCATCCCAGAAAGAAATCTGGTCTGAATATTTCAGTGTACCAAGTTTATAGTTATCCCAATATCTGGTCTTCTGGGCACCCAGCAAAACCACTGTATGCTCTGCTCTTTTCTTCTGGATGAGAAGATCTCAAAGGTTGGGAACGAAATGCTCAGATGAGGAGTTCTTACCTCTTGGCCCTTCCTAGGAGAGTTGCTAGGCTTCCAGGCATCCTGCAAAGCTCATCTTTTCTCCCTTCACCATGGCTGCTGAGGAGTGAGTGGGCAGAGGTGGATGTGTTTATAGTCAGCCTTCTGCTTATTTCGTTATTTTAATTGGTGGGACAGATTTCCTTGAGCTCTGGATTGGTGCTTCTCATTACATTTTAGAAATGGGAAGAAATAACTAAATGACAGGAGTATTCTTAGGAGTGGAATTCAGAGATGAGTCATGAAAAAAGAGTATAATTTCTGGCACATATTTGAGGAATGGAAGCTCAGCTGTTTTGTATGGATATTCACAGTCTTTGGGCTACATAAGCTGTGGTTTTATTATAGGCTTCAATGAGACCTGGGTTCTTTCTACTTGTTGTCATGGCTGCTTGTGAATGCTGGGCCATAACTACTAGTTTGTTGTTGTAGGGTTACTAATGTGTTCTCCACTGACTGGCTTTAATAGTCCCTCATTTAACACCAGGCTGCACATACCAGATTTCATTTTAATAAAAAGTGCAGTGGAGCATTTGCTTTGGAATTAAAATACAAATGTGGAATTATACCACCTTTGCAAAGAAATACTTTTAGAGGGAAACAAAGTTAGGTTCAATTCTGTACCTCAGATTCTTCAAATAGGAAAACAGCTGGCAAGCTTGCTCAGTGCATTGTTTGGACATGACGCTTCCACTCTGGGGGAAGTAACATTCATCTGTAGCTTTACCTTGCCAAACAGATAAGAAATGCAGAAGAACCTTTGATGAATGCTTGGAAACCATTTTCCCTGGAAAAACCAGGGCAAGCTCTGTTCTCACATGGCCACATTTGCCCAATAGAAACTGGGAATTGCTGGGGCTTACATACCTGAAGAGTAAGTCAGTGCAACATAGAAAGTTCTTGCAATTGGGTTGTACAAACAAATTGCTTCCCTGGAAACTCAAGACCATATGGGCTGTACATATCCCTAAAAAAGTGCAGTGCCCCTTCAGGGTATTGTGTCACCCTGATACCTGTCAGCAGCACTGTGCTTATAGCACCCTGGACCTGCTTTCCCAAGGACAGTGCCCAGGCAACACCTTGTTTCTCTGGTCTCTCTCAACCCACCCTCCTGCCCTCTCCTCTCTAATAATGTCAGCCATCACCTTGCATGCCAGACACAGGGGACATCATATGTCATTTGCAGGTATTGCCATGGAGCCACTCTGTGTTGTCTCCTGGTTGAGTGGGTCACACACCTTCACACAGTACAGTAGGGGAGCTGAGGGCAAGAATGGACAACGGGTCATTTGCATCGCTCTTTCTCCTTTCACAGGTTTGCCGAGTTACTCTCATACTAAGAGATAGGAGCCCTGTCTTGCTCAGTTTGGCAGGGCTACATCTAGATGGTGAGAGAAGGTATAAGTGGCATGGTCCCAAGGATGCAGAAATTGCCCTTTTCAGAAACTTGGAGGGTGAGAGAGCATGTGTAACTTTTGATCTTTTGGAGCCTTTAGGCCCATGTCTTGTTAGCAGCTCATTATGTTCCCACTGGTTGGTGTGTCCCGCTGCCATCAGGCTGGTGCAGGGTGGCAGCATGAGGTGTGAGCGCTGCTGACAGATTAGAGATCCCTGCTGCTGAAATCTGCTTGTTCCTGTCACTGCTCCAGCAGCAGCTGGAGGTTGGGGCTGGCCCATGCCTCCCGCCTCTGTCAGGGTCTCTCTACCTCCCTGCATGCCTTGTTGTACATCATCTCACTCTCTGTGCATACTGCCATCACTTCTTTCTGTCCCTGTCTTGCATCTCCTATTGCATTTCATTTGCCCTGTGTGCATTGCAGTGGTGCAGTGCTGGTGAAAGGTGCTGGGTTCGTTGGCTTGGGGCTACTGGTTATTCATGATGCCTGGTCAGGAGGTGAACAGTCATGTGCCACCACATCTTGGAGGAAGTGTTGGCTTCCTCTGGCTCCTTTTTTTCCTGCCACTGGAGAGGAATGCTGAGGGCAGTTTGTAACATGCTCTTCATCCAAGCCTCCCCCATACAGGTGGGCTGCTAAGGGTGCCTGATGCAGAAGAGCAGTCTGTGTCTGGCTGTCCTCCTTGCTCTGCCCAGCTCTTAAGCAGTCCTACTTGGGCAGTGGGAATCACAGCTGTCCTGCAGCAGAAGGTCAAACATCATCTTGAATGCTGGTAGGATACTGGAGATCCCTGGCTTCTCAGTGAGAGTATATGATGGCACAGCAGAAATGTTTGTTCTTCAGCAGACACCACAGGATGCCTTAGTCCTGCATAGCAGGGCTTTGTAAGAGGGGAAGAGGAGGTATTTGCTCTGTGGGGACAGTTGGATGTTTCAGCCTCTTTGCAATTAAAATAGAATCACAAAATCACAAAATATTCTGAGTTGGAAGGGACCCACAAGGATCATCAAGTCCAACTCTTAAGTGAATGGCCTGTACAGGGATTGAACCTGCAACCTTGCTGATGTTAACTCCTTGCTCTAACCAACGGAGCTAATAGAAAGATTCAAGTGAAGTGATGGGTTTCTGGCAAGGGTTATCTTTAGATTAAAGGACATTTTATAATAAACGCTTTCATAAATGCCTCCAAAATACACCAGCTGGGAATGAATTTTGGTATGCACCATCAGTTTCCAGATGGGAAAATGTCCGTATTCTGCTTCCAGCCCTCTGAGACATCTTCTGCTCTGCAGCCAAGTCCAATTAGTGCTAGTACCATGGCAACTTCACTTGCTGGTGACAATATGTTTTAACGTGTGCCTTCAGATTCTCTCCACTCCTCGTGGAAAGTGAGTGAAAATCCTCCCTCTGTGGTGGAGCTTTGAAACCATAAATCCAGTTCTGGCTACAGTTTAGCACCAGCTATGCCATTGCTGATCCTGCTCTGATCACAAAATGCAGTTAGGGTGCTGTAGGCTTTAAAGTGCCTCAGGGAATTTGAAAACCTGCTTGAGCAGAGCAGTGGAGGGAAGGTGAGAAATACCCTTTTTTCTTCAAGAACTGGCTTGATGGGGCAATGGATATTTTCTGGCTTGCACACCTGCTCACAGATGGCTGGCCATATGTGGTTTCATCACTGACACCTATCAGGAACATGTGCATTTTTTTTCCTTTCTGATAGAAACGTAGTTTCTTTTTTTTTTTTTTTCCTCCTCTCTCCTCCCCTCAGACTTAATGTTCTTACTATCTTTCAAGTTTTTAAAAATAGGAACTGCTGCGTTCCTCGGGCTCCCTGTGCAACTCTGGAGCAGCTTTTTCTTCTCTTTGATGCAATTTAGGTTCACGATTCGGTTTGACAAGACACCAGTGCTGCTTGCACCTAGTGCTCCTTTCTGGAAAGCAGAGGGAGGGGACCACTGTTGTCAGAAATTCACTAAAAAAAGGGAAAAAAATGAAGTCAGGTGACCTTTCTTGGAAAAGAGTGGAGGTATTAACCCTAGTGTGTCTGGGAGGAGATTTTTTTATGTTCTGCAGTTTTAACACTGTTCCTGTGGTTTAACTTTCAATGGGGTGTTCTTTTCCCCTTTCTGCCTACATGCTTGTGTGATGGAGCTGAGCCCTCAAACAGCTGCCTGATCCTCTGCAGAAGCACCTGCTCTTCAGTGGCTTTTGCCATCTATGCTTTGCTCAAGAGATTGTGCATGGTTAAGTGCTTTTCTGAATTGAGGCTTAGAGCACTCCTGACTAAATGCTGCTGATGAAATTCCTCTTAAAACCATTGCTTTAAGGGTTACTTGAGTCTTGCTTTTTCCCAAAATGTGGATCTGCATATCTATGGAGCAGCTGAATACTTATCTGAAAGGCACCCAACCAAATTTTGCACAGGTAACAGGCTTTGAATACCTGTTACCTGTGCAGAATCCAGACCTCCCTCTGCAGTGTACAGACCTCTCCACTGGCCTATTTTCAAGTAGCAGTAATTTTTAAAGTACATTTTGGTTTATTTTGCAAATTTTATTTTCATTCACAGTCCAAAGGTGAACATTTTTTGAAAAATCTGAGAAAAATATCCCTGTTCATCCAATTTTGAGTTAAGAGAGTGTGAAATGAATGAATTTGTTCTGCTTTCAAATAATTAACCAGCAGTGGGTTTTCTGTTGTTGTGGACAAATAACTCAAAGCTAGCTTCACTTCAAACTTCAGAAATGGGTTTGCATTGATAGACAAGGGATTCTCGCTTTGCTATGGTTAGAAAATGTGATTTTGAATTTAATATAAACATTTGAGGGTCATGTATGTTACCTTAGCATAATTTTTTTGTATTGTACATTCACTGTGCACGATATTTCTTGAAGTATTCGAATGAAATATAATCTAGAAATGTGATATTTAAAATGCTTGAATGTGAGTGAAATAATAACAGAGAAAATAGAAATAGCAGAGACCTGTCAGCTTGTTCAGTACACCCTGCTCTATCATTTCTGCAGCATGTCCTCTTCTGATTTAAGTAATAAAAATGTCCCTACTCAAGCCTGCAAGCACCTTAATATAAAATGAATATTAAAATCTAACCATAGTTGCCCTTGAAATGATCAATCAGATTGAATGCTGCCAGCCATCTTCATACAAAGAAAGCTCTTTTCCGCCCCTGTGGAGAGATTTCTGAGCTTGTCATATCACACTAAACAGGTCTCTACACCTGTCTGGATTGAATAAAGATGGTAAGGTGATTAGGCCTCCCCTTTGCAGTAATGTACCATGAGAAATGGTGGAAAAACAGCTTTTGGTGAACTTAGTGTTGGTCTTTGTTAAGGATCTGGAGAGACAGCAGATAATCAGATGAAGAGTTCACTCTCTTGATGGTGTGGTCATGGTGGAAGAGAGCTGCCACAATGGACTGAAAACCCGTGAATCTCTGTAGCCCGACAGTGCACAAATACTGACTCGATGCTGACTTTTTTCTTGGATTTTGAAGTTGTATTAAAACAAGATGGAAATGAGTTTTCAGTGTCTTGCCCAGTGTTCTTCCCTGTATTATTAGTGCCACAAATGAAATAATTTTTCAGCAAGATGGCTACCTCCAGTAGCAGTGTCAGCATCTTACATTTATTTATGACAAGTTGTAGCATCTTTCATCTGCAGTTCCAAAGCACTTTACAAAGTAGAAGGGGATGGCTTAATTCACCACAAAAATTCAGCCATCTCTGGGGTGAAATAGAGCAACTGTTTAACCGAATATAGTACGAAGTAGAGATGAATGCTGCACCTCACTGGAGCTGCACAAGGAATTTCAGCTGGCAGAATGAATTTACTTGAGGTGGATTTTCGCCAAGACACTGGGGATGTTTAATGAGTGCAAGATATTAGCGGCAGTGCCACACATGCTTCTTGTGTGCCTGTGTGAAGCAGGCAGCCAGCAGCTCCAGAAGTGGTTTCAGGAAGGAGGTTAGCAGCTTTTCCAGTGTGCAGACTTCAAGAGCAAATGATATCTAATTTCAGTGACCTCCTTCATCCCAAGAGCATGACATGTTTTGAGCTGATTTACCCAGATTCTGCATTGATTATCTGCTTATATCCCCTGGAGACAGTCCTGGACAGAGGGAGATGTTCAACAAGGCTGCTGTGTACCTGCCACTGGTTACAGACAAGGGATAACCAGAACAGGATGGAGAGCAAAAGGGTTGACTGCAGTGAAGCTCTGAGAGGATTTAGCCACATGGGTAATAGATGTCATATATAACAGATACTACTCCCATAAGGGTACTTTTCATTGCTTTCTTCCCCCTTAAAATAATGTGTCCCTGACAGATTAGGCCCTGTGAGTGACATGAGGTACCCCAAACAGATTGCTGGAAGCAATGCTTTCCACTTTCTTCACAAAGATGCTGATGTCCTTCTGCATCTGAGTGGTGACATATGGCATGGTGAAAGCGTACAAGAGCTGGTACTTAAGGCATAACAAAATGCTCTTCAGCATCACCAAGGGACTGTGAAGACTTTGAGGTGCAAAATACAGATGCTTACAGCCTCTGAATAAATCTGAAAATCTAGCAACTGCTCTTCAGTATGCCTAGTATGTATTCATGTGAAAAAGCTGTTCTGCAGGGGAGTGTGGGATATTGGGCTTTCCAGCATTTGAGAAGTGCAGCAGAACCATTATTTCAGAGTTCTGCATGCTCTGCTGCCCTTGTCTCAGTTTCCTTTTCCTTTCCTTGCAGGCATGTAGCTGAGATACTGGGGGGCTTTACTTGCAGATATTTTTTAGTTTTAATGTGGCTTTGAGATGGAGAAGGTCTTGCTTTTTGCAAATGTGAGACTACAGGTCAGATGAATCACAAAATCACAGAATGGTTTGGGTTGGAAGGGGGCCTTGAAGATCATCTAGTTCCAAGCCCCCTGCCATGGGAGGGGACATCTTCAACTAGACCAGGTTGTTCATAGTTCCATTTGACCTGGCTTTGAACACCCCTAGGGGTGAGGCATCCACAGGTTCTCTGGACAACCTGTTCCAATGCCTCACAACCCTCACAGTAAACAATTTTGTTCCTAATGCATAATCTAAACCTGCTCTCTTTCAGTTTGAACCTATTTCCCCTCGTCCTGTCAGTACATGCTCTTGTAAATAGTCTTGCCTTATCTTTCCTGTATGTTCCCTTCAGGTACTGGAAGGCCACAATTAGGTCACCCCAAAGGCTTCTCTTTTCCAGATTGAACAATCTCAATTCTCTCAGCCTTTCCTTACAGGAGAGGTACTCCAACAAGTGCCTTAGAGGTGGCACCAACCCACAGTTTCTCTGGTGACTGTGGAAAGGCAATAATTCTGGAAAAGGCCCCAGTTTGACTGTTTAGAATGAGAAGTTTACTTCATTTACCAATTTGTATTTTTTTCTCCAAGCAATTTTTCATGGAAGGCTCAAGTTTGAATTTATGAAGGCACAAGCTTAGCAATGCTATGACATTGATTTGGAATAGTTTATTATAGTTCCATGAAATTGCTTAACAAGAAAGTTTGGCAGAGTGAGGGAGCCAAATGAGAAAAGCATGGCGCTCCCAACAGTGGGTGACACTGGGAGTGCTGTGTGAGGCAGAATGGAGGGTATGTAGGCATTCAGGGGTAGGATTAACCACAGGGGAGAAGAGAGCTCCCCAAGTGAGAGGCATCCACCAACTTGCATGGCAGATCAGGCTGGTTTGCATTGCTGCTGGTTTCCTCCTCTTTTGTCACCCACTTCTGGATCCTCACAATGCCTGCAGAAGGGGTTCTGCCTCTTGGTGCTCAGCTGCAGCAGCTCAGAAACATTTGTCACAGCCATCAGTTGTTGGTGTGGAAGCAGGTCCCCAGAGAAGGGCACTGACACAAAGGGAGTGTGGGGATGTGGTGCAGATGGAGGACCACTTGGGGAAATATAAAGCATCACTGGGCTTGGTTTTAGAGCACTCACTGTGAAGGACATACAGCTGGTTCTCTAAGTGGGAGGGCTGTGGGTGACACTGACTTTTATTCCTCTGTGTGGTTTGGAGCTTGCCTTGCCTTTTCAGATGCCACAGGTCAGAGCAATAGTAGTACCCCAAACCAGGCAGTTGCATGGATGCTGTGACTTTGGCTGTGGCCATTCTGCTGAAGCTGAGCAGTGGGAAGTCCTATGGCAGGAAATCTCTGAACCTCCTCTTGTTGTCTGAGAAGTCAAGGGAAAGCAACCATATAAATTTGTCACGTTTGTGACAGAGGTTCATGCTGAAAGTTTCTTTAAGTATCAAAGAAAGCTGTGTGGTAGCACCTAGGGGTTTCATCTGGAGGTGGCTGAGTGACAAATGGTCCTTGGTCCACTCCCCTCACCATTATAGAAGAAATGAGGTGTTGGGCTGGTCAAGGAGACAAGAACTGTTGTGCCTGTGGCTTTTTACTTAATTACTACACCTCTAGGAGGCTGCTGCACAAGACCATGGACCTCAGCACTCAGGGTATTGAGGGTGTTCTCAGTATTGCAGTAGTCTGGTGAGGTGTCAAGGAGCCGGCTTGGTACCACCTGGGAGCTGTGGAACAAGTTTTTGTGTAGTGTCACATGCTGGTGGGACTGTGAAAGATGCGGACAGAGAGAGGTCTGTTTTACAAGAATAGCTCTCTGGTAACAACTCACACCTTTCCTGAGGTAGACCTATGCCAAAAAGCTTGTTTTCCTAGTCAAGTCCTTATGCCTTGGTTTTGCAATGTCTGCTACGTATTTAACGACAAAAATTGCTATTTCTTTATGTTCTTTCTTCTGGCCGGGAATCCTTTTTTTCCCCTTTTTGTCTTGTCAGCAGGCATAGGAATGGAGGGCTTGTTCTGGCCAGTGGGTGCAAAACGAAATTTAGAATATATTCTTCTGCATTATTCAGAATCTGTTCTTCTGCAGTGCTTCTAAAGAAGGATGTAAATGGTGGGTAGTCAAATAGAGGAACAGAGAGGATGGAACAAGTACTTAGATGTTTGAACTAACAATTTTTTACTTCCTCCTCAACCCACTGATCCTAATGGGTTTCCTACTGTTTGCCTGAGAGAGCGCTGAGAGGGGTTGGGAGTGGGACGCTTGTGAGCTTGCCAGATCAACAGTAGTCCTTGGTAATTGGCATTTTATCCTTCTTTTTCAGCATAATTTTGGAGCAGGCTTGCAGGTTTACATTATGGTAGGAGAGAACAGGAGGTTGCAGTGGAGGCAATAGCCCATAGGCAAAGCCTATTGCACTGGTGTTTCCATGATTCCATGCTCATGGTGCTTGGCAAACAGCCAGGGATGAACCCACTGCTTTTGTTATCAGTCATGTCCCCTTTGTGTGTGTCTGTGTCCTTCCATCACTCCCATCTTCTTATCCTTCCCTCAATAGGTGATTCTTTTCTATAGAAATATTAAATCTTAGCTTAAAACAGAAGAACCACCCCATTTTTCCTACCCCCTTTCTTTCCTCTCTTTCATCTTTTCTTCCCATGGAAGTGTTTAAAGTAGCACAAGTTCCCAAGAAAGGCTTTTATTTCTCCCTTTGTGCTTTGGCTATGTGTCCCTTCATTATATCTTCCCTCTGTTACTTTGTTCTGCCTGCCTCCTCTCTCTGTTTTCTCCCCATCTCTCAACCCTTCTTCAAGGCTCTTTCTTCATTAATATGTTAATTTCTAGCCCAGGAATGCTTCTTGCAGCTCACTGTTCACCAGGGAGAGCCAGAGGAGAGAGCCAGGAGAGAGAGAGAGAGAGAAAAGGGAGAGAGAGAATAAGAAAAAGGTGTAAGTCAGTAACTTACAACAAGACAGGACAAGGGGTGTTAGTAAAGGAGAATCTTGCACTGACTGGTGTCATGATGCCGGGGAAAAGAGGATTATCCACAGTTTGGACTGGATTGGTCTTTGTCTATTGTTTTGACATTTTCAACTTCTGAAGCTTAATATTAGTAGGAAAAAAAAGTTGAAAACTAAAGAAGCTCTGAACTCTTTTTCCACATAGTTCCTTTTTTGGCAATTCTCTTTCCCTCTGCACAGAATTTTTTTAAACATCAGCCCCTACTCCCACCCTAATATGGTTTCTTTGTTTCATTTGATGCAAACTTTTGTCTGTATGGTCTTTGCATGGGGCTTTGGGCATATTTTTCTGGATGAACAAAACCATACCAGAAATTCTCTGAAGGGAGTTTTACCCCAAAAAAAATTTTCAGGTGAGAAATAGGGAATGTTTAAGCTGCTGTTCAGGTAAAGAGACTGACAACTGCCATTAGAGACAGGTGTGATGAGTCAAAGTTTTCCTTTCTGCCTTCCACCAGTACAGTTATTGGGTGGAAGGTTGCAAAGAAAGAATAGATGGAGGCAGGCACCTCTGCATCATGGACCAGACCTGGGAAGGATGCAGAATGCCAACACTATTGCAATTTTGCCCTGAAATTAGGGAACCTCTAGCTATTGTATTTGCTGTTTTATATCTAATGAAGCAAGACCTCTGTCTGTGCTTGTAGTGCTAGGATCGTGATTGCCCAAGCAAATAATTAACAATGTAGTAATGAAAGCCAGTGCTGGGGAGCTGGCAGGGTGGGTGGCTGGAGGTGAGGAAGCCATTCTGAGGAAGGGCACATGGTAAAGGAGGGAGACAGGAAAAGACAAGCTCTGATACAGTGCTGCAAAACCGGTAAGAGCTGGAAGCAAAATAACTGGGGAGGAAAACTCAGGGGGACTGCTGCAATGTTCTGTAAAGTCCAAGGCCCCTGAACCAAGAGCCTTTCATATATTACGTACACACAACTGTGTCAGAAGAATATTATTTAGGTTGCAAAGGCAAGCACTTCAAACAGAAGAAATGCCAGAATTAAGGCTGCAATCTTAATTTGACATTCTTGTGTCTATGCATTATAGAGCAGTGGTTTCAGAACTATCTTTCAAGACAGGACCTCTGCCTGCTTCTGTATACAGGATGGGTGACATTTCCTGACTGAGCAGTGATTCAGTATTTTGTTTCCTTCGCTTTGCTTAATTTGTATCTTTAAGCTTTGTATTATGTCTGCTTTCACAGGCTGCTGAGAATTGAGGATTCTTGGTCTCAAGGTGTAATCTGTGGCAAGTTAGGCCAGTATCTCGGTACATCATGGAGTTCATGGATTTTCACCCTACTCCTACAAGATGAGAGGACACAAGCTACTTTATGTAAATCCATTGTATAGGCAGGGAACTGAGGTGCAGCAAGATGAGGGTCAAAAATGTCTATTAATTTTTCATGGCCCATCTGAGACACCTAGAATCTCATTATTCAAAGTACTGATCATTACAGAATGCTTTCAGTGTTCAAAGCAAATTTCTCTTTGTCTTCAACTCAGCAATTCTTAAATTGCCCCCTGCCAAGTCTTACCTAGGACTGAGCACCGTTTTTCATTGATTTTTTTATTAATGTAGAAATGGAAATTTGGTGACATACAAGTTATATGGGCTGTTTTTTTATACGCGGCATAATTGTTTGTTTTGCAGAAATCATCTTGAAGCCAGGAGAAAAGCAAAACAGTCTCCAAACCATTTTCCTTTTTTAATTTTAATTTTAATTATTTCTTTCAATATATTTGAGATGAAACACTGGGTTTCAAATTCCAATTAGTTTATAACTTCAATATGTATCTTCCTTTCATTTGAAAAAGATATTTGAAAATGTTCAGACTCAAAAGAAGACAGGCTGAATATATATATATATTTTCTTTCAACAAAGTCAAAACTTTATAATTACTGATTTGCCAAAATTGGGCTCTCAGTACAGTACTTATTTTTGTTTGGAATTGCCACCAGACCAAAAAAGGAGCTAGAGGATTTGTTCGGCTTTTATTAAGCACCCTGGAAATGGGGTGCACAGATTTAGAGACTACTTGTAAAAAATTGGGTTTAAGAGATTTTACTGATATCTTCTCCCTGGTATCTAGTAATAGGATGCATGTGAATGGTTTGAAGATGTGCCATGTGAGGTTTAGACTGGATGTTAGGAAGGGTTTCTTCACTGAGAGGGTGGTCAAACACTGGAACAGGCTTCTTGGAGAGGTGGCCAATGCTCCAAACCTGTCAGTGTTTAGGAGGCATTTGGGCTAGATGATTGTTGTAGATCCCTTTCAACAGAAATATTCTATTCTATTCTAACCACCATGGCCTTGTGCAGAGGTTGGGACAAATCCAGCCTTGCAGTACACCTTTCAGCTGGCTTAGCCATATGATTTTCCTGTTTGTCCTCAACCATTGAGCCATTCTCAACCTCTCACTTGATTACTGCCCACTTTCCAAACAGCTAAATTTGATTCCCAAATTTATCTATCTAGTGCATTCAATGAGATTGAGGTGCTGCAAGAAAAATTGTTGATTCAGGACTGATTCTTAGTTGTTATGCAAAATGGGATGTGTTCAAATTGGTTGAATAACTATAAGGCTGATGTTCTCCCTCTTTTGCAGTGTTTGACTTTGTGTAATGAATAAGCCAACACTTTGCCAAACTACATGGTTTAGTGGTCACAAAATTGTTAGCTTTTCTCTCCCACTGCTGACCTCTTTTGTCTTGTCTCCACCAGCTTGCCTTGTCTGTTCTGCCCTTCTGGCTTCTTCTCCCAGTCTGGTTCTCACCTAGCAAAGTTAGAATCTACCTTACAGACAATTAACCTAAGCTCCAGAACCTGGATCTAGAAAAATCCAGCTTCCACTGCTGGACTGTGTCACTTATTTTCATCCATTTCCACTTATCTCACTTTCTGACTCCTTGTCCAATCTGTCTTCCCCTCCCCTCAGCTCCAATGAGTCACAGTCTCTTTGTCCACATAGTCCAGGTGTCACACCTCCCAGTTCTCTTCTCCCATGTAGCATTTTAGCCCCATACTTCTCGCAGTGCCCCAAGTCAGTGTATCCTGATTACCTTCCTGGCTTTTTCCTACTGCTTTGGAATTAGCCAGCCTCCTTTTCCAGTGATCCCTATGTGCAGAGAGCAGGCACGATCGTGGGAAATACAAACCCAAGAGATGTATTCCTCCTTCTGCTTCCCCAGTTAGGCTTTACTTGAGCTCATGTGTAGTTCCTTAGACTGCAGAAGACCCAGTGAGGAGTTTGAAAAGGCTTGTTTTTTTGGGGGTTTTTTTGGTTTTTTTTTTTTTTTTTGAAAGCTCTATTAATTTTTCTTGAACAACTGTAAATTGCAATTTTTCCAAAGGCTTATGGCCTGTCTAGGTTTTCATAAGTATGGGGAAAATCAGCATGAAATGAACATTTGCTTTCCTCTCTCATCAAAATTCATGTCCCTTGAAAGCAGAGAACTACTGGTGCTTTTTATAAAGGTCACTATCTTTTTCTTAATGTTGGTAAAATAGCTTTTTTTCCTCTTGCCTGTTTTTGGAAAAGAATGGACCATTTTAACTTCAGTCTTCGTCAAATATCAGACATGACATGAACATCTGATATGGAAAATGTCACTCTTAAAGATAAAATCTGGCTTAGCTAGAGGAATCTATAAGAAAGGCTTTACCTTGAGAGGAAGAGGACAGCTTGAAGAGATGGTGATACCAGCTCCAGCAATGCAAATCTCTCCTCTCTCTGTTGGCTTCCTGGAACATTTTTAGGAGGTCATGGTAGATCTGCTTACTGGCTGAATATGTTCTTGTAGGGTCTTAAACCTGGATCTCAGTCAGCAAGCAGAGAAACTAATTGTTTTATTTCAGTTTTAATTGAAAATGATGTTTCTTAAAAAAAAGAAAAAGTGCCTACCCTAGACTTTCAGCACCTTTAATGTTAATTTAAAAACGTATGTCACACAATGAAAGAAAATTGGTTCCAGTCCCCAGCATGGAACTAAAACCAACCATCCAAGCAGTTAGAAAAAAATATTGGAAAAAAATCCAATCCTCCACAGGCTGTCATTTTCTTTCTCCTGCTTCTCTCCCTCCCTCCTTGCTTCAGCCATGGGTGTTCATCTACAGAGCTGTATTTTGCAGTCCTACTTTCACCAAAACAGATTAACTCATGCAGCTCATGAATCATCCCCAAACATGGGAAGCCTTAGTGGGAAGAAAGCAGTGCCAGAGATACTGTTTTTTCTCATTTTCTTGTAAAAGGTTTCTAGGAGGCAAGTGGCATGTTGAGGTTACAGGCTCCAGATGAGAGTTCTGGCTGAGAGCTATAGAGTGTGGCAGACTGGAAGAGGGGGCAAGTTTGGGGTCAGGATGCTGGTAGAGATTTGGCAAAGATTTGGCCAAGTGTCTTCTGACACTTGATGCATTCTCCCTCAGTCTCTTCTTGGAGAAAACACAGTGAAAGATACTACTTCTTTGGACTCCATGACAGGCATTCTGTGTTCTGGGAAGAGATTTCAGAATAGGTGGTGCAGCCTTGAACCTCCCCCCTAGCATTAGCTAAACGTTCATGGAATCAAAGTATCATGTAGGTTGGAAAAGACCTCAGAGATCATTGAGTCCAATCATTAACCCAGCACTGCCAAGTCTACCAGTAAACCATGTCCATAAGTGCCACATCTACTAATCTTTTAAATACTTCCAGGGAGAATGGCTATACCATTTCCCTGGGCAGCCTGTTCCAGTGCTTGACAACCCTTTCAGTAAGGGAATTTTTCCTTATATCCAATCTAAACCTTCCCTGACACAACCTGAGGCCATTTTCTCTCAGCCTATCATGGCCACTTAACAGCAATGGTGTGGGACTTGTGAGATGAACAAGGTATCTCAGTCTGGTTCAGTGCTGATATTATCCCTCTCCTGAGGCCCTTCTCAGAGAGTTCTTGTGAATTGTCCACAGCAGAAGGGGTGGGGGTTTGAATGGGGCTGAATTATGAACTGCCTTCTGTTGGCAGATAGGTGATACTTCCTGGCTGACATTCAGTAGACAGTGGAGGTAACTTCCCTGGCTGATGCTCACTTTACACCTTTCTCAGGGATAAATAAAAATCTCCAGGGTTATTATGATTCCTCCTCACATTAGCCTGAAATGTGCTGAGGATAAATGGAAGAAAAAGAGGAAACAGGAAAAAACACCAGCATCGCAAATGATGTGCAAGAGGGCTGGTGCCTGTGGCACTGCATGTATTCAATTTCAGTGTGCTGTATTTACTTCTGTTTCCCTTCTGAGAAGACAACCTCCAGGCACTTCACTAAATGGATTGAAAGGTTTTTCTGGTTTTAACAATGTTTCTGAAAGAGGTTGTGTGTTATTCCTCCACTCAAGTACTTCAGAGAGACTTTGCAATGCCTCTTGGTAAATCAGAACATTATGAATGCCTTGGCATTTAGGGGGTAGGCAATTATCTGTTCTGGGACTGCTTTAGAAGGAGTGACTGGGGTTAATAAGCTGATGTTTTCTAGGCGAAGGTATCTTAATCTGGGAGAGTATGGGAACAATCAGTGGATTAATTAAGATGTGTGTAATGGTGTGGTATGAACATTTAACTTTAGCAATCATAGGAACTGGAAGCACAGTTTCAGTCTCAGGTGGGATGCTGTGCCAGCACTGCTCAGCAGTAGCCAAAACTCTGGTGTGTTACCAGCTCCTTTCAAGGTACCAATGCAAAGCACAGCACAGTGGGGGCTGCTGTGGGAAAATGAACTCCATCTCAACCAGACCCAAGACAGAGCTCTACCCTTAATTATCATGGTAGAAATCTCTAATATCAATGTGTTGAAGAGTGCCACAGAAGAACTGGGCAGCAGAGGAAAACTAAATGGAGTCAGAGGGATTTACCTGCATAGCTGAGATAAGGTCTGGCTCTATGGCTTTGGCAGCAGAGAGGGGAACTCAGTGATCTGGGTGTGAAAGTGAAAGGATGTAGCTCTGGTTCCTCAGCATGACAGTCATGAACCAGCATCCAAAAAATTGGAGCAGGTTTTTTTTTCTGCTCACATTCCCAAGTAGCCTTGGCTATGTACCAGTGGAGAAGGATGAGAGATCCTGGGGGAGAAAAAATTGATTTGGTCCCACTGACTGGTATTATTTGTGCACACAAAATGCTTGTATTAGGGAAGAAGTCCTATTTGGTACTTCTGCAACCTCAAGGAACAACTGCTCTAGGGGTGGCAGATGTATTTAATTACCAGTACAATTACATCTATCCTTAGCCAAGTTGGGGCTGGCACTATAGCCTGCTGTGATTCAGGCTTCAAAGACTCATAGAATCATAGCATCACTAAGGTTGGAAAAGACCTCTGAGATCATTGAGTCCAATCATTAGCCTAAATTGTCAGGTCCACCACTAAACCTTGACCCTAAGTGCCACATCTCCATCTACCTTCAGGGATGGTGACACCACCACCTCTCTGGGCAACCTGTTCCCTGGCTCAACTTGAAGCCATTTCCTCTTGTTCTCTCTCTTGTTACCTGGGAGAAGAGACAGACACCCACTTGCTTATGACCTCCTTCCAGAGCAAAAAGGTCCCCCCTGAGCCTCCTTTTCTCTAGGCTAGACACCCCCAGCTCCCTGGGGAGTGTTTAGCCTGGTGGCACCATGGAGAAGGGGCTTCTCTGTGCTGCTGGGCCCCAGCTGGTCAGGAGTCAGGAGCTGGAGTGCCAGAGGCACAGGAGAGGCCAAGGGCAGGGTCTCTGCATGGCCCAGAAAAGAGGGGCATGGAGGGTCTCCCACTCTGCCTGTTGGCAAAAGTCAGAGGGTCCACAAAAACTCACGAAGTTTTATTAGTAAATTACACACTTGGCAAAAAAAAAATTGGTATATTAGTCCCTGACCTACCATATATAAGCACATGACAGTGGGTTTTGAATAAAGACGTAGAGTGAAAAGGAAGAGAGAAAGGAAGAAATTAATTGAGGTTAGGGGGGGGTGTAGAAAGAAAGAAAGAACAAAAAAGAAAGGAAGAAAGAAAGAGAAAGGAGGAAAGAAAGGAATCACTGTTCCTGGTTCCAGTGTCATCTGGCTGATGGGATGTCAGTCCTGGTTCCAGCACGTCAATCCAGCTGATCGGATGTCAATTCTAGTTCCAGCATGTTGATCCAGATGATGGGATGCCCAGGATCCTGGGGGTGCTGCCTGGGCTTGGTGGAGGTACTTGGCTTTTTATAGATAGGTTTCCCTGCCTTGAAGACAGGTTTCTCACTTTCTGTGCAAATTGACTATCACGTGCAGATCATTTTTCACACCTTTTTGGAAATAGGTCAGAGGGCTTTGGAGGGCTTGGGTGGTCTTGATCCCCTCTACAGTCCATAGCTGCTTCTTGGCCTCATTCCTGTGCTTACTCTGTACTGTATTGTGTTATCTCCAGGAAGTACAAGAAGGATGCTTGTCTTTGGAAAAGCGCTGCCCTACTTCCTCATGGCCCCTTCTCCAGCCACTCTTGCTCTTTCCCACGACATGGTATTACCAACAATCCTCGATTGGCTCCACAGCCACGGGCTACAGGGACGCTGTGCTGGTTCAGGGCCAGCTGCTGTCCTAGGGACGCACCTGGTGCAGGCAGTGGGGTGTGATGCCGGGGCACTGGAATGTCCTGCACAGAGCCCTGAACCACCTCCTGAGGAGGGAGGGCCGTTGCATGGGGACAGCTCTAGGTGAGGGTTTGCATTGCAAACACTCAAACAACTGCCTGTCCCATGCCAGCAAGCTGTCCTCCCAGCAAGTGGCCCCCATGATAGACTCCATTTCCCTTAAATCCCTCTTCACATCTTCTTCAATTTGGTAAAAACATTCTTCCTCTGACTCCATGCCTGTGCCCCCAGCAGATCCAGATCAGCTAGAGGTGTGTGTGGTTGAAGGTCTGAGTGTTCTGCCCATGCAGAGTATTTTTTTATGATATTAAATTACTTCTGAAAAAGGGATTTAGAGAATTTCTTCTATATCAGTATATATGACATCTTCAAATTTAGGGCACCTTCCCAGGAAGACTTTGGTTGACATCCTTATCTGAAGTCAGGCATTTAGGATTTGAAGACCCAGTGCTTTAACTACTGGGTTTAACTAGTGGACTTTTCTGGAGAGGAAAGGAAGATCTTGGTGACTGACTAGAGGAAGGCAGTGAAGAGAGCAGAGGATATATGCATCCAAAATGTGAATAATGATGTAGAAGAATGGACGTGAATTGTAAAAGGCTCTGTTTCTGAAGAGCATCGCCTTCTCTTGAGCTCTGAAAAGTGTCTGAAAACACTTGCCATCTCACACCTTGTAAAATTTGAGCCTAGTGTGTGAGCACTAACTTTTAGAAATGATGGGTCAACAGCTGAGCCCAAATTCCTAGTGTGCCTTATGGTACCATATGGGCATAGAAAAACAGCCAGCACTGGAGTCCATTGCCTGATTTTCACTCAAGCGAAAGATAATGATGCAGATAGTAGTAGTTACTCTATTTCTAAGAGGTATCATGTTAAAGAGCTTGTTAATACCCTCCTACCTCCTTCCCATCCCTCAGGCAACCAGCATGGGCAGCAAGTATAAATAAGTAAGGATATGCAAAGTACAAAATTGCATTCCAGCTCAGGGCATGTTCTGTGATGCAAAAAATAAGCACTTAGAGGGAAGACTGGGATGGAAATCTGCAGTGCTCCTTCCCAGAGCTGGAGGTAATTGTTAAAGGCAGACAGAGTTGGGGTATGGATGGAGCTGAGTGGGACTGCACGAGTGGGAGAAAAACATGCCTGACTGACTCTGGCAATGGTGGGGAGTGCCTATTCTGGCAGCAGGTGGGTGAGTGTGTGGGTTGCAGTGAAAGTGTGGTGAAGATGCATGATTGAATTATTAGTTTGTTATGCACGTGGCTGAGGCAGTTGGGGGAAGGAAGGTGGTCAGTGGAGCAGACTTCTCCTGTCCATCTGGTCATGGTGCGAAGAAAATACTGAGGCCAGTATTTTGATTGGGCTGTGAATCTAGAAGGACTCCCAGTGAGCAACAGCTTGGCATTGAATCCACCTTTTCAGCTCTCTGGGACATGACAGCATCCTAATTCTCTTTTGGGCTTTGCGGACCAGTTTTCAGCTATTGTAAATTGCTGCAGGGCAACAAATCCATTTACACCTGGGTAATAGAAAATATAAATTTTGTGCCATCTTTCTTGTCTGTCCATCTGTCTTACTTTGCCACTCTTTCTGTTTTGTCTTCGTTAGCTCTCCCTGGCTGTCACTTGAAGCTAAAATGAACTTTCTGGTTTCCCCCATTGGTTCTTCCTTTCAGATATGGTTAGCAGTGATCCTGGATTTTGGGCCATGTATGACTGTGCAAAGAGGCTGCACTGTGCCTTGGGGAGAGGGGAAGGCAGGGCTAGCCAATTTATGATGAGAAGCACCTAGAAACCAGGGTATAAACCAGTTAGAAAGCAGCGGGGATAGCTCTGAGCATTCATGCTGGAGCCCAAGGACTGGCAGTGACCAGACCCAGAGCTACATAGAGGGGAGTCTGGGGATTAGAGTCCTCTCCTCACCTGGAGAGGATTCTCCTTCTGGCCCTTGCTGTGAGTGAGGCTGCTGTGCTGGACCATGGGCACTAAAGGCTGTGCCACCCTCAGTCTCTTGAATCACAGAGATTGTAATGGGAGAGCCTCTAGCACCAAGAGTGGGAAAGCTGAAGGCTTAGACAGGGAGTAATGAAGAGAGATAGATATGGGGAAGATGTGGGTGTTCCCACCCTGCATGTGCTTCCTACAGGAATCATGGCTCCTCTTTAGTTTGCAGTGAGTGGCTGTGTGCTTGCTCAGGTGCTGGAAATGGCTGACATCAAGAAAGCTGCCCTCATCCCTGGAGTTGGAGAGGTTGATGATTTCCGGGCCAGGACCAGTTTTGTTCTCAGTTAAGCACTTCTCCCTGCAGAGCTCTTCCCTTTAATCTAAGATTTGGATATCTGGTCCTCTTTCAAACAATGGGAGGCTGATGGGGTGTGTGGTGTGTGTTTCTGCTGTGTGTATCTAAAGAAAACACCCCACCCAGATTGGCTTCTGATGCCTTTTTCTGGTCTTAGGAAATAAAGGCTCAGACACGGTTAGAGGGTTGGGGGTCGTTTACCTCGGTATTTTAATAGGATCCCATTCGATGGCTTCTGCCGTCCAGGTAGAACGCGTCGCAAAAGCCCCGTCCCCCCAATCGAGTATACAATTAAAGACTCTACACATTAGCATATCTACCAGGAGGGCCCAATAAGGGGCCTGGGTGGGCTAATTTCTAGTTTATAAAATCTGTCCTACTAGGAGACCTTGAGGGCTCACGAAAACAGAGTGTTTGGTCTTCTAACTCTACGTAGTTTCAGGGGTGTTTAGTCTACCGGCCTCCTAAACACCATGAAACCAGGCTAAACTATCACCTAAAGCATCACAAGTATGCATGCTAATACTTGTGAATATAGGGAACAGTGTAAGAAATATTCAGAAGAAAAGCAGAAAAATCCTTCAGGCATCACTTCTGAGCACCAAAAGTCTCTAGGGCAGGAAAAGCGATTGATATTAACCTTGTGCATTCTTTAGCTGTTTTACTGAATGAATATCACATGTCCTTCCTTCCTGCATCATCCCCCCACCCCTCCCCCTGCTCTGGGCTTTACATCAGCCTCCTTAATAAGAAGTGCTCTGTTTTTAGTCTTAAGTGAGTGCTGAGCCCTTTGCTGCAAGGCTTACTGTTGCCTAAAGCTCTCATCTGAAATATCAAACTGGTTCTTCAGGCATGCAGCACACCCCTGAAGAGCCAGTCCTATCTGAGCTACCCTGCACTGTGCATGGGGGCTCACAGCCCTCTCCCACCCCACCTCCACTCCATTCCATATCATCAACAATGACTGGGAGATAGGAGTAAAAAGCAAACTCTCCTGGTTTGTGGTTTATAATAAATTTCTTCAGGTAGTCAGCTGCCATACTGACAACACTAGAAGAACCTCACGAAAATCAGGGTAAGAGGGCCCTGTTATTAAAGGAAATTGGCAAGGATACACCTCTGCTAAGCTTCACTCAGGACTGCCATGAGTGCAGTGGGAAAATGTGTCCCTGTAAAGTGGCACTGATCTGAGCACACACTAAGAGGTGCATCCTTTCTCTCACCTATGTGACCCCCACTCCATGGTGATGCCTTTGCAAGGTGCTCTCAAGGCAGTGTTTCTTTCACATGTATTTTCCAGTCCTTCAGCTGCCTCCACCTTTATATTTGAGAGTTTGTTGCTATTTCTTCCATCTCAGTACTAATTTCTTGAGACTTCCTTGCTTGACCCTACCATACCTTCTTCAGTATTCCAAGAAGAAATAGTATTTCCTGAGGTAAAATATGTGAAAGGCAAAAGACTAAAAGAAGGAGACTTGAAAATATAGTGTCTAATTAAAATATGGAAATAGCTGAAATATTATGGCAAATAGCTTAAAAAGAAACCATAATGTATTAGCCAGCTTTCTGAATAGGACTAACCCCAGCTATTACAAAGGGCTTGATAGGAGCAATAAAAGCTCATGTATCAATTCTGCAGAGACAGGAAGTTCATTTGGACAGTGATAGGAGGGAATTGCAGATGCTCTCATCTCTGTGTTCCAGGTTGGGAATCCTCAGTCATCATTGTCATCACTAATGATGAAACCGATGTGCAGGGCAGGGCTCCGAGGTGGAGAAAGGCTCATCTTTAAACGACTCACCCTGGCCCTGTGCTTACCACTCTGAGCCTTTCATGCCTCTGTTTTCTACCATGTGTCCTGGTGCAAGGAAAGCAACCGCAGCTCCCTCTTCAATCCCATCAGCTTTCCTTCATTCTTACAGCTGTGCACTTGAGCTGCTTCTGCCATGGGTCCCTCTGCCTACAACTAGACCTATGTAGTGGTTTTCAGTTCGCCTATTGGAGTTTCTGGCCAAGTGCCAGCACACTTACCAAAATTTACCTGATGTTTGCTGTGAGATGAGGATTAGAAATAGGCAAAGCAGGCTCAAACTTTATAGAATATAAAGAAAGTTTATTAATAAACCTAAGACAAAGAAAAAAACAAGAAAAACTGGAACAAACTCCTCAGACCACCCCTCCTTTCCCCACCTCTCCATTTCTTTCTCCCTGACACCACACAAAAGACAACACTTCGACCTCCAGTCAGTTTACCACCTCTGAAATAGTTCTTGTTCCAGTTCATTTAGGGAGAGAAGTCTCTTTTGTTTATACCATGGGTTCTCTGTAAGAAAATACAGGTTTTTATGGGTCTTCAGCCTCTCCACCAGCAGCTGCCCAGGAAGAAAGATCAGTTTAATGGTGGATCCCTCCCCCCACCCCAGTAGCCTTCCCACAGCTACTACGGGGGGGTCATGACAGTCCACAGGGGTACCTTTTTAAGGATGAACAGTTCAATTGCAGCAGCAAAGAAAATCCCCTTCTTCTGTGTTGGGCAACACAGGTTCTCTTGGCAACACAAGTTCTCCAGCATTCCCTGGGGCAAGGGACAGCTCACAGCATCTTCTGTGTCTCGACTCAAGCTTCAAATCAGGCTGCACTTATTTCAGCACCTACTCATCTCCACTCAGGTGCCTTGGATCACTGGCTGCCATTAGAACATTACATCCCCCCTTTGGACTATTCCTTCATATATTACAGGGAATTTATTAGCTCAGTCCCAACCATAGTTCTACAAAAGAATTTTCAGCTTCACTCTCAAAGCACTTCTCATACACCTCCCTCTAGGCATCGGTTCTGCTTTCCTCACTGACTGTAAAGTCTCTATGCTGCATTTATGTAGATGGCCTCACTCGTTCCTCTCTCTGTGCAAGGAAGGATGGGTGTCTGCAAGTTTAGTCCAGGCATGGATAGAGTTAATATCTCTCTCTCTCTCCCTCTCTGGCAGTGTGACGATCACGTGCTCTCTGCCGGGCTGTTTGAAAACTCTGAGCTGGATGGCAGAAGCTCTCAGAGTCTCTGTGGCCTGGCTATGCGAAGCTGGCTCGGTCTAGTAGGGCCAGCTGGGCCTGGGGTGACAGGGCAGGGCCTGGCCCAAAATGGATGGAGTCTGGCCTGGTCCTTGCCTGGCCTGGAGCAGGGGGCTTGGCCCTGTCTCGTGTAGCTGACATGTCGGCTGAACTGTATCTCCTGAGAACTCCAGCTGGTTCCTCCCCCACGCCCGGCTCCAGCTACATGGCCGTTCTAAACCTCCCTTCTCCCCCCTCTGCCCCCCTCTGGAGGAGGGGAGGGCTTACCGGGGAGAGAAGCAGGGAGATACTTCTCTCTATACAGCGGCAGGCCAAAAGAGGAAGAAGCTCAGAGGTTCTCTGCTTATATATGTTTTTTTTCCTTGAAGGCGGATCAACTTTTAATTGGTTTACCTATATATCAATCCTTAAAACTACCTGGTTATTGGCTCTGTCTCTCAGGAAGGAAGTTGTATCACTTCCTGCAGCATAGGTCACTTCCTAGATTTTGACCTCTCCTGACTAACCCAGGACAAGCTGCCTCTTGACTGAAGTGGTGGGAGAGCAGATACAGTGGTCAGGGACCCTAGCAGGGAGTTGGCACCCATTGAGACTCTGTGGAAAGGAGACTCCAAAAGCAAGGGAGTTCCCTTCAGTATCTAAAACATGGCTGCTTAGCTCAGCTGCCCATACACATTGGCTCTGAAGTGCTGAGCTAGAAAACTCAGAAAAACTAATCCTTGCTTGTGAAGCTTTTTATATTTCGCTATACTTCTATTACAGATCCAAAAGTTCCCCATGCCACAACACTCCATCTCTCCATCCAACCATTCTACAATCAAATTTTTTGCCCTTTGCTCTTTCCTCTCTTTCTTGAACCTTCTTCCTACTCTTTACCCATCATACCTAACTGCAGGATGCTTTAGTGTTTTTGTTCGGTTATTTTTTATTATGATATTTGGTAGAGCAACTGAAAAGACCTTTTTTGAAGATGGAGCTAAAAAACTCTGTATATGTGTCATTTGGGTGTGTAACAGTGGGTGACTGTGACATGAAACAATAAGTGATAAGTAATCTAATGATCATACTTTGATGTTTGGTTGCTTCATTGAAAAATGGATGGGAAAAGATTACATAAACAGGCCCTCTTTTGAGTGGAGGGCTGTGCCAGGTCACCTGCAGAGCCTCTTTCTAACTTAAATTTCTCTGTGGCTCTTAAAATCCTGTTTGCTGTAGTGATATTTTCATCCTGAGGTGTGTTTTTATTTGCTTGTCTCACAGTATGTGGCATGGTGGGACTGGACAGTATCTGGAATATTGTTGTCTAGGCACAGAAATGCAATCAAGTGTTTCTTCTTTCATGGCCTAAACAAATCTTACTTTGCAGGAGAGCAAAAAAAGACATTTCGAAGAGCTCATCTGTAGAAGTGTTTTGCCAGTCAAGGGCTGCAATAACAAATGAGGTCAAAGCCTTTACAGTTTCAGAGAGCTAAATGAGGGCTTGCAGCTGGAACGGAACTGCAAAGCTGAAACTGGACCTATATGTGAATTTTGCAGTACAGTTCCCTTTCTTTCTGTCAAAATGGCTCCCTTTGCAAATCTCTGTAGGCTGCACTAGGTCTTCTTAGTCTCTGAACTGCCCATCATAGCAACTCAGCTTCTTCCTAGAAACTCTTATTTCTCACATGACTTTTCCCACGTCAAAATAAAATTAATTGAAGGGGGCATGATGGCAGCTTCAGTGTTCCTAATAATTTCGTGTTCTTGTACCAAGACACTGTGATTAGCCACAAGAGCCTTGATTCTGGCTTTCTATAAAGGCTCCGAGAAGGATTTTCAGAGATATCAAACAGTTTGATTTTTTTAGACATTAAGAAAGCAGGGTTAAGAAACCCTATTTTGAATGACTGGCTACTTGATGTACCATGGCAGTTGACCCTCTGGAGGCTCTGCAAGCCTAGCTTGCCTCTGATGTCCCTTCTCAGCTACCCCTGTCAGAACTGCTCCGGAAGGACTGAATCTGGGGTTGACAGATGACACTTGCAAGTTGAGAGGCCAGAGATGCTCAGACCATTACTCCAGGGCTCACTCCACTGAGCTGCGTCCCTTCACAACATCAGCTGCGAAACCTTCCTCTTTTTCAGTCGCTGACTACTGATTTTGGTGGCAATGTTTGTGCATGGGATTCAGGAGTCAGGAGGGCCTTACCCCAGTTCTCAGTGTTCTCCTTGACCTGCCCAACAGACCCCAAAGAAACCTGTAGCTTTGCCACCCTCTCTCAAGCTGTTTTCTATCACCATTATCATATGTGGCTGTTTGGTAGCCAGCTGAGGCAGGATGTTTTAGAGTGGGTCAGCCTCCCCTCTTTCACAGGAGCTATTGGAAGAGCTGACTGCAAACAGATTTTCACTGCCCCAATGTGGACTGATGTCAAACAGTGCCCAATGAGAGCTGACAAGCTGACAGACCCAATCCATCAGTGGAGGATGAGGGACGGGGGAAGAGAACATCTCTTGCACACGCCTTCAAGACACACAGATCAATTTCACAGATGGGCCAGCAAAGCTCTTGTAAGTGATACAAGTCTATATTTAATAGCCTATCCATTTCTCTGGAGGCAGGTGCAGGTGCAAGGGATACAGGGATAAAAAGTTCAGTCCCAGGCACAAAGTAGCCGATAGGAGTCTGGCTTCCAAAGGCAGGCTCCTGTTTGGTACTGCCACTGAGTTGTTTTATTGGTAAATAACTGGGAGTGGGCTGGCTGGGAGCCCTTGCTGAGCTCAGAAGTAGAAGGTCTCTGAAACCAGACTTCAGGGTACAAGAAATAAATCTGTCCCCTTTTGACTTGTGCATCCAGTGTTGCAGAGTATTCCTGAAGAGTAATTGCAATGGTGAAGACAGAAAGAAAATACTTGATATTGGTTCCTTTTATTGCTGCACGGTCAGTTGTATGCACAGTGGTCTCTGAGCTGTGCACTGTCCTCTCTTCGCCTTTGTCTGAGGCTAAGATGCAGCTTTGCTGCCCTTTGAGTAGGGATCACAGTATTTTCTCATCTAGTGGGAGCCCCCATGCCTTTCTCCTGCCCATAGGGCATGGTACTTTGTCCAGGCTCCAAATCAGACCTCACAAAAATGACCCAACCTTGAACTCATCTGGGCCTACTACCTTTCCCCAATAGCATCCCGTACACTGTCCCACAGAATGGCTCCCAACACCTTACTTCAAGATTTCAAAGGGGCCCAGCCTGAAAAGAAATTCCCCTTCTGAGGTCACCTGCTTGAAATTGGTCCCAAATGAACAGACTTCCCAGGGACTTCTCAATACAGATCACAGAATCATAGAACGGTTTGTATTGAAAGGGATCTTTAAAATTATCTAGTTCTAACCCACCTGCTATGAACAGGGGCACCTTCCATTATACCAGGTTCTCAAAGCCCCATCCAGCCTGGCCTTGAACACTTCCAGGGATGGGGCATCTCCCAACTTCTCTGGACAACCCATTACAGTACCCCACCTCCCTCACAGTGAAGAATTTCTTCCTTATATCTAATCTAAACCTACTCTCTTTCAGTTTGAAACTATTTCCTCTTGTACTATCACTCCATGCCCTTGTAAAAAGTCCCTCTCCAGCTCCCTTGTAGCCCCTTTAGGTACTGGAAGGGGCTAAAAGGTCTCTCTGGAGCCTTCTCTTCCCCAGTCTGAACAACCCCAACTCAGACTGTCTTGATAAGAGTGGTGCTCTTCCCCTCTGATCATCTTTGTGGCTCTCCTCAGGACTTGCTCCAACAGATCTATGCCCTCCCTGTGCTGGGGACCCCAGAGCTGGATGCAGCACTGCAGGTGGGGTCCCACCAGAGCAGAGCAGAGGGGGAGAATCAACTCCCTCATCCTGCTGGCCACACTGCTTTTGATGCAGCCCAGGATATGGTTGGCTTTCTGTGCTGGAAATGCACATTGCCAGGTCATGTTGAGCTTCTTGTCAGATCTTGTCAGATCTGGAAATCAGCACTGAGTTGGATTTGATTAATTGGTTGTTTCACTGCCAAAGTCCATGTGAAAAAGCTAATCCCATGCTGACTCTTTTTGGCATTGACTCGTTTACTGCTTAAGCCCATAACAGGTCATTTTTATAATTTCCTTTTTCTTCCTCCAAATTGTGGACTGGTTTTAGGTCCCAACAACAGCTGAACTAGGAATCTGACCCATTAGTGATTTTTCACTAATTTTCAGTCTGATGCTGAGTTTATGAAGGCATTATTGTGGTATATTTGTATCAGACACATAGAAAGTTACGAAGCTCAGAAAAGTCAGTCAGCTGTTCTTCCCTCATCAGGAAAGTTGGGAAAAATTCTGCTACTGCCTGTACTCATTTTCTTTATCCCATATAATGTGACTAGATAATCATAGAAGTGGTCTGGAGGCCTGGGCTTGGGCTCCAGTCTCAGTAATAAGCAGAGCAGTGCAGATGAATCACTTGGTGGTCCAGAAGAGCTGTAATTGGTCTCAGAGAACAAGGGCAAGGATTTTTTCTTCTGTTAAAGCATTGTCTGCAGGCTGGTTGCTTTATTTCATCAGTACAGATCATTTAGAGAGATGAATGATCAGAGCATAGAGCACTTTGGGATCCCCAGCTCTGGAATACACGTGGGAAAACCAAGCTGCTGTTGCAATAAAAGTCAAGCTACTTCATTGGTGCTATACTATCAGTAGTAATCCAAACATATAACTTAAAAGCATACAAACCAGGCCCTTTCTGTTTGGTCCATGTCCTTTTCTGTGATGAGGTGGAAACTGGCATCTCCTTGCTTTATAACTGCCTGATTTGCAATCTCTCTTTCCCTCTTCCCCCACCCTCACAGCAGCTTGTCCTCATACTATTGATTCATTGTGCAATCAGATGGGTGATAACAGATGCTTTAGAAGGGAATCTTCCTCCACAATTTGCTTAGCCAGTTGGGTGGTTGGAGTAGGAGTCAATTCCTTCCTGCCATCTGCAGCCATCTGCAGCCTGAAACGACTCATCCATCCCTTACCATGCTAGGGGTACAACTATAAATACTAGCAAGGGTTCATAGAATTTGCCAGCCCTTTTAAAGTTCTTTCTCCAAACTCTGACCATTTCTTACAGCACCAAAAGGCTTCTGATAAAATAGTGTGCAAAAGGGTTGTTCATTCTACTGAGTTGCCTGTCCTCCAAGTGTCATAGATGAGGGTTAAAAGGCAGAATTAACTTACTTTCACTGTGTACTTCATTTCTATTAACAGAATCTCCTCTAATTTTTTTGCTTGGCCACAATATTGTGACATCTGTCACGTTTTAGAGGTAGGTTGGGATGTATTCTACTGGATGGGACAGACACAGTTGAAAGGGTCCTGGCCTTGTGCAAATGTCAACCCGACAACAGCCCTTCTTCTTTCCTCGGTAGCTAAGTTTGCAGGGAAGTAACATTTCCATCTTGATTTCAGTGATTAGGAGTGACATCCTCTTTCTACAGCCATCTGGGGTGTGAAAACAAATACATCTGCGTGGTCCAAATCGATCCAGAAAGGTGGAAAGAAAACCAAGGGCTATCAGAAAAATTATCCGTCTTTGCCTCGCTGCTTTCTGCCTGCGCTGGTTGTTTCGTTTGCTGATTTGTATTTCCTCCCACTCTTCAGGTGGGCCAAATTTGGCTCTGTCTGGTGGAGGCAAGGGCAGAAGCAGTGTCAAGGCTGTTGGAAAAAGGGGAGAGGAGTGGGACTGGGGTTCTTTGGGGTGAGGTAGCTTCAGAGCTGGCAAGGTGACTCCCCCAGCACCTCCCAGGCCCCACTCCAAGTCCATTTCTAGGATCCTGACTGACTTTGGCAGTTGGCTGCCGATGGAAGAGGGTTTCCATGGCAATGTACCAGTACTGCTTGCTCCCTCCTCAGCACTCTGCCTCCCATTCCCTCCCTCTCCCTCTCCTCGCCCCCCTCCCCAGCCCTCCTGTTTCTCAAGCCTGTTGCCATGGAAAAGTCATAATCCACAAAGAATTTCAGATCCCCCACACACCCGTTGGGGTTTGGATTTTTGGTTTGGTTTTTTTTTCATGTTAAAAGTTTGCTTTTCAGTTTAATGTGTGGGTAGGGAAGGCTGTATCTGCCTCTTTGAAACCTTGTGCCTGGGCAGGAGGGAGGTCTTCATCTTGGAATTGGAGGTCCTCCTGAAGGGAGGGTGGTATGAAGCTCTGGATAGGAGCTCCAGCTAATGGGCACCTCATCAGGATTATGGCTTTGAGAAGTGCTTACATGACATTGGAGTTTATGACCAGTTTTTTGAAGGGACTGTGTCATTTGGCATCTGGAGTCTGAATCAATGTATAAGCACTCAAGACATGTAGGAGAAAAAGGAAGAATGAGAGATTTCTGAAAGGTGCCTTCTCTTGAGGCTGCTTTTTCTGAAGTTATCTTAGTGACTGCTGCCAACAGAAAAGGGTGCAGACAACTCATACACTGCCACAATATGTGCATCAAGAGCTGTGGGAATGATGCAGCCAAAGGTACGGAATGAGACCAGAACTAGAGCCCACATTATTCCACCTGGTGCTCATGCTAATTCCCAAGCTTTCAGGGTATGTCCACATCTGTCAGGACTTGTGTAGGAGATTTGTGGGTTATGTTTTAATTTGTTAGCTTTAGTACCAATTAAAGGTGAAAACAGTTAAATTTCCGAGAGCTGGTTGAACTGGAGGGACCTGTGGCATGGTAAGAGATGTGGAACTTGACTCTCTGATGCACTTTCCATGACAATGTTCTGGTCTCACTCCCAGGACACTTGTTTCCATCCATTCTGTGTTCAGACTTCCCACGGTGGACCCTGTAGCCTGGAATGCTCAGATGCTCATTGGAAAACTGTTCACAGTATTTCTAGGACCAAGGAGTCCTGTAAGTCTCCTGAGCAAAGAAATATTCTTGTGTAGTGGTTTGAGTTTGCCTATTCGAGGTTCTGGCCAAATGCCAGCACACTTACCAAAATTTACCTGATGTTTGCTGTGAGATGAGGATTAGGAGCAGACAAAGCAGGCTCAAACTTTATGAAGTATAAAGAAACTTTATTAATATACCTAAGACAAAGGAAAAAAAAGAAACAAGAAAAAAATCAGAACAAACTCCTCAGACCACCCCTCCTTCCCCCACCTCTCCATTTCTTTCTCCCTGACACCACACAAAAGACAACACTTTGACCTCCAGTCAGGTTGCCATCTCAGGAATAGCTCTTGTTCCAGTTCATTTAGGGAGAGAAGTCTCTTTTGTTTACACCATGGATTTTCTGTAAGAAAAATACAGGTTTTTATGGGTCTTCTGCCTCTCCACCAGCAGCTGCCCAGGAAGAAAGATCAGTTTAATGGTGGATCCCTCCCACAGCAGTAGCCTTCCCACAGCCACTATGGTGGGTCATGAACAGTCCACAGGGTACCTGTTTTAAGGATGCCCAGTTCAATTGCAGCAACAAAGAAAATCCCTTCTTCTGTGTTGAGCAACACAGGTTCTCCTGACAACATAAGTTCTCTAGCATTCTCCCCCGGGACCAGGGCTCTGGGTCACAGCCTCTCTCTCTATGCAAGGAAGGATGGTTGTCTGTAAGTTTAGTCCAGGCATGGACAGAGTTAATCTCTCTCTCTCTCTCTGGCAGTGTGACGATCACGTGCTCTCTGCCGGGCTGTTTGAAAAGGCCCGAGCTGGATGGCAGAAGCTCTCAGAGTCTCTGTGGCCTGGCTCTGCAAAGCTGGCTTGGCCTGGTGGGGCCAGCTGGGCCTGGGGTGACAGGGCAGGGCCTGGCCTGAGCTGGATGGAGTCTGGCCCAGTCCTTGCCTGGCCTGGAGCAGGGGATCTGGCCCTGTCTAGTGTAGCTGACATACCGGCTCAACTGTATCTGCTGAAAATTTTGTCTGGTTCCTCCCCCATGCCCAGCTGCAGCAGCATGGCCACCCTAAACCTCCTAAACCTTTGGAAGGAGGGCGGGGGCCTTACCCGGGAGAGAAGCAGGAGATGCTCCTCTCAACACAGCAGCAGGCCAAAAGAGGAAGAGGCTCGGAGGTTCTCTGCTTATATATGTTTTTTTTTCTCGAAGGCAGATCATCTTTTTAATTGGTTTACCTACATATCAATCCTTAAAACTACCTAGCTACTGGCTCTCTCCCCGGAAGGAAGTTATATCCCCTCCTGCAGCATAGGTCACTTCCTAGATTTTGACCCCTCCTGACTAATGCAGGACGTCTTGTCAGATTTCCCACTCTGACTTTAGGAGGGAGAAGGAAAAAGGTTCAGATAATATATCCCAAATTTGGACCTTGTACTTATTTCAGACATCCTGAGAGTCTTTTATTGAGTGCAATGTTAGTATCATGCCTGAGGCTTCTTTAAAGTGACCTTTTCTCAGAGAAGAAGCAGAGAAGTAATTCAAGATCAAATGCAGCTCTAGAATAAAATGGCACTTTTAGTTCACTGGAGATGAAGCAACATGGGCTGAAGTTGACTCTTCTCTTGCTCAGGAAAACTGAGGATGCATGCTCTGTTTCATTTTTATATAGATTACTACATTCAGGTGGCCTGCTGCAGTCTCCTTATCTACTCATCATGGTTACCTCTCCCCATTGTCTGTGTGTACCAGGCATCTGAGTCACTTGCTGTTCACCTGACCTCAGATGCCATAATAGTCATGGAGTCTAACCTGGACATGTGGAGTAGGGGATGGAGTATAACATTGAGTCTTTTCAGACTGTCAGAAAAACTATTGATTTACAAAACCATAAAGTCACAGTGCTAGGTCATTGTAGAGCCTCTTCTTTTGGAGGCTCCTTGGAAGGTGATGAATTTCCAGCTGCCACAGAATGTGGTCTGCCACACAGAAAGCAAAAAGTCTGACCTCTCAGCAGTGCTTGCAAAAAGCCTGATCTGTCAGCTGAACTCTACCATTTTCCTTGGCAATATGCCTTTACCCTGTTCTAGACAAACATAATTTCTTCAGTCCCATGCCCAGGGTTATTTGTCTACTTCTGTCTTCAACCTCTTTTCCAACACTGCTGAGGAAGAAGCCTGAGAAGTTGCAGAGGCATGTTGGACACCTCTCAGGTGGACCCCATCTCTGTGTTTCACAGAGGCTTCTGAACATTTAGCAGCAATTGGAAAAAATATTCAGTTGCTACCAATCTGGTCTAGGAGTTGAATTATTGACCAGAGTGCAAATATTTCCCTTCTTCTTGCACCTGTCAGGCCTCAAGGATGGATCCCAAAAGGTATTCCAGAACACTGTATGAGAATGTAGGAGTGCACTGATCATATCAGCAAACACAGTCTCCCTCCTTGTGCTTAGCAAGACCTTGTGTAGCTCCAGATCTCTCTCTCTCTTTTACCAAAAAGAAGAGTGAGAGAGAGGCATGTAAGTTGATTTAACAGAGCCTGGACTACAAACTACATCACAAAACACTACAAAGTTAATAATACAAGGCACAAGTCAGATATGATATAAATGATGTAAATGTGTGAACTCTGAGTAGGACTTTGGCAGTGTTCCCAGCCATGTTCAAAATGTACCCATGATATTTCTCTCTCCCATACTGGGAACCCAGTAGAGACAGGCATAAAAGACTTAGGTTGGGTTTATTATCCATATTTATTATTCATTTCAGAATAGTATCTTCCTCCTACACTGATCCATCCTCACTGCACTACATATGCACTCAGCTCAAAGCAGGATTCTTCACACCCTGGCTTTTGGGGCAAGAGTTGAGAATGGTGAGATAGGCTTGAAGTGTGTGTTGGGAAACCCAAAATAGATGGTGCAAGGGAATATGGACTCTGTAGCTATAGAGGTGGAATTAATGGAAGCAGTTTGCAAGCTGTCAGGACATGGGACTTTGGGGCAGAAAGGAGGCATGCCTGAGTGTAGGAACCCATGTGAAAAACTGGAAGGAATGTCTTGGTATTTATCTCTCTTTTATATTTTCCCAGTGTTTGAAAAAGGGATTATGTCAGTGAAAGAAGAGCACAGAGGTGTTATTGCTGTGACTGGGATGGGTATAAGCAAAGGCTGAGGATTTGCTGGGTAATTTTTGAGCTGGGACCTGGGGTCCAGGGAGCACCCAAATGGGGACATCTTGACTTTCAGAGCCTTGTTGTCACAGTCAGAGCAGAGGAAGTACCAGTCGTGCAGTTGAGCTGGCTGCAGCGAAGGCAGCAGTGTAACAGCAGTAGCTGTGTTGGAAGTACTGATGAAAACAGCAGATGCCAACAGAGAGCCAAAGGGAAGGATGGCAGGGATGGAAGATTGGGTGGAGAAGCAGCTGCACAGGGAAGGGGCTGATGGTGAGGAGGCTAATAATTGCACCGAGTGTTGGAGTGCTAACTACAAGTGAGGACAAGGATGACTAATTACAGACAGGATTGTGAAGAGGAAGAGGAGGCAGGTTCAAGGAGGAGTGGTGAGGTCTGTGATTATGGTACTTCGCAATGAAGAAGATGCTGATCAGTGCGTGACTACAAGGCTTTCAGCTCTGGTATTAACCAAAGCTGTGTTCTTCACATGTGCTAGCTTGTGGCTTTCTTGCTTCTCCTTCTATCTTACTCTTCATTTTATTTGCTACTGCAGCATTTTCCCTCTTTGCATGTAGTGTGGAGAGAAATGCATTAAGGGTTTCATGTAGAAAAAAAAAAAGGAATTAAGAAATCTTAATTTGGACACTACCCCACTGGTGATGCATCCTGTGCCCCTTGTCAGACAAATGCTAGCTGGGAGGCCTTCTCGGAAAGAAAGAGGTTTTCCTAATGCTGCAGGGAAAAAAAATCACAAGAAAGCTTAAAGGGAAGGGGAAAAAAAAAGAACTCTAATAGTTCTGAGACTTTCCTCAGCCCAAAGAAGGGTTAATGCCTTAAATGCAATGTAATTTCAGCTGCACTAAAGAACACATTTCCATGGAAACATCAACCCACAGAGAGAAAAAAGAAAGAGGGAGAAAGGAGAGGGAACAGCAGCAGAGGGAGAGTGGTTCCTCTGGCAAAGGAAGAGCAACCTCCAGACCCTCCCTTCCCAGTTACAGACAGGAGTGATTATTTGTTTATTTTTTGAATCGATTTCCCCTTGGAGATGTTATAGGGAAGAAAGTGATAGGGTGCCAGCTTGACCGAACTGTTACAGACTCAAGAAAATCCAGTCACACTTTTTGGAGTGAGTCTCCTTGCAGGCATGACTCTGCTCCTGCCAACACTGTGAATTCATTGCCCCTTACAAATGCGTGAATGCTTTCAACTCTTGATAAACTTGAATAACCCCAAAATTGCTAGCTGTTTCTCCTTGGGTGAAAAAGGTTGAGTTAGTTTGCTGTGTCTGAGAATCTAATAAAAGGATTTATTTCAGTTTCTCCAACTGGTTTAGCCTTGCCTGTCAGTGAGATGGACCTCTCTGGCAGATTTGAGTGGTTTTCCACAAGCAGAAATGTTCTGAAAGCTCTATAGGAAAACTGACATGTTCACCTGTTTGCTGGTCTTGACTCCCAGGAGAGAAATTGGAATGAGCTCTGGGTAAATAGCAAGATGCCCTGATGGCTGGCTTCACACCAGCATACCAGCCACCTTCAGGAGACCAAAGAGGTTGTTGACATGCACATCTGCTTGGCCAGTTTTTTTTAAGCTGTGGTCCACAGCTACGTGAGAGATTTTAAGGGGATATACAAAAATTATTAAGAAAAATAAGGCTGCTGTTAGCAGGATTAAATTCACTGCATAGGGACAGCAGTTCAACTGGAATATTTTTTTACAGGTCTTCAAATTGACAGAGCTTGAAAGACATCATCCTGGGTGAAACATCACTGAAGAGCCTCATTTGACTTCTGTTCTGACTGTTTTCCCTATCAATGATTGTATGACTATGCCTTGAGACAGATAAACAGATCTGAAGGACATCTCCTAACCTTTCAGTATTTGCCTTATTCTAGTGGTATGGCTTTCATCAGTAACCTGTTAGTTGGTGCCAAGACATAATTATGACCCATTGTCGGCTGTTCTGACAAATGTAATTTTCCATGCTTTTAGTGCCCCATGTAAGCCAATTTTTAGTCCTTTCAAATGGAAGAAATACCTTGAAAACTAGTTTTGCTTTGGTGAAAAATGATGTTATCTGTACCTAATAAATAAGGAAGGATGTAAAGGTGTAGCAATAAAAAAGAGTACTTTAAAAAAGTAATTGGCAGGAATTTAATAACTGTAAAGCTTTCCAGCTTGATCCAATTTTGGACTGAACATTTAGTTTTTATTTTATCCAGTGACTGTAACAATTTTGACCTTAAAGCTAATTTTCTATTAGCTATTTTCTGTTACTTAAAGGTTTGATGAGTCAGTTCAGAAGTATATTTGTTTTTATCAAAGCTTTTCTGGCTAAAAAAACCTTTCTGAGACTAGACTGATTTCCTATGACATTTATAGCTATTTCCAGCTTTAACCAGAGTATGCTCTTAGAACACTTTTCCTTATTTCTGTTTTATTTCCAGTGGGGCCAGAAGATGTAGAGGTATATTCCCTAGCTACTTAGGACTGTGTCATTTTCCCGGAAAAAAAAAAAAAGAGATAAATTTAGAAGAAATCAGAATTGGTAAATCAAGAATTTGGGGTTTAAAAGGGAATATTTTGACATGGAAATCCTATATGCTGTCTCTTGTGATTAGGAGCATGGGAATTTTATACTCCTATTTTTTCTTCACGAAACTTGAACTAAATGTTCGGTGATATTCCTTCCCCTGTTGAAGTGATGTTGTTCCTTGTAGGATTCTTTCCATGTGGCACATCACAGATGTGTTTTAATTGGAACCCTTGTCCACCAAAGAAAAGGTGGAAGGTGTCACACAGCAGACCAGACTGTGTGGGAGCATAATGGTACCAAAAGCTTCATCTTCTGTCCAAAGTCACTACAGTTTTCAGGTCTTAGGTTTCTTTTTCTTTCTAACAAAATGTTGACATCTTCATGAGAAAATGATGTGGCCACATTCTTATCCCATTTAAAAAGTGGTTTTGCCATATAATTTTTCATGGCTCTGGCATTTGTGAAAATAGGTTAGTCAGGATGTCTGTGAGAAAAAAATGTCTTTGGTTGAGTTTTCAAGATACTGCTGTGACCAGCATAGCACACAGGGCAAAATGAAGAATTATCTTGCTCTTTTTCCCAGGAACAGGTTACCTCATCCTATTGTATATTTGTGTATCCTACAAGTCACATACAGTCTGGCTTTGGTACTGTCAGCAGCACCCTGGCAGAGGGAGTGTGAAATGCCACTAGGCCTGACTGGCACCTCTTTCCCCATTAGTACAAAAGGCAGTGACTTAGGCATGCATAGGATGAAAAGCAAATGGGAGATCAGGTCCTGGGTGACATTATGTACATGGAGGAAAAATTAATTGTGAAAACTCTGAAGCTCACTGAAGCAGCTTGACAAGCAGCCTTCCACCTAGGTGTCATTACTGTCATGTCTGCCCCAGGTTGGAGCTGACCCCATGTTCCCTTTTGAGGGGAAATTTGGTGACCCTGCACAATGACTCCTTCACCCTGTCTGCTTCCTGATGGATACTTGTCAGCGAGGCAAAACCCTGCGGTGCAGTGATGAGTTTCCCCTTACATTCTCAGGAGAGAGGCTGGGAGCTGCACACACTGTGGGAAATGGGCTTTGCTTCTCATTCTCAGGAATGGTCCTGTCTCATTAAGATCAAGCAATGCTTGTAGGAAAGCAGCCCTGCCATTGCTGTGCCTCCCTGCATCCTCCAAGGATAGATATATCCTTAGTCCCCAGGAACTGTCATCTCAGTCTTTCAGGAATGACAAATTCATGGTAGATAAATAGAAAAAATGGGAAACAAAGTGGAAGTGCAATTTTTTTAAAGATTAAGACAGGGATTGATGGAAAAGATTCATCCTTCCACTGTACATAGGAGCTTTCACTCGGAAGTTTCAGCAGACATATGTTGGGGAAGATGAAATAAGAAAGCCTTATAAATATGATTACCTAGCAAAAGATGCTGAGAATGTAGAAACTATAAGCAAGATTGAAATGAAGACAAGCTTTGAGATACCAAACCCCAGTTACTGAACAACTGGAAAACAATGGCATGGCTGCCTGCAGGTAATCCCCCCTTTGATTAAACAATACCCTCTGCTTGCAGACAGGTCCAAGGGTCAGAGCAGACCCTACCAACTTGGCAGAGGGTCCAAAAAGCAGCTTTTAGGGTTTAAAATATAACGCCGTATGGTAATGCAATAGTTCTCATAGGCTGTATGCAAATGTTATAAGATTTGTAGTTTGTTCTAGATTGGATAATGAAAATTAGAATATTCAACACAGAAGATGATTTATTGTATTGTAAGCAACAAGCTCGCTCTCTTAGACCTCCGCTCTCAACTCTCTTAGATCTTCACTCTTAGCTCTCTTCTTTTAACTTCCTTAAATCCTCTCTTTTAACTGCTCTCTTAGACCTTTGCTCTCAACTCTCTTAGATCCTCGCTCTTAGCTCTTCTCTCCTCTCTTGCCTCTCTGACCTGCTCCGGGCTGCGTCTGGCAACTCTCAGCAAGTCTCTTACACTAACGTTCTTTTACAATAAACCTCATGCTCTACAACCCGACTACAGAGATCTCTCGTCTGTCCCGGCCGTCTGAAACCGACCCACGAACTCTACACACATACACATTGTTTTCAAAGCAACTTTGCTAAATATGTTGGAAAAATAGCAAGGACAGTTCAGTAGAAATTTGTCTTCCACCAGAAATGGTTATTTCAGAGGTCAGGATCAAACACCAAAAAAAATTCGTTTTCCTAGAGGTGGGGGGCCAATCTCAGTGGATTGAACAGTATCACTCCATTGATGTCAGGTGAACATCACTGTTTTATTGCAGCCCAGTAGCTGCCCTCTTGTATTCTAAAAAGGTGTGGACAGCAGACATAAACCAAATTAATCTCTTATATCTCTGTTATCTTTTAGCCTGAGGGATATTTCCTAATCTAGATGATCTCCTAACCTTTTTGCTTAATGAAAACAGTCTTGGGCTGGGCATTTCTCTAAGGCTACTGGTCAGGTTGATTCCCAGAAGTAATTTAGGCTGTAGTCTGGACGGATCTGGTGCAGGATGCCTGTACAATTTGGAATTTAGTAGCACTCTTTTCTACACTTTCTTTCTTACAGTGCATCTCCCCATATTCAGTGGTACCACTGACAGTGAAAGAGAAAGAAACAAATGCAGAAGAGTGAGATACCGTTCCTTTAAGATTTAATTTTCCTCATCAGTGGTTGCTTCTATTTTTTTTCTAACTCATTTTGGTTTTGTTCTTCAAAATAGCCTCTTGTTACATAAAATCAGCTGCACTCATGCCCTTAGCATGGAATCCTTTCACTCTAAATTGTACCTGACACCAGGCAGATGTTACTCAGATACAGCCAGATGTGCCCACCTTTCTCAGCTCCACAAGCCACTGACAGCGCAGCAGCATGAGGGACAGTGCAGGGCAGTGAGCAATGAGAGAACCTCTGAAAGGCCCAGCTGGGATCAGGATTTTCAGAAAAAAAATTCCACAGCGAAATTTGATCAAAGGCCCAGGCAGAGCCTGTTTTCACCTTTTTTTGGGATGAACAATTGGGTTTGATATCCTGTGGAGCCTGTTTTACCTCAAGAGACCTCATGCATGCACAGCTGGGTCTGGATGGCTCTTCTGTGTGTGCTGGCCATGCTCTGAGGCAGGGGTAGCCACAGAAATTTTAAACAATGGTATGGAGAAATAATATCTGTATGATTTTAAGCTTTCCATGAGTTTGGAGAATGGAGGTATAAATCAGAAGTGAAAGGAATCAGTTGCGGTTTTCTCATTTAAAAAATCAACACTATTTCCGTCAGATGAAGCTATTAACAGCATAGCTAGTGCTGGTTAAGTCTTTCATCTGTCAATCACTTGCCCCTTGAAGGTCAGAATTCCCATTTCTAGATAAATATACTGGTCCTAGACTCCCTTTCCCCTGTCCTTTGAGTCCACCCATCCTTTTGTCTGTCCATCCTTGTCCAGGAGCAGGTATGAGGGATTAGCAGGACCCTGCTGCAGGGATGAATTCATGTACTCTGCCCTGGTTGTTTGCATCAGGTGAGGCTGGGTTGATCTTGCTGGTGCTGAGAGAGGGAACATGGTTTGGAGCTGTGGGCACTTCTAAAATGCAGTAACATGCTTTTGTTTTTTTGCTCCTTCGTAGGCATGAAATGGGTCTGTACCTTGATGCCTCAGACTGGTGAATTTTTAACGCTGTCTCTAGGGGGGAAAAAATGGCTTTTTCATCATATAGATTCTGTGGGGTAAAGGCCTTTCACTGCTTTCTTCTCACTGCTATGATTGGTCTCAGTGTTTCCCATTACAGTGAGATTCCAGACAGGATGATGGTGGTCTGCATCCCCATCCCTTTACCCTGCATCACATTCTACCTGCCTTTTACCCTGCAAAGGTAAAAGGTATCCCACAGCTTTTCTTTCCCCACCCTCCACCGACACCCTGTTTTTCCCTCGTGTGCTGGGCTGCTGAGATGACTCTCCAGTGCTGACTGTGGAGAGGCTGTTTTATTTATATGGTCTGTCTTATTCAGGGAAGCGATCGATGTAAGGATAATCACGCCATTTCAGACAGATTGCTTGTCTCACTGAAGCCTAACAAGCACTGACAGCACACAGGGGAGTGTGTGTGTGTGTGTGTGTGTGCTGCACACATGTGAGGCAGGGCGTGTGATGGAGTGAACTGATGCAATGTCCAAATTTGCCCATCCAGTCAGCAGGTTCAGGAGGAGCTGATTACAAGCAAGGCACTGGAGGCAGGAGTGGCTAGTTCTGATTTCAAATGCATCTCCTTCACATCTGTCTCTGGGGCAGAAAAAAATCTGGCTAGAACCCTTTCTGTGTTCCCTCAAGCCACCTGTGCCCATCACATTTGCCTCTCCAGGCTTTCTCCATCACTGGCTGAAACCATTTAAAATGTCATCATCTCTCTGCTGATCCTAAATTGGCCATCTGATGTGGTTTTAATGCTCTATTTGCTATGCCAACCAGCCTTTAAAACACTCTTCTTTGACTTGCAGGGCTGGCAGCCTTACATCCAGGATGGGTGATGTTACCTCAGAGCCCAGGCTAGGGACTTAGGTCCCCCTGGGTCTAATTTGCTTTGTGCCCAAGGGCACGTCCCTTTGTTCCTGCCTGCTTGTCCATAGCACAGGGCTCACAATGCCAGCCTGTTTCCACAGGCTGTGTATGTTTGCTCTCACCTGTCTGAGTTTGGGCATTGTGTCCGCTGCAACACCACTGGGCTGGTGAAGTGCTCGACTCTTCTGTGCCTGCATCAAGTAGTTCCAGAAATTCCCACATAAGCAAAATCTTTTGCTGAAAGGTGCTTCTAGCAAATTAAATTAAATTGCTTGTGTCTGCCCCCACCATGCCCCGTTTCCCTTTCTCTAACTCCCTCCATCTTGGAGTCCCAAACATGCAGGGATTAAGATTTTTACAGGTACAGTTCCCTCCTGGTTTACCTCACCTGCATGCTGCTGCCCTCATGTTGTGCCCCTGTTACAGCTGGTGGCTCAGTTCAGACATGTCAGGGAGTCTCTCAGCCCCCTGCTTGCCTGTTTAGGGACTGGAGTGTGTGTAGGCTGTAGGGAGGAAACAAATCCCCCCAGCCAGAGCAGGCAGCAGTGGTGCTGGTGTACCAGGGCAGCAGTGCTGCTGAAGGGGATGACTGCTGCTGCAGTAATGATGGAGGGCAGAGCCACTCGAGTGTGGCTGCCTTGCAGCACACTGCTGACTTGGCCTGCCGGGGAGTCCTTCAAGCCCTGATGCTTTGTCACATAGGCTCGGTGCACCCGAGCAAGCCCTGCAGCTCCCTGTGAGCTGCTCTCACCCTGCATCCCTGTGGTAGGTGGCAGGATGCAGCAAGGTACAGGAGAGCAGGGAAAGCAAGCTGGGGGGATGCCACTTCTTCTGCACTTCTGCAAACTTTTGTAAACATATTGCTAATGGGTTGGAGAGAAAACACTCTGAGGAGTTATTTTGCCAAATTTGGAGAGTAATTTCAGTCATTAAGGTACAAAGCAAGGGATTTTAGTGCTACTTTAAGTGTAAATCTCAAGGCAGCTCCAAGGATTGGAGTCGTTGATGATCCTGCCTTGATTATTATTAGAGGTTCTAATCTTTCCAGTGAAAATGAACATAAATGACACCCTCTTGTCTCATATCTGTTGCTGATTTCTGTGAAATCTTCTTGTCAGGCTGTGCAAGGGAGATTCCTGTAGTGGAATCGTTCTTGGGTGTGAGGGGAAAGAGGGTTGAGAACTGTTTAATATTGGTGTTTGTTTAATTAGATGTTGGCATTGTGTCCTGGTTTGAAGGACAGGTGTCTGTTAAGGAAGGCAGGAGCCTCCCTTGGAATGGGAAACTGTAACCCCTCTCCCTCCGAATTATTATAAATCTGAAATCAAGAGGCTCTCAGGCAAAGATATGGGAATAGGAATAACAGTTCTTTACTAATATCTAAAACAAAGATAACAAATAGCAACAGCTATAACATTAACCAACAAAACAGAACCAGAAACCCAGTGGCAGCCTGCTCGGCTTCAGGCACCTTTTCCCTTTGGTGCAGTTCCAGTCACAGCCTGCAGGGGGCGCTCTGGGTGTGATGATTCCCCGGTGGCTGCAGGGGGCGCTCCGGCGTGAGCTCAGGTAGCACACGGCAAATGGCAGCTGCCCGAGGCACGGAGGGATGGAGGAGAGCCCTTGCTCCACAGACCCTCGGGGGGCAGCTGGTGTCGGTGCCACAGCAGGATCCCCGGACACAGGGAGCTGGGACGGCAAGAGGTCCCGACGTGCAGGGGGAAACCCCGCCACAATGTAGCGAGGAAACTTGGAGCGGTGAGGAGGAGCGGGGGGAGAGACAGGCTGGTGGCAGGCAGCTCCCCATGGGCAGAGAGGAAAAGACTCACAGCAGACAGACCGGCAGCTCCGCGCTGGCTTCTCAGGGGGCAGTGGGTTCAGCAGACAGCAGCTCTGACCTCCCGCTCCGAGGGTCCCGAGCAAGAGAGAGTGACCTCCCCCCTGCCCTTGCTTTTCAGTCTCTCCAAATCTCGGGTTGTCAAGCCCTGCTTCCATGAGGGGCAATTTTGCCCCACCCTGCCAAGGAGAAAGGCTCTACCCTTGAGCTTTGTTTCTCTTAAGTACTCAGTCATTTGTGTCTTAGCAACCCATGGGAGAAAAATTCCTGAGGAAAAGAACTAGATCCAACCTTCAACACATTGCTTACTCATTACTGACATATAAAGCTGCAACTCCCATCAGGCTAATGGCATCCTCATCTTCTTGGAGCCTTTCTTTGTCTTTACTCTAGTGGCCAGTGCAGAGAAGTCATGAAGTTGTGGTCTTGGTCCACTGGAAGATCCCTCCCACCACCAGAGCCTTAACTAGGTCTTGTAGGGTGCACATACCTGGCAATGGTCTGTGCCTGGCATTCCTAAGTATCAGAACAATTCACACAGCTGGGAAAAAATTCCAGAAAAAGAGCATGTGTGGTCCTGACATGGGATGTTTTATGCCATCACAAACAATTGCGTGGCTAAGATTTTCCAGGTGTAGGATATTTTGGGGTTCTCTCGATGTTTGGGTTCCAAATGGCTTTGGTTTTTGGAAAATAACCAATAGCCTGCCTTTGAAAATTGTCCTGTTGCAGATGTTTCATGCTGGGCTCCCTTATGGCTGTGTTTCCAATGCTGAACATGTCCCTTGAAGGTCACAACATGGAGCAAGCGTGGAATTTCCTTTAGAAATAAACATAAATGCTGATTGCACTTGGCAATGGGGAGTTAGTAGATGAGTTTGGTTGATTAATGGAGTTAGAACAAAAAAGTTTGAAAAAGGAAAAACTAAAATCATGACCTGTTTTTTTTATTTGTTTGAAGAAGTTTCCCTGATACAATGCTTTCATTGTGCAGATAGTAGGAAAGCGTGAACCCACTGGAAGAACAAATTTTTTTCCCTCCTATTTATTTTCTTGAAATTGGTTCAAATTGAGTTCATAAGGGACAAATTGAAGCTGAATATTAGGAAATGTTTCCTGATGCCATGGTGTAATAGAGCAGAAGAACCTCTCATGTCTGTAATAGAAATGTTGCTTGTGTAGTTTATAGAACTGTGCAAAGTAGGGGACTACAGAGTCCAGGGGCCAGCCCTGCAGGCAGCTTGGTCACCTCTGCCTCTCATGGTGATGTGATGCTCCTGGTGCCAGAGCAGATTTACAAAGGTAAAATCTACTTCATGCAACAGGATTGTGAATTGAAGTGAAATATATGAACAGGGTAAACTGTCAGTGCCACGGAGATGTCATTTAAACCACTGAACTGTGAAATGTGTATTTGCCTCCTCTTCCCTACAGTGTATTTCTAGATTGTCTGACAGTTAAGAAAACAATAGACTTGATTCTTATTTACAGCAACACCTCTTTAACACGCTCTCACAATGCAGCAAGGCCTTGAAATGAGTGTAGCTGTAATCTCAGTCCACTTAAAGGTCTTCTCTATTGCCAGAACTGAGTAAGGAGGCTTTGGGATAAATGAGATTGAAGCCCAGACTGATTAACTGTCCATTTGTACAGCTGACATGAGATGCCCCAACAGGGAGTGCCTTCTGCAGAAGTGATGGGGCCTTTCCAGACAGAGAGAATCGCTGATGTTGGCTGCAGGGCTGATCACCCTTTAGTTTGATCTTACTGGGTGTAAGGCTTGACTCTGTCCCTGGGAAAAAGGACTTTTATTGGGCTCTTTCAACATCCTTATCCCTATTTCTAAGCTCCTTCACAGGATCACTCTGGGCCCCATGAGGTGTGCTGCCTCTGATAGGGATAGAGCTTCTTGCAGGTGTGCTGCTCCTGCCTCTGGTCTCCACTGCTTCCCTAGTCATTGCCTTGATATTTGGGCTGGGGGGAGGCTGTCTCCACTGCTTCACCTGTTGGCCATCACTGTCCTCAAATGGCATGCAAAATCTCCTTTGGAGAGTGAGAGAAGTGTAGGCTGTGGAGTGTGTTTACACAGCTGATTGCTAAGGATCCCTCTGCCCTTTGAGGCAGGGGAAATCTGGGGACTGTGGGCATACATGTGTGTGTGACTCTTAGATGTGCTTTCCGGAATTAATTGAGAGCCAACACAGTACATCACTTCCCTTTCCCAGTCACAAAATGGGGGCAATTGCCCTGTCTTGCCTGATTGTCCCAATTCCTGGACTAATTGTCTTGTTTTTCTAACTTCCTTCCTCTTAGATTTTCCATTATTTGCATTGTGCTCCTACCCTCCTGATGTGAGCTGACGAGGGGAGGCAGGCTCTCGTTTTGGGTTTGGTTTCCAAGCATTAATGTTCTCCTTGCTCTCTTCTCTCTCCTGCAGGTACCTGATCAATGTCACCTTTGAAGGCAGGAATTTGTCATTCAGTGAGGACGGATACCAGATGCATCCCAAGCTCGTGATCATCCTTTTGACCAAGGAGAGGAAGTGGGAGAGGGTAGGACATGTTTGGTAATTCTCAAACTGTGTCAGGAATGAAGATGGGGGAAAGCTCCAGACAAATAATTCCCCCCACCTTTCTGTGCTTCTTGTCAAGGGCTGGCAATCTGCTCCTTGTATCCTAGACCACTGCTATCTCCAATGCCCAGACTGCTGTCTTCTCCATGCAGGATGCCATTACAGTCTTCCATTAGCATGCATAAAAAATTCATCAGCTTCCTTTCTGTACCTCTGAACATAAGTTTTCCGGCCATTCAGAGAAGAGGCCTCCTCTGTGCCATGAGTTTAAATGGCTGAGACAGAAAATATTTCTCTGTATGGCTTGGTGGCAGTGAAGTTCTGTATGCTAAGTAACTATGACTGAGCTACAGCCACACTTAGTAATCTATGCCAGTGTTAACTGTGCTTGATATATCTGGCCAGTGCCCCTTGCAATGGGATGGTGCATTAAGTAGGATGTGAACGTGAGATCATACTGAGTTGTTCAAAGATCCAAATTTGCATATTTTGGAATAATTTGCATGTAACCCAAAGCACCATTTTAGAAATGGTGTGAATTTCTGAGTTAGTGGGAAGTTTTGGTTTGTTTCACCTCCCACATAAATGTCAGTGGTCCAGACTCAGAACAAGCATTTCCAAAGGGTCTCAATTGAAGCAGAGTGGGTAGTTTAAGGGCCAAGAAAATGAGATATAAAAAAGTTATGGGGGTGAGAAGTCAGAGCAGAGGAAGGAGAATTCATCAGAACACTATAGATATGAAGCAGAAGTTGGTCTGGATGCGATCATGTGTATGGTTTAGAAAAATGCCCCTTTTTCCCACCATGCACAGAAAACTTTCTCTCCTTGCCTGCTTGTTCCCTGCATGGACTTGCAAGTGACCTGCTCGGTGAATTCAAGGAAGAAATTAAGGGGGAAATGAGAATGAAATGGGGAGCTGTCAGGAGAAGTGTATTCAGAAAAGAGCTGTAGGAACAACTTGTGAATGAGACAGAAGAGGAATCACATTAGTGCCTGGCAGGGCATTAGGGTCTTCCAGTACTTGCAGGAGTTTGGGAAGAAGGTAAAAGGCCCCAGCTTGTGCCTGGTTTCCAGGAGGACCTGTCTACTCATGGTCTTGGCACTATGCAGACCAGATGAGGGTGTGTGGTCTGGGAGAGTCAGAAGAGGTCTCAGTGGGCCAGGAGTGTGAGGAGACAAATGGCATGGCATAGCATGTGTGGACAACTCTTGGACATAGCTGAAGGCAGGCTGTCTAGATACTGCACAGAGTGTGGACATGCAAAGCTCAGGCTGTAGAGAACTCACGTCAGGCTCAGTCCATCACTCAATTTCATTAAAGCTTACCAGGAAAAGTCCAGGAGGATTTGTTCCTAGCTGGCACCAAATTTGTTCTCATGGGGGAAAATTCCATCGTTAGAGAAGGAAAATGAGGCGGTAGCAGCATGAATCCTCCTAGGGGTTATTAGCAGGGCTGGCTGTGGGAATCTGTTGCTGGAATGCTTTGCGGTCTCTGGGGAGGCACAGCTAAATACAGTCCTGTTTTTAGCTTGCCTGTCACATGCTTCACATGTCGCACCCTCAGCGAAGGCTTGGTGGCTTCTGTCAGTGATAAGAAGGGTTGTTCAGTCTCTGAGAGTGTATTTGTGGTCTGTCAGATGAGCCAGACAATTAGTAGAAGGGATCCTGGTGATCAGGGCTGTTGGGATTAGACCTGGGACCTGCTTGAGCCTTGCTGTCTGAGGGGACTACTTGGCATCCATTAAACCAAAACAATCCTTCATTTCATAGGAGCTGGGGCTGGACTGAAATGAGGCTATGATGAACGATGGTATTAGTGGTAAGAAAAGCACATAGTGCTTCCTGGACACAAATGTTTTATCTTGAAGTGGGTGTCTTGCTCAGAGAGGATCAGATTATTATAATCAAACTCTGAACTGGTTGAATTTTATGCTGGCAGGTTCTTTCTGGAAGACACCAAAGTCATCTCCAACATGTTCTGATCACAGACCAAAACCTTTCATACCTGGAACCTAATGCTCTTTTTCTTATTTTTTCTTCCATTCAGCAGAAATGCAAACATTAAAATATAAGTGTGAAACAGAGATCTTTGCTACAAAGATCATAGTTTTGTTCCATGTTTGCAGAGAGTGAGGCAAAACAAATTGTTGGCCCTTAACAACAGCTCTGCCACAATACAAGAAATTATTAATATATTTTTATCACATAATTCCAATACCTTAATAAGTGTATTGCTTTGGAACATCATCAAAATTCACCCTAATTTTATGTAAATAGCAAGGTGCTTCATCCTGGCAACTTTTAGGCAAGCATTCAGGCAGTAGGAGGCATGAGATGAAAGGGTGCAAGGGAAACACTGATTTGGTCCAGATGCATTCGCTATAGCTCAGTCTTTAACTACACACTTTTATCCATAATCAGATGCTGTGCCTGGAAGGAACATCAAGAGGTCATCTAGTCCCTCCCTGTGCTCAAGAGAGGGTTTAACTAGACTGAAATTATACCTGACAGATGTGTCTCACCTGTTCTGAGAGACCTTCAATGCTAGAAACTCCATGAAATCCCAAGTCAATCTCTTCTATGGCTTTTTTCTCCTTACCCTGCTAAGTTTTTCTAGTGTCTAACCTAGAATTTCCTGGCTGCAATTTAATCCCATCAATACTTTGTGTCTCCCTAATGGACATAGGGAATTGTTTATTTGCTACCACTTCTTATTGTCCCTATGTGGGTTTGAAGTCTTCTATCATTTTGTCTCTCAGTCATCTCTGGTGTGATTAAACAAGAATTTGTTCATTCCCTCTTGGTAGGTCATGTTCTCTAGTCTTCTGATCATTTCTGTTAGCCTCCTCTGAATTTAGTAACACAGTTTGCAGCTCTGTACAGCTTGGTGCATTTGATTATTGAAAGATGGCAAATGGATTTTGAGGGTATGTCTCATGGAGTAGAGATATATAAAAATATATGTTTTAAAATAGGTGTGAAGTCTTCCATTTTCTGAGCAGCAAAGATCCAGACAGTGACTGAACTGTTTCAGGATTTCAGGTGTGTGAAATCTTTTGCGATTTTGATTTTTTTCCCAATTTGGGAATAAATATCTTCACAACCTCACCAGTTATTTCAGAATAGGAATTAATTTTCCAGAGGAGCTGCAGCTGCCCCCAGACTCTGATGATGATAAATCTCCTCATGAGTGCTTCAGAGAAACTGAAGCCTTTTTGGGCTGACAATCATGAAAGAACAAGAAGAGAAACCACTTTCTACAAGGGGGCAGTAACTTGAGCTCTCCTGCTTGTCTTAACCATGAGTAATGATTCATCATGATAAGAAAATGTGCTGAATTTCATTCACTTCTCTGTACTCTGCTCCTTGGGGACAGAAGGCTGCATGCCTTTTCTCACTACCTTTTCATCAGCTGGTTAGTAAAGCTCTGCTTCACTGGCCAGATAGCCTAGGTGTGTTTTGGGTGCTGAGATGCCCCTGTTGTATTTATCACAGAGGTGCAGGTACGAGGATGGAGCTGGTGAAGGAGGTCTACTCTTATGCCCTACAAAGGGCCATGCCTCAGTGCAGTGATGAGTGGGGGCCAGATGTCTTGCAAAGTGAGGCAGAGGGTTTGTGTCAGTGGGTTGTGATATTTTGTGTGGGAAGAGTTTTCACCCAGTATTTTTCTTCACTGCTTGCCTTTCTCTTCTGCTCTCCTATGATCCCACATATGATGAGGATTTAATTCTGGGTTCATGATCCCTTTGTGAGAGCTAGCAAGTGCTGCTTCTGGCAGTAATTAGGCAGGCTTTTGGACTTCAGACAAGACGACAGCAGGCAAAGACTCCGTGTAGAGGCTTTATTATGACCTTCACCTTGCAGTGTTCTTGTGCCAAGACAAAGACTAAAACTACTAAAGACTACTAAAGACTACCAGCTATCACGCAGTGAAAATTCCTTAAATACCATTACACAGACAGGATATGTCATCATATAAACAGGAAAGATGTTCACCACAGTGTTCCCCAATCACCTGGGTTATTGCACAGTTTTTACCTATTATGGTAACAGGTAAACAATATCCTATAAGGTCACAAACTATAATCCTCACTCTCAATAGGTCCAGAAGGCCACAAACCCACAATCCTCTCTCCATGCCCACCCCTGGTGACCTGGATATGCTTCCATGGTCACCTCTGGGCCTAGGGAAGAGGCTTATTGTAGCATTCAAGACCTACTTCTCTATAACACACATAGTGTAACCCCACACTGCTATCTCCAGCTCTTGCTCACATCATCCTTCTCTACTGAGTCCTATCCCACTAGCTCCCTCCCAGAAGTCCTCTCATTAGCTCCCAGATCCTTCCACTGGCTTCCTCATTTTCCCCCAGCAAACTTGGGGATGACACAAATGTTATGAACTTTGAGGCCCTCTTTCAGATTCTTTCTCTAATTACTAGTGAGTTTTGCATCACTTCTATCACTAGTTTGTGCTCAGCCTCTCTGTTTTGCTGGTGCTTGTCTTAGGTTACAATGGTATGTATTCTATCACCATCTTCATGGGATGTTGGGGCCAGGTGGGGCAGTGTTCCTGGCTCATCCTTGACGGCTCCGGGACATGTTCTCTAATGAGCCAGCCGTTGGAGCCAGGTGGGGCACTTTGCTTTGCTCATCCCTAATGGCTGCAGTTAATGGGCCATTGAGTCCCACTGATAAACTCCATCATCCCATTGTGAGATGCCCCGCCCAGGATGAGGAACCAATGTATCTCTATCTGCATATAAACTAGGATTTGAAACACCACAAGTCAGCTTTTCCACTGGATTCCCAGAGGAAGATCAGACCCTTCTACACCACCACTGGACCTTCAGAGGAAAACTACACCTTTCACAGGATCACTGCTTCAACAGAACCACATCTATCACTCCCAGAGGACTGCAGCCACCTTCTTAGTGGACTACTACCAACACCCTGACCGACAGGGTGTCAGGTTGTATTCTGACTCTGTCAGTGTTTTTGTACTATTGCATTTTTCTATTAAATTGTAGTTCTGACTTTGAGCCTCTCACTGATTTGCTTTCAAACTACCACAGTGCTTCTCTGCCTCTTCTCTTAGGTGTGTTACTGGGAATTCAGAACACCTTTCCATGAGGCTCATGACACCAACTTCTTGTGCCACTCCAAAGAGTCCTTTGATTTGCAAGCTCCCTCCATCTCTTACGAAGCAAAGCCCCGGGTGATGGTTTTGGTCAAGGTGCCACTACAAGCCATCTTAGAGGACAGACGGGAAACTTATGTTGAAAGATTCATTCTCCTTGCTGCATGTACTAATCCTCTGCCCCTATCAACCTTCACATCACTCAGCAGATAGAATGTTTGCCTACTGCTGGTGCTATAATTTTCAGCATTTGACTTTTGAACCCTTCCATTCCAGCAGGGTCTGTTCTGCTTCCTCTAGCCATTGGTGTGACCATGATTACAAATTCATGGACAGGCTGCTCCTAGCCTGTACCCTTACACCATTGTACACATTAGTGCTCCCTGGGAATGGGGCCATTTGCTGTGACATCCTGTCAGCTGCCTCAGTGACTGTGGACTTCCAGGACTTCCTGTTTTCCACCCTCTTGCAGCAGGAACAGGGTGGAAAATAGTGCCACTACTCTCTGCCACATGGGCTTTCCACAGATGTGTTCAGCCTTGATCACAGTCTACATAAGATGAATTTGTGAACTTCTTTGACCCTGTCTCCAGCTTGGGACAGAGCACCATTATACCCATCCGTGCCTGGGAAGGGTTCCCCTGGGGTATGGCAGGGAGATATAGAAAGAAAGAAGGATTTAGAAGAGAAAAATGAAAAATGAAGATTTCCCTTATCTAAAAAAATGAGGAATGAGAACAAGATAAATCTTTGGACACCTAAATGATTGTTGAAAAAAGGACATACTGGTCAGCTGCTTTTCGTGCCCCAGTAGGGAGAAAGAAGAAGTTGTCTTGCAAAATTTTCAAGCAGAAATAGTTAGATATGTAGGGAGCTGTCTAATTATTGGCATGGTGAGACATGGTGAGGCTCATTCACTGGTAGAGATTAATTTGCTGGAGGACACAGAGAAAAATATCCAGCAGTGCAGGATCTCAATCTATCTTGTCCTGCCTCCGAGCTGGTAGGTGCAGTAAGTGATCTCTTGTGGTTCTCTGCCTGCCTACATTTCTGTGATTAGATGAGCAAGACGAACCTGAAGAGTGTCTCACAAAAAGCTGCTTATTTCATAGGAAAGAAAACCTGGGTTATGGACAAGCTGATCAGCAGAAACTTCAAGCCTGATCCAGTGAGGACATAATTTCTGCAAGCTTCTACCCTGAACCTTTTGTACAAGCAGGCAGTTGGCATTTGAAGGCTATTGTGCATGGCTGTGAACAAAAGCTCTTACAGAGGCACTTGTCACCTCCTGAAGTCTGCACCTTTGGGGAGTTGATGAACACCACAGAGATGCTGAAGAGACTAGCATTTAATGGTGATGCAGCTTTCAGGCCCGATCTCAAGTCTTTCTGTGCATTAAAAGAAATATTCACTGTCATCTCTTTGTGTGCTTCAATATCCCAGTGGCAGAAATAACAGGAGAGAGGAGGAAGAGGACTGAAAATACTGATCAGTGTTCTTGGCTTTTAGTAACGGTCTATGTGGTACTGACCAGTCCATGAAGAATCAATATGAATCATGTTATCCTATCTGTTATATTGCTTAGCAGAAGGAAGGAGTTCAATTTTTTAAATTTCACTTTCTTAGAGAATAAAAGCCTCCTTAAAGAAGGCCCTTTAAAAAATAGGAGAGGAACAAGAATGTAGGGTTGTGAGGTGAAAACTGCAGCTGTACAAACCCAAGTCTTCTTTGAAGGCCCTCCCTTGCCTTTGGAAAGATGACTAGATTGTTTGAGACAGTTTCTTCCTCATGTTGTCGGGTGCCCACGTAAGCAAGCCTTTCTCATCGCTTACACATGCATGCACATGTATGCTTGCCTCCATGGGGTAGAAGTTACTGCCTTTGATCAGGTTCTGCTCTGTGTGTGGAGTTATGGCGTCTTGCCTGTGTGTCCAGGGAGGAAATTATTTTTTATTCCACTGACTCCTTTTACAGTGAGACAAGATTGGATTGTTTTTGCCAATCAGTCTTGTTTTGCTAATTTTGCTGTGTACATGGGGATTTATGACTCATTGTCCCTGGGGAGAAATGGCATAGAAGTTTGTTTAAACCTACTCAGAATAAATGGCTGATTCTGTTCCCATAGAACCAGTTTTTAGAAGGATATAGCTTCTCTTAAGGCACAGGGACTGTTCTGGATTCAAGCACATATGGCTGAAATTAGAACCGGAGTCTGTACATGCATTTCCCCCCTTATTTTTAAAGTGCTCTTTCTGGACATGTCTCTAAGAGACCATAATTTGCTGAATGCCTTACTTCTCATTAGACAGCAGACTTGCATCAAAGAATACATATTTTATGGATATCCCACTCCCAAGTGAGTGTCCCTTAGATACCTGAACTAGGTCACATCTGATGGGTCTGTTTATGACCCTGATTCAATCAGACAACCAGATAGCTTTATTTGTGCACCTATGCTGCACCCACTTCCAGGATTTGGTCTGACTTCTCACAGTTGACCAGGATCTAACTGTATGTATTTGCGGCTAATTATGGCCATGTTAATCTTACACTGACTCCTAAGGAGAAGGGCAGATTCAAGTGCCACACAAAGCCTTCCTTATCAGAGGATAAACGGACCAATCTTTCTGAAGAAGCCTTCTACGTAAATCTTGTGGACATGCTGGTCAAACTGTGTCTTTTCTGGATTACTGCATCCTGCAATGATAAGTTAGTTTAGCTCCAACCAAAGAGAGCATATTGGGTGTCTATTCCTAACCACTGTATGTTATGTCATTATAAGCTGTTCACTCTCTTTGCCTCTTGCTGAAGCAGTTCCTGACTTTGTTTGCTTGAATTTTGGAGTGTATTTGTATGATTCATGAGCCTGCAGAAAAATATTCTGGCTCCTCTCCACCAGACCCTACTCCCTTGCTACTGGAGGGAATTCTTACATTGAAACAATGACAGCTTCTTTGAGAGAACTAGTCCTCTTATGCAAACCAGATATTGGAATATCTGGAGATCTTTATTAAGCCCAGGCTGTAGTTAGAATGCCTCCTACCATTTCTGTGCTGGTGAAGCTGATGAGGGTGATAGCAGCCATCTGACCTTTACTGAAGTTGCCAACCTAACTCCTTGGACACGGCATCCCAGAGGATTGTGCTCAGTGTACTGATGTGATAACATCCAGCCACAAGAGAAGACTGCCCTCACCTTTGTTGTATTCCAGATGAGAACTCTTGTCTGGAGCTTTCTCTCAGCTGACTTGCTCATGTCACACAGTGAGAGGTGCCACTGTAACCCCTTGCCACGTGTATGTGCAGTCACCTCTTGCACGTCATCATTGCTGTCCCCAGCATCCAGTTAAGGACTTGGGACTCTGCCCTGTAAGGAGCTGAGTGAGTGTCACAGTAGAGACGGACACACGACACGCGAGTAGTCCAAGGACAAAGAAAAGCTCCTTTATTAGTTCGTGCTAGCATCTTTATACCCTTTTTCCCAGCTACTGTGATATGCTATTATTGGCTGCGTGACAAACAACACCAAGGCTGTCTACATAACAAGAATCTTTCCCAGCACATCCTAACAAGCTACTCAAGCGGTTAACTATACACTATAAGTCCTCTGCCACATCCCTGATGCTCTTCGGCAAGGCCATCTCTTGGTCCGGTGCAAAACATCCCCCTTGATTATCTTCTTGGCTGTCCTTCACTGTGGCTGCAGGTGTTCATACCATCACTGTCTCATGGCGCTTTCTCACAGGTAAACTCTGATCGCTTCTAAGTCCATGTCCAAGAGGCTTTCAGGCCTGCTGTAAGCCTCATCCATCCCCACAAGTGAGCACTAACAAAAAAGGTGCCTCCTACCCCAAAGTGGTTACACTTTAATTACAAGACAAAAGGTGGCAGATGGATAGATGGACCAACGGGGGAGTACAAGGGAACAATCAGACATTAGTCAGCATAGTAGGCAGCAGGCTTTACACACCAACTGCCTCACTCTTGTGAAGGCTTTGATAGGCAGCGGAGAATTATAACTGGCTTTGTGCAGGCTTATGGGAGCCTCACTGAGTGTGAAGGGCAGACAGGGAAAAGCAGTAAAGGTACTTGGAGAGCTGCAGCTGAGAAGGTGCAGATCAAAAATACCCAGTGCTGCTGAAAAATTTCCAGTTTTCTTAATATCTGAGGGGATAATCCTAACTACAGAGAACCAAAAAACCTCTGGTAAGGCCACATCTTGCAATGCAACACAAACTCCCAGTACAGAGCTGATGTGCTAGTGCCAGAGCCACATTGCTTCTGGTTGAAACCCTTCCTGCTTGCCAGCAACTTGGAGATTTCCATGGCATGTCAGATGCTGCTGTGTATCTGTGTTCCTTTAATCATGATCATTTCAGTGATTGTGGGAATGTTTCATGCCAGCATGTTGAAAATAAACATCCATATATTAATGCAGGAGATAGCTGATTTGATCTGGGAACATGAGCTTTCAGGCATGGGTACAGTAATTACATATTCCTCTCACAGCACAGTATCAGGGATCCATCCTATCATTATCCCTGATCAGTCCACAACATCCTCAACCCCAAAACCCAAAAAAACCCAAAAAACCCAAACCAGGAAGGGTAGTTTGATTTGGTCCCTAATTTCAATCTGAACACAAGAATGAATTTCCCCCCAAATTCCATGTGCAAGTGAACTGACTGAAGTGGCTGAGGTCACTTGGCTTGTTCAGCCTGGAGGAGACAGCAGAGACCTCACAGCAGTCTCACAGAATTCACAGCTTCACAGAATCACAGAACATTCTGAGTTGGAAGGGACCCACAAGGATCATCAAGTCCAACTCTTCCTCACGAGGGGAAGCAGACAAGCAGACACTGATCTCTTTTCTCTGTGACCAGTTACAGGACGCAAGGAAATGGCATGAAGCTGTGCCAGGGGAGGTTTAAGCTATATATTAGGAAAAGGTTCTTCACCCAATGGATGCTTGGGCACTGGCACAGGCTCCCCAGGGAAGTGGTCACAGCACCAAGGCTGCCATAGTTCAAGAAGTGTTTGGACAATGCTCTCAGGCACATGGTGTGATTCTTGGGATGGCCCTGCCCAGGGCCAAAAGTTGGACTTCAGTGATCCTTGTAGGTCCTTTCCAGCTGAGGATATTCTAAGATTCTATGATTCTGTGACTATTTATCAGCCCAACAGTAATTGCTTCATCTGTACTGCACTCAGGAGTGACATGAACAGGTTATGTATCTTTCAATACTGGATAGATACACAGCGTAGCCACTTTCACCTTCCCTTGCTTTGTGCCATCATCCACTAGAAATCACTTCAGGGAGTCTGTACCAGTGAGGAACCACACAGGTGCCATTGGAAGAGGAAGTTTATTTCCTATTGCTTTTGGTGGCCAGCCTGTGCCATGAAAAGGCAGCTGAAGGAAGCATGGGAATTTAGGCAGCTTTAAGATTTGAAATTCATGAAGAGATGAGGGCACAGAAAGCTAGTAGCCAACCAGAGTCTGGAGAAAGCACTAGCAGAGCTTCAGCTGAAGGAGACTTACGGTGAGTGAATGTGCCCCCAGGGCCTGAGGGTGTTCAGTTGCATTTGCTTGAGACTGTCTCATGTCAGCAACATCTTTGCTTGGCCTTCGAATCCTTTGCTTTTTCTATTTTTACATTATCTGAATGTTATTAACTGGAGGCTCTGTTTTCGTTCCATGGGGCTTGAGAGAAGAAGGGAAGTGCTGCGTATTCATAGGACCCTATGTTTTACTTTCTTTTGCCTTTTTCTTTCTCTTTCTCCTCCTCTTCTCTATTTGTTTTTGGTAAGATTTTGGCAGTTTGCTTTTCCTGCCGTAAAAGTCTGGCCACATTTGCTTCTGAATGAATTTGAAATAAGGTTTTCCTAATATGAAATGGCTCAGACCTTTTTTTCAGTAAGAAATACCTTGTTCGTTGTGTCTTTGGCTTGGTTTGTTTCTCTCCTCTGGTGTTGGCTCTAGTCAGTGTTCCTGTGGTTGTTCTCACATGCTCCTTGTTTTGTGTTTGAAACCTGGTTGTACATGGTTAACTTGGCTTGCTGCTGAACTGCATCTTAACAGTGTTTTTTACTAGACCGGGACAGTGTTTTCCCTTGTGGTCTTCCCCACACTGTAATGTGTAACCTTCTCTGCTGTTTTTCAAAGGTGTTTCAGTGTTAAAACTGTGGTTATCACTGGAGCTACTCTGTGCTTGAGTTACTCTCACTGCTCATGAGCTCTGGCATGCGCTCAGTGTCATCGATTTGAGCATACAATATGTTCAGCAACGATTGTTTTCCCTGTGCTTGAACTGTATTTTCCTCGAGTCTGTAATTTTTTCAGACTGCCTTTGGTAACGTTAGATCCCAGCTCTGACTCTTTCGTTGCCTTGCAGTGCTGTCTGAATTTCTGTCACCGTCCTTTGGCCTTTCTTCCTTGTGAAAGGACCTGTCATTTACTGACCTGGGTTTAATTCTAAAATGTGCTGGGAGTTGTGCTGTCTTCTGCTGAGTCAGCAGTTTGACAGTCTTATTTAATTTCCTTCTGCTGGGCTAGCTGCATGCTGCAATGTCTCCCACCATGGCAAGCCTGAAAGGCTGTTTGACAGCCGTTTTCTTGTTCCCCCTTAAGCTTTCAAATTGGTCTGCATTTTGTGTGACGGTTTCTGGTGCTTGTTTCCCTTAGGTTTGTTTCCTCAGTTCCCATACACGATAATGACTTACACTTCTATTGTTCCTTCCTTCAAGAAGGATCCTAAGTGCTTTGTAAAATTAACATAGAGGCAACATTTCACTGAGTAACATTCAGCCACTCGTGTGGTGGAATGGGGTTAGGCTGCTTAATGATGCAAAATAGCGCTGCACAGCCATGTAAGGTAAGGAACAGGAGTCTCAAACAGAAGGAGGAGAGGAATTTTTAATTAGATTCTGGCCAACTTTGTCCACCAAGTCTGTTTTTGGGGAAAATTACATGGATCATTAAATAAGAGGAGTGATAAGGCCTGTGTCCTTCCCTTTCCAGATGATAATGCCTCAGCCTCAGATACATGGTGGGAGGAACAAAAGAGTCTGTGAAAAAACATAGTTCAGGATCAATGAAAATATTAATTAATTTTGGCCAGATATGGAGGATTTATTTTGGAAGTTTTATTGCTGTAAATGAAAACTGACATATCAGTGTTTTCATGTAGACTCACAAAAGCCTTTAGATACCATTCACAAAGGTGATGTGGAGGATAAAATGGCAGCATCTTCCCCCAGAACCCAGAGCCTCATTAGGCAAACAGTGAGGTCAGACTACTGGGCAGTGGGAAAACTCTATTCAAATAATTTCTGCCTGATTCAGAATGGAGACTTAAACTGTGGTCTCTGTCACCTCTCATGAGAAAAGTCTAGCCTTTGGGACTGGGATTTTATTTTTTATTTTATTTTTGTAATTGATACTTCGTTGCTAGTGAGTACTTGAAGTGTCTCTGCAGATGTGTGTTTTGATCCAAGTTTCCAACACTTTTATTATTCATGTCTGGTAAAGAACATGATTTTTTTGTGTGTGTTGAAGGACTGAGTTTGATTAGTGGAAAATTCTAAAAAGCAAACAAACCTGGGTTTAGATGGAAGAAATACCTGGGTTTATATTGAAGTAATACCGTTAATTTTTTTTATTATTATTTTAAAATTTATTGTTCATACCTTGCTTTGAAAAATCTTTTTTTGCACAACATCTTCAGAACACCATTTTGGTCAGTGGTGAAGCATGCAGTGCAGTCCCTTATGTGACTGGAGAAACTGCACAGTGCAATGTCAATGCTAACAGGTGTTGCACATCTTTTTGTTCTCCCTGTAGATCTATCCTGGTTTATGTAATCATGTGGTTTTTGAGAGGAAATAGTCTTTTCTGGCAAATCAAGTTATATTGGGTGCAGCACTGGACAGCAGAGGTGTGCTGCAAGTTTTCCAGTCTAAACAGTGTCATACAACAATCTCACCTTCCAAGCTAGGAGATCTGGAAATAGCAGAAAGAGTCCATTCTGCAGTCTGCTGCTGGAGATCAGCTCTGGCACACCGAGTTAACTGTTTGCTCTAAGCATCATTTGAGTGTTTTAAGAATTCAGGATTGTTCAGGTCACTTCTTTCAGGCGAGTGCTTTACTTCTGTTCTTTGTAGAAGTGGGAACTATTTGCTTTCCTTCTTAGATGTGTGCTCATTTTCACCGAGGCCAGAGTTCTTTGTATTGCTGCATTAAATTATGTTTGCTTTGTAAAGACTGCTGGGATTATGGCAGAATCTCATTTCTGTAGCTTTTTTCACCTTTGACAGGGGCTACCTGTGGACAGCTGCTTTCCTTGAGCTTGTCCTGTGTGTGTAGATCAGCCTGCATTTGTAGTTTCCACCAGGTTCACGCCGTGTTCCTTTTCTTACAGGTGAGTGCTTTTTGAAGTCTCGGGTTTTGGAAAGGCTGAGGAACAGACCCATAGAGAGCTCCCTGTGTCTCTATTTGAACATTTGTTCTATCCATGCTCTGTCTCCTATTTGGGTCCAGAATAAGTTCTGTGTGTGTAATTATTTTTCTGCTCATTGCCCAGACACCTTGCTCCAGCCCGGGACTAATGGAGACACTGTCTTACAAATAAAGATTAAAAGAGCACAGTCTAGTGAAATCGGCCCTAGGAACTTTCTCCATTAAGAAGTCCCCATCTCAAATAAGCACTCTGAAAGATTCCCAGGGCTTATTGTGCAATGTTACTTGAACTTTAGTTAAAACCTGTTTTCTCTGGCTCACCTGTGTCTCACTGGATGCTTGCCTGGTTCCAGAGGGTAGATTTTCCCCAAATTTATATTTTTGCTAGATAGGGAGTATGATAATTTTCTGCACATGTTTGAAGGGAATAATCAATAAGAAAAGGAAGGACTTCTTTAAGACAATCCAAGTGAATGTAATTAAAGAGTAATGGGGAGGCAGGGGGTAGAGAAAAAGTGCATTTAAATGTAATATTGGGAAAGAGCAGGTTCTTTTAGAAGATGCAGAACAGTAGTCTGATGGACGTGCTGGGAGCCTGCTTGCTGTAGCTGTTGACTATGTGACAGAACAGACCACATGGGAGGGAGATGGAGAGGAACTGACAGCAGACACATCCACCAAATTTTTTATTTTCTTTGTTCCATGTCTGTCAGTGTGTTGCTCTGGAGGGAGAGCAGCACAATTCCCCCCCAGGAGAAACCCTGCCTCTCCCAGATATGTTCTTCCCCCAGCAGCCCTGCCTGCCTTCCTATGGGCAGGAATGTAGAAGAAATTTCCTTTGCTTGATGGGAGCAGGCCCAGTTGGTGCCATGAGAGAGGGCTGAGAAGCCCCTGATGCCCTGAGGAGGCTGGCTGGTCTCTGCACTGCCTGCTTTGTGCCTGCACAGGTGGAATTTTCCAGGATCATCCCCCTCTGCCACCACCACCACTTTGCAAATTCCAAGAAATGCAACTCATGAAAATGCATTCTTAGCACACAGCTGACATGGTCAACATCTGCTTTCTAAAGAGAGTGCTGTGAGAGATTTCAAATTGCTGCACTGTGGAAAACAATGACTTGGGGTAATTATAGATACCTAACAATACTATTTAATTTCTTCTGCCATATCTTTCCTATATAGTGTATCTGGTAATGCTTCAGAGAGCTGAATAATTCTGACAGAGGGCAGTGAAAGGGGTAGGTAAGGGAGGACAAAAGTTCCCCGTGTTTTCAGCTGGAATCTGAAATGAAGGAAATGTGAGCAAAAGAGTAGGCGTTTTCAAGTCCTGCTACAGAAAGGGGACCTTTGCCTTTTTTGTGCAGTACCTGCAGGAGTAGGTAGAGGATGTGGATGATGAAGGCAGCTGAGGAAAACAGGACCTCCAAGCACAGTCTCACAGGACAGGGGGAGCTTAGCACAAAGCCTCACTGGTAGCTGGGGTGCTGCTTGACACCACTGCTTCTGATCAGGCTCAGAGCTTGGCATCCGAGGAAAAAGGGAGGCGAAATTTATGAGGTTGGACCTGTGACCAGTCGCGAGACTGACTCTTCCAGGAGACAATTCAAAGTGCCTAAAAATCAGACCCCTGCTCAAAAGCACCTTTGCTTTCTCTGGTACAGAGGGAGCCTGAAAAGGCCACTCTCAAACAGGCTCAAGTAGGACAAGTGTGGGTCCTGGCAATGTCTCCTCTCTGCTTCACAAGCTCTGTTGCTCTGTTGGCACTACATTCCAGAGATCCTGGATAAGCTGTGTGTGTCCACAGTAAAGACTCATCCTGGCAGCACAGGGCCAGCTGCTGTGATGACGTACGCCCCAAGAAGTGCTCACATTCCCTGAGGACTTCTGCAGTGGAGAGGGCACCACAGGGGACACTTCGGAAGAGGCTCAAGGGTCAAATAGGTGTGGGAATGTTTAGGAGGTGTGGGAAGAGGGTTTAGGAGAAGCCCTCAGAGACTAAGTGGCACATGTGAAGGGCACAGTGAGAACACTGGAGAGCAGAAGTGGAGAGCAGTGGGCAAAACCAGAATTTGGGGATATTAGATGTTGGTTCTGGCATCAGAATGGAGTCACCTAGGAGAGGGGGGCCTTGGGGACTATTGAACCTTTCTGTAGAGCCAGCAGCAGGAGAAGGATGTTATGGGAGGTTGCTATTTGTCTTGGCTTGCTATGCATCCATGGTCAAAGTAGATAAAAAAGGATGCAAGGTGAAGATGTAGCCCATGTCTCAAGCCCTTGGGATGTTATGTGCTTTCTGCCCTTGTGCTGGGTGCTCTGTCCCACCTCAGTTGCTGTCCCCAAGACAAATACAGATGTGCAAAGTTGAAGTGAAAGGCAGTGGAGGTTTTCTAAAGGGATGATAGAAGTTCAGACAGAGACTTCAAGCTGAGGACTTCCCAATTAGTATGGCTTTTACTGGTAAATTATCCCGTGAAGGCAAACTCTTAAGTATAATTTCATGTAGAGGAATGCACCAAAAGGGGTATAATGAAGATATTCATATTATGGAAGTGTGACTGTTATCCTGGAAGAAGCACTGGTTTGTCTATCCTGCTCATTGGGGCTTTGTAGCAGGGATATGTAACCTGAAGAGCTGTTGATGCTGATTTGTTACAATACTTAAGTGTAGGCCCTGGGAAAGAGGCCTACATATGCAAACATATGGATTTGAGTTACTCTGGCCTAAAGCAATTTATATTGAATTAACTTGCAGAAAAACTTCTGGAAGTTTCTTAGGTGGAAAATTAGTATTTCAATTATTTTTTTTTAATTTGAAGTGCTTATTTTCATAGAAAAACCCTAACTTTTTTGAGAAGTCTGAAAGTTTGAAAAGTGACACTCTAGAGTCTTTTATGGCTACAAACAGGCACTTTTTTTTTGTTTGTTTTGTTTTTATCTCAGATTTTTGACTACTATTTTGAAATTTTCAACAGCAGAAGTCAGGGACCTCCTCTCATTTCTATTCAAATAGATATTTTTGTGTGCTTCAGGAAGCCAGAAACATGAACCAGATGATTCTGGTATTAAAAAAAAGAACATACTCTTAGCTTAGCCACTGTACCTCCTTCAGAGGAAATTATCATCTCTCTCTGCTCCAGAAAGTTTTGCAGTGATAAATGCAAAACTGTGCAGATGCTGATGGAATAACCAAACCTTGGTTTCTGAGGAAAAAGCTAGGGATGGAAATCAGTTCAAGGTTGAGATCCTGAAAATGTTCAAGGACAGTTGGATGGGGCTTTGAGAAACCTGGTCTAGTGAAAGGTGTCCCTGCCCATGGCAGGGGGCTTGGGACTGGATGATCTTCAAGGTCTCTTCCAACTCAAGCCATTCTGTGATTCTGTGACCCTGGACAAATCTGAAGCTGTGATCCCTGTTGAGGGCTTATGAAGGGTATGGTGAACATGGGCACAGCTGTGTGGCAGGAAGTATACAGAAAGTATTGGAAGGAGATATAAGAATGAATGTTAAATATTTAGACAGCATCACAACTTTGCAAGATGGTTCATAAAATTTAAAGCAAAAAAGAGGTGTTCTGTTCTTGAAAGGCCTCTCTCACAGACCACCCAGACATGATGCTCTATAGTGACATGCAAAGCTTGTCTTTTCCTTGCTGCCTTCTGCTCTCTCCCACTTCTGTTGCTGCAAACCAGACTATTCTGAGTTATATTGGTGCTGTAAAAATTGTACTGCACTTCCCGGCCCAGCCTCTCTTTCTGGGGCACAAGCACAATCTCTGTCCTCTGGTGGGTTGGGACAGCAGTTCTTGCCTGGTTCTTCATGTGAAATGCACATGCTTAGGAAGTCTTTTCATGTTCTCCCAACATTGTCCCTCCAGACAGTGCTGGACAGGATTGTGGTGGAAAGCTCAGCAAAGTCAGAAAAGGAAGATAGCCAAGAAAAGGGGGAAGAGGTGGGAAGGTTTAAAATAAATGACTCCCATGAGATCTATTTTGAAAGAAAATTGATTGCATCCTTGGTTACAAACATGGATCTTGGGGATGAGACTAAGCCAAGGTTATTTCTGCTTGAAATTTTGCAGTTACTGGTCATCTATTTCTGTAGCACTTTGCAGAGCAGTGAACTGAATACTGACTGTCACATGGCCAGTCAACTATCTACCTGAAGCATAGCACTGACAGCACTGGAAACTGGAACTGACTTCAAGGATTTCCTGACATCACCACGGCCTCTATAGAAAGAGGAGACAGGTTACCAGCCTTCTGTGAGAAGCTCTAAGAGATACTGCAAACACCTATCTTCCAAAGTAGACGACTTCTTGCTTTATCTGCCTGCCTGTCAGAGGGCTTCCTTACAGATGAATGTAGTTTCTGAGTTGCCTGTGCAGAAGTAGAGCTGAAAAATCTCTAATTTTCTTCACCTGTTTCAGCTTAGGTTTGGGAACAGGGAAGCTCTGAAGGTTATAATTACCCTGATCCAGTTGCTGAGTCAGACATGCTTTTTATTAACACCTCTGTTCTGTTCACTTCAGCTTCAGGGTAGTTTGAGGTAATTGCTTATCTATACAAGGGTGGTTGGTCTGGGGGATAAAACCTCCATGTAAGTGTGAGTGGCATCTTTCTTTGATAATTTTCAAGGCTCAGAATTGACTGGAAGAGGCTACAAGGGCTCAGAAAAGCACTAGACAGTGTTCCAGTTTGCCCATGAAGTGAGACTGGATGGCTGATCTCCCGTTACTAGGGTGTCCCATCTATTTTGTGTTGGACATGCAGACAAGAAGTAGCACCACAGCTGTTTAAAAACATCTTTATTTTGATTTTACTTGTAGTGTTTTGTTCCCTTCTTACTGCAGTCATTATCTCTCTTGCTACTGGGTGTATAGGAGCCTATGCCAAAGTCATAGTGAGGTCAGAGATGTTTCATTGAATAGTGCTCATACACTGACCCTACAGTACATATCTTTTTCAGGGGTGGATCTACCTTGTTTTGTGTTTCTGGTGCAAGTGAAGATACTGAACTTGTTCTTCAGAGCCCTCTGTGGCTTTGCATCCTCAGTAGTTTATAGGTTTATCTTTCAGCCTGGATTGAAATCAGGTTTGTGCGTGTAGCTTACAGGTGGTGTGGTCTTCACACAGGTGCTAGACACTGATACTTTCTTCCATGCTCTTGGTAAAACATAGGCAAAAGGTTGCTGACCTTTAAGACAAGTTGCACCGCCTGCCTGCTTGCTGAGGCTGTTTCTGAGATGTTTTTCTTCTTTATGGGCTATGGAGGTCTCTAATGTCATTTTTCTGACCTTGTGTTAATTGGAAGTGTTTCCATGGATGTTTTTCAATTTTATTGCTATTGCACTTGGAGAGATTGAAATAATACACAATACAGAATGGGAAATAAATAAACCTAATGATCTTATGAGGTTTGGCAAATCTTACATCTGTGGTGCCTGGAGCATCCTTGTTGGCTAATAAACTACTTGTCCCTCTTTTTCTGGCTTCTCTTCTGGAGAAAGTGTTCTCATAGGATCTCTCTCTTGAACACAGTGAGTCCCAGGATTGCCAAGGAATGGGAGGGAGGGCAGGGGACAAGGGCAACACACTTCGACTGGAGGAGATGCAGGGCAGTAGGGAACTGTGAAATGTGGAATGTACGAAGTGACATATCAAAGTGGAAGTTCACTCCTTTGTTAATCAAGAATTAAAAGAAGAGTAGTCAACAAAGTGGCCTTCGCCTGGGTTAGAACAATTCCTTAGCTAATTTCCTTAGCAAGATGACTGATGAGTTCTGGTCGGCTTGCCAGAAGGAGTCCCAGGAAATGGGACTTGGTCAATAAGGGAGGATCAGCCCAGCAGCCCGGCGAGCTCCTCAGGCCCTTGTACTGCAACAGTGCATGAGGTGAAGCTTCCTCTTTCTGTTGGTGCATCTGCAGAAAGAGAAACCTTCTGGCTTGTGGATGGACTGACCTACAGAGACTGCTTTTGTCAGCATTTGTTGAAAAGTTGCCTCATACTGTGGAGGCAATACTTTTCTTCCTGTTTATGTTATGGTCATTTGGACTACTTGCAGTTGTGTGGCCATGGCTATGAAAGAAGAGTTCAGACCAAATCTCACAATGATGTCCCTTACCTCTTGCAGTTTGCCACATTCAGAGAAAACCCCTAAAGGGTTTTGCTGCAGTTCATTAAAACTGTCTGTGATGATCTCTTTTCTAAATCCCCCTGAAGAAGACAGAATTTTATTTGCTTTGATTTCCATCCTCAGTCTTTTGACAATACAGTTTACAAAGGGACATATTTCTGGGATAAATTGGTTCAATATTTATTGTCCCGGAATAGGAATTTCCTCTGTACTGCCATTCCAAACAAATTAGTTTACTTGAGAAAAGGAAAAAATTGACAGCTTGTAGTTCTCTGTCCTGAAGCCATGCTGAGTACCAACGATCTTCTGGCCTGCGGCTGTGGGCAAATGCTCTTTTCTTATTACCTGTTTTACAGCAGCAGTTTTTAATGCAACATTGTAAGGTGCAGTTGCCTCTGCAAGGGTGATGTTTGATTGTTCTAGGTCCCTCTTGTAGTACCCCTGCAGCCTGTGATGGATGTCATGTGGTATAGACTAATTCATTCTTAAATCTGTGCACAAACTGCTGAAGAGAAGCCAAGGGAGGAGAGGTGGATCTGTCCTCGTGACAATTTTCCCTCCCTCCCTTGAACACAGGAGCTGGCTGATGAGGAAGATGTATTTTGAGAAATGGCAGCTGAAATTAAACTGTGGCAAGAGAAAGGGGTGGTAGAGAGAAGTGCTTTTTGAAAGAACATATTAAATCCTAAACATCTCCTTCAGTCCAACGCCTCTGCCACTTAACTTCATGGTGAAGACAGATCAAGGCACTTCCACATGTAATCAGAAATAGTGGGGTTTCTTTCAGCAGCTACTACGAAACATCTGCTCTATGCTACAGGTTTTTCTGCCCATGGTTAGAAGCGTAACATCTCCACAGCAGGTAGTGTTTTAATGTGGGCAATAAATGATGTGGGAGACTTCGGAGTGGCTCAAGACATAATGTCCCATTTTCTCAGTAGCAAGACAAGACTGCTTCTGCTTCTGCTTTCTGGAGAGCAGAGTGAAGTGCATTTTCAGGCTGTCCTTCAGGCTCCTCCACAGATGCTGAAAATGGTTAAAATGCCAGTGGACTAATTTAAGTGTCCAGTGATTTGGACTTCATTTATAAGGCTTTGTCCCTTGGATATTTTAAGTGTGTAGTCCCCTGGGGCCCAAGAAAAGAAATAAAACTGTTCTAGAGACAAGCATTTTTCTGGCATAATTCTGTGTTCAAAACTGTGTTTTTTCAGAGTTTCCCATAGGCCAGGACAGTCAGCAGAAGTAGATTTGCTTGTGGAATGGCTTAAACATAATTAAATGATCTAGACTCCCCATCAGTGTTATGTCTTCAGGGAAAATAGTCTAAGTTTTTAGATTTGGGGTGATTTTTTTTCCTATCCTCTTTATTATCTTGTTTTGGCTCCAGTCTGGGATTTCTGTTCATTGGCCAAAGATCTCAGGCAACCAAAAAGCCAGGTGTGAAAGTCTGATACAGCAATATTGTGTTCTGCTTGACACTTATCATCTAGGCTAGCTTCTGGCTTTTGTCTGCTTCTACACCCAATACACCAAATGTAAGCCTAGAAACAAACCTCAACATGGCTGTGAACAGGAAGTGGTTGGTACTGGGTGTGAATCTTGACCATTTTCCCAGTGTTTCCAGGAGATGACGCTTCTGTGAGGTGCTGTAGGGCAGACAAAACTTTGCATGTTACTCTTTGAGGGTCACAAGTGAGTGGTGTTTGATGTCTGCAGAAAGTTGTAGATGTGTGTTTGGATAGCTGGGCTTAACAGGGTAGATATGGAAGTGTACTGGTCCTGTGTGTATTTCTGTGTGTGAGTTAAGAGATACTGGTCCTTGCAGTGTGTGTGGAGCACTGCCTTGTTACGTGTGTGTGCAGGGCCTAAAGCCACCGTGGCTTCTTTCAGTCTTGATTGACCACAAGAGTTTTTACCACTCCTATAAATGCAAGTTGCTTTGTCTTTGCTTCTTTCTAATTGTTGCCATTGCAACTTTGGGAGTGTTTTCTAAACCTGGAAATGCTCAGTCCTTTCTTCAGCATCAAGGCATGTTCCCTGTTGTTGTGCTATGACAGCAAGATCCATAACCTCATGCTCTAGTTTGTGGAGAAGTATTTCCTAGATCCCAAAAGCATGTATGTGTGATCCTAAATGAAAGACACTAATAAAAATAAATTTGAACAAACTTGTAGCCACTTTTTAAAGACTCCAGATTCAAAACATAAGACTTAACTTTCTTTTCCAGATTATAAGCAATTTGATTCTGGTGTGGTCCTCTATAATTGTATCTAGTCCTCTACAATCTCCTAGTTTAGAAAGCTCTGCCATTTGGGGATCATGGTGATCCAAAATATTCTTATTCTGTATACGCTTGACCCAATATTTCTTCAAAATTTCAAAATTGTAACAGAAATCTTGAAATAAAAGCATTTAGAATTTGACTTTACTAAGTGTGAGGAAAATAATCCATGAACACCAGAGGTTTATGTCCAAAAAGGAGACAGAGGAGTCCTGTAACTTTATTCGAATAAAGGGAGAGGCCATGGGGCATTTCCCCTGGAGTCTCTCAAATTGTGGAAGACGCAGCCTCCTTTTTATCCTAATTTCCTGACCACAGGTCCCTCTCTTTCCCCATTGGCTGAGGTATTTGAGAGGTACAGACTTCCTGGAACGCCTAATGCCTAAGACCCCCCTTTTCCAATGTATAATTCCCCCCCCCCCCCCCTTTGTCTTTCCCTTATGGAATTTTATGGTGCTTCTCATGGTTTCTTTCATATTCCAGTATTCAGTTTTATTTATCAGTAGACCTGTGGTTTGTTTGTAAATGTAAATCTCTGGTTCCATTCATCAATCAATGGAATTCTTCCCATTGTTTCTTTTATCTCTGAGTGCCGGTCTTATCAGACACTGTGAAGACAAGTTTCTTCATTCCTTTCATAAGTATTTTTCAAATTATATTACTGTGAAGAAAAAAATACCTCTTTTTAATGAAGACACACTTTTTAGTGCTTGTATAATTCTGTGGTTGGTCAAATTTTAGCTTCATGTTTGTTAAATGGCTTGAGTGACGTTTCACATCCAAGGAAATCTAGTTCACAAATAGAAACGTTCTGAGTGATTGTGAGTGAATGTTCCTTGAGATTGCAGCTGTTCCTTGAGATTTCTTCTCATTTTCTCCTTTTGAAAGCACATCAGCTGTGGATCTCCTGAGAGAACTGCACCTAGACATGTGATTTTCTGGAGAGTTGTGCTTCATATCCAAAGAAATGGTGAAGATTAAATGCTGGCTATAGCCAACATTCATGGTGAAGTGCAGTGAATGCATGGGCTTGTGCTTTTAGGAGGCAGTCTTCTATCACATCCCCATGTAAAAATGTGTTTTGATAGATGGGGGTGGGAGTTTAAATGTTGGCAGCTCATTTGGGGTAAGGGCTGTCTGTGCCTTTCCCTAAATGGCCATTGACACAAAGGAGCATTGGATGTTTCGCAGTCCACTGAACTATGCCACAGTCTATGGCAGCTCTTTGTAAAGCTGTGAAGGCCATTGAGGTCTGGGGCAGTGCAGTGGTCAGGATATGGTAACAGTGCTGCTGGGGCAACGATGTGTCCTTGGCTTGACCTGACTCCAGCCCAAGGTCTCTGCAGTCCTGGACCTGGCCTCAGAGGGTATGGGCTGCACCCTGAGGAAAACAGGAATTGCTCTGGAAGGAAAAGGGTGATACTACATGGGTGATACAATGGGGCATCAAGGAAACCTTTCCTGCACCATGCATGATTTCCTTTGGCAAGGGGAAGGCTCTTCCCTTTGCTCCCTCTCTCCTTACTTCCTTCTCTTCCCGCCACCTCCACCTTTCTCTTTCCTTCTCACTGGCTGGGTCGCTAAGAGCAGCCCAGTTGGGACTGAGGTAGAACTGCAAACTGGCCTCTTGTGCAGTTCTCCTAAATGCCTTTTCAAGCAAGCTCAATAATTTATGAGTACCTGAGTCCTTGTCTTCACTGAAGAGTGCACATGGTATTTAGTACATGAAAAAGCTATTTTGCTCATCAGAGCTCATTGCTGGAACAGCACTGTTTCCCCAGGACACCAGTTAATTGATCTCTCTCCAGATCTTTCTCCAGTTGTTTCACTTCACTTCTTCCAGCATAGAACTTGTGCCAGCTGTTGGCTTCCACTTTGCACACCAGAGCACAGTTCAGTTGCCTTCTTCCTCCAGTGGGTTATTCCCTGATCACTCCTGTCCAGCCTGTCCTCTGCTGTCACTGGAACAAGTGTAGCAAACCTCAGATCATCTCTTGGGTTTACACAGCTTTTGTTTTCACACTGAAACATTTCACAACTTGTTGCCTGCCCAGGATTAGCTGCTTTTATTGAGGTGAAAGATGCACTGACACAGCTGCTGGTGCAGGAGAGAGCAGGAAGTCAGGGTTGAAATGTCTCAGAAGAGATGGAGAAGGAGGAGGAAGAGTGAGTGTTGTGGTTTAATGCCAGCCAACAACTATGTACCAAGCAGTTCCTTGCTAACCTTTGCCAGTGGAATGAGGAGGAGAATCAGAAAAAGGTAAAACTCGTATATTGAGATAAAAACAGTTTAATAACTGAAATAAATTAAAATATAATAATAATAGTAATGAGAAGGAAGATAATAAAGAGAGGAATAAAACCCAAGAGAAACAAGTGATGCACAATACAGTTTCTCAGTGCCTGCTGACCAATGCCCAACCCATTCCTGAGCAGCAACTGGTGACTGCCAAACAACTCCCCCAAGTTTATATACCAGGCATGACATTCTATGGTATGGAATATCCCTTTGGCTTGTTCAGATCAGCTGTCCTGGCCATTTTCTCCCCCATCTTCTTGTGCACCTGCTCACTGGCAGAGCATGGGAAACTGAAAATCCTTGACTTGAGAGTACGCACTACTTAGCAACAAGTAAAACATCAGTGTGTTATCAACAGTATTCTCATACTAAATCAATACCACAGCACTGTATCAGCTAATAGCAAGAAAATTAAATCTATCCCAGCTGAAACCAGGACAGTGGGTTAGAACTGTCATATCAGGGACGGTGCAAGCCATTAGCTTAACATCAGTCCCTGCTGAGCACACAGGTTGGATAGGGTAAACAGGACAGAGTAGCTGGGGATGCTGCTGAGCAGGACAGAGGCATATTGACAACACTGAGTGTGGAGTGAGAGGAAGGACTGAAATAGTTGAGGTGCTGCAGATGGGGTCATAGATACACTGACTAAACTGCTTATTGCTGTTAGGGGCTGAGATGACAGGATGTGCTGCGAGCCAGGGCTGTAGGATGGGAGGTCTGGTGCATGTCAGTACCAGTCTCTGCTGTCAGCCTGACAAGGGAGACTTGCACAAGGGCATAGGTGCGTGTTTCCCAAAACAAGGTAACAACCTCCTTTCTCCTGTTGCAGCAACACATTACATACCCAACCTGCTCTGTTTTCAAAGTAAATTTACAGAAAGGGCATTCGCTGAAGGCACTGCATTGAATCTGTATGTCTAAAGCTGACCCAGCTGGTATTTCCCAGGTACTGGAGAAACATCAATGCCTGTCTTTAAAAAAGACCAGAGGGAGCAGAAGGGAAAGGAGCTCAGGAATTGTAGATTTTTGGAATCACTGTTGCTTAACCCTTTGTCTCAGAAAGCATATAAAATGAATTATCGACTAAACTCTTTGTCAGCACCTGAACAATGACACGGAGACTTGTAAAAGTCCACCAGGATTTGTTAAGAGCAAATCATATTAGACCAATCTAGTATCTTTCTGTAACAGGGTAACAGGCATTGTGGACAGAGGTGAAACTTAAGGTGTCATCTATTTGGGCTCCAGTAAGGTTTTTTCATCTCTTTTATCATACTTTGCTAGCAATCTAGAGGAACAAGGTCTTGGGGAAAGTGAATTACAAATGTATGCAAAATGAATAAGAATGTCAAAAGGGAAGGGAGAATGGACTGGGGTTCTGTGAGGGTCTGTCCTGTGCTCAGTTCAGTTCAATATTTTCTTTAATAGCCTTGGTGGTGGATGTAGAATTCGCATATTAAATTTGAAGATGACAGAAAGCTGGGGGGACTGTGAATTTGTTGGAGAACGGGGTTAGAATTCATAATGATCTTGACAAACTGGAGGTACACTGAAAAAGTGGGATGTAATTCAATAGAGACAGGTGCAAACTATTGTACCTTGGCAGGAATAATAGACTACATAAATACAGTGCAGAGAAAGATCAACTAGATCACAGTTCTGCAGGAAAGGATTGGGGGAAAGGATAAAAGAGGATCACAAGCTGAACATGGTTGTGTATTGTTGAGAAAGAGGCAAATGCTCTACTTGGACATATAAATAGGAGTTTAGCCTGCAAGGCAAATGATGTAATCTCTGTGCTCTGCTGGGTGATGGTAAGGCTTAAAATCTCTCCGCAGTTCTATGGATAGCACTTCACGAAAGGTCTGGACAAAGCAGCAGCGAGAATAATCAGGGATGTAGAAAATAAGTCTTATGAACAATGATTTAGTGAATTGGCATTGTTTAGCTGTAATTTGGAGAACTGAGGAGAAAGGGGGAGAGACTGGACAACAGGCAATGGACTCTGAATCTCAGAGCTTCCCTATTTGCAGCAATCCCTTTGGCAGCACTGAGTGATAGCATCAGTGATGGTATCAGCACTTTTACCAGGTCTCCAGTGGAGGAAGCATTTCTGTGATGTGGCCTGTATGATTGGAGGTTCAGATGGTTCCTGTGTGTTTGAACAGTTCCTTTGGACTCTGGTCAACACAATGGCACTGGAGGCTGTCACAGGAAAGAAGGGGGGCAAGGGAGCAGGGCTCATGAGGAATCTCACCCACTTGAAACAAGTGGGTGCATCTAGGCCAAGGGTCTGCTTGGGCCCAAGAGCTGCTGCAGTCACTCACTGTCTGTGCTGTGTGCCAGCTGAAGTCTTCAAGGTGAGGTTGGAAGGTTGGCAGGTCATCTTCTGCACAGCATCTGTAATCCTGGAAGAAGGATAAAGGCTATATATTGTCTCTTCTATTTTTTTCTTTAAACCAGGCTTTGCTCTTTATTGCCTTATTTGGCCTTATCGGTTTTTTTTTTCCTTTAGTCTCTGTCTTCTGTGTGTATATGACTGACTGTCTGTCTATCTCCCTATCTATCACCAGTATATATCCACAGTGATTTAACTGCCTCATTTTCCACTCTTCTGGACTTCTTGTATGTGTCTTCTGGGTTACTGCAATTCCCTAAGACTTTCATATATCAACTCTCCCATCTTTATTGTCATTATTATGGTGTCTTGTATTAGGCACCGCAAAAACACCTTCCAGAGGTCAGTCTCGCAAAGTTTTGAAAGGAGATGTTGCACTCTACAAGTAGATAAATTAAACATGCATATGGAGAGAGTGGGAGATCTTGGGTGCAATGAGGAAATGAAACACCTGTATTATAGCATAATGAATGGTGTTTGTAGCTTGCTGTCTGACTAGTTCTTGCAGACATCAAAGCTGAAGAGAGTTTGAAGACTGAATGTCATGGCGTTTAAAATGATATCTAGATTTCATTGGATGCCAGAGTGCCAATTTCTGTCTTCTCAAAGGAATTGGGAAACAAATTTAGTCTTCCATACCTGAAACTGTATCCCATTAATTTCTATTTTTTAAATTTCAAATGTATTCACCACATACTGCCTTGACATCCTTTTCTTTTTTTTGGAGGTGGTGGTGGAATGTTCATAGACAGTTTTCATCTGCATTACTTTTAATATATCTTCTGAGTCTGAGGCCCTGTGAACTCTTTGACTAGCCCTGTCTGCTAATACTTAGAAGCTATATAAAACAACCTTGAAATGCAGAGGCAATATTTGGGCATGGAAGGACAGGTGTTCTTAGTCTTTTGAGAAGATCTAAAGTCTGTAGCTGAAGATAAAGGGGGCAGGCAAGAAAGCTCCTAGGAAGGCAGAAAACAGAAATGCAGCATTTTTATGGATGAATGAGCTTTTGTGAAGTTGCTTTTAAAAGGCAAAATTATATGGCCATTTGCACTGCCTCTTGATTGCTCAGTGCACCAGCTATTCTTTATGCTGCATGCCATTTTCTGCCTTGTATTTAACTTCACAAAATATTCTGGGATGCAGTTTTCATAAAGACACCTGTATTAACACATCTGTACTGTTTCGTGCTGTTAGATGGGGGTAGGATTTCCTCCAGGGCTGCTCATTAACTTCCAGTATTTCTTGCCCTTATTTTATGCCATAGTGGAGCTCTAGGCTGAGCTGAGTTAGTTGAGCTCTAGACTTGAGTATGACAGATGGCTATTCTGTTGCAGCCTTTTTTGGCCCTTTTTCTCCTCCACTCACGCTATAGCTGCAACATAAGCTTTGAAGGCTCATTATCTAAATCATTGCATAGAAAAGTCCTTTGGGAGCCAAATTCACCTCCGGCATAAGTGCTACAATTCCATTGACTTCAGAGTAGGTTCACTGCTTGACGTCAGGAGAAAATTTTTACAATGTAGATATCAAAATGAACAGGTCTAAGACATAATGGACTGCTTTCTCTGCCCATTCACAGGCTTGGTTTGGCTTGTCAGTGCTGCACTCCATCCTTGCATATTGAGAACCCCTCTTCTGTCTTTTTCTGTTTGTTTTTGGGACTTTCTTTTCTGCTCCACATTGTATCCTCCTGAATGCCTTCAGATCTGCTTGTCTGCAATCTCACGCTTCCTCTCCTCACTCTTTGGAGATGGTTGTGCCGAGTCCTTGCAGCGGGCATAGTTGAGACAAAGCTAAAACAGCTCTCCCAGGATCATCATTGCCACTTGGTCTTAGGAGGTTGTGGAAGACATAGACCGAAGTCCATAAATGCTGTCTCATAGCTAGTGCAGGCCAGGACTCTCGTATCACCCTTAGACAAGAGAGCAAATACAGGGAGGACCCCTGGAAGCTTGGTGTACAGTAATCTTACAAACCTGAGGTATTTTCAGCAACCAATACACAAGTCCTGGTGGTATTTAGAGCCTTGCAACCACTCTGGAGGGGACAAGTTGTGTCAGAAGCCCCTGGCATGGGGGACGACAGTAGAAGTGCAGACTGGCAAAGCCTGAACAGATTGACTCTCATTGGCAACAAACTATTTTTGGGAGCCAATGATGAGAACAGCCTGTGTACTGCTGCAAGTTTGACTCTGCCTTGCAAGGTTATAATCTGTGAGTTTAATCAGTCTGTCACATGCATGGAGTGAGTAGCTAGTGTCTCAAAGGGTGTGTTTTGTTCTGGGATAGGGGGAAGGAGAGATGGGAGATGGGGAGAGAAGCTTTTGAAGTATGAATGGAGGAAAATAGACATTCACTTCTTGAGTTTCTGCTGTTTTTTCAAGTGCCATTAAATACATATAAATTACTTGCATAAATTCGAGACAGACTTCCCAGATACCTATGAACTTCTGGTCAGCCAAAGGCAAATCAGTGATTGCAGATCTCTTATTTTCCCTGAGCCTAGGGGGTCTCTGAGCTCTCTGTGAATGAACTCTGTTCACAGAGGTTGCTTTGCCCTCTGTAGTGATGTAACTGTACCTACTTGGGATGAGATGTGGCAGCTGTTCATCAGTGCAAAGCCCTTCTACCCAGCCACTAGGAAATGTCTGAAAATGGAGGGGTAATTAGAGAAACAGACACTGTAATGAATAGCACTCAGGCTGCAGCATGACTATCATTCTCTGTCATACAAAAGACCAGCCCTGGTTAGTTTGATTTATGGATTGTGCAGAACAAGCTTATGGTTATTTTGATTATCTGTGTTACTGTAAAAACATGGTCATGCAGACAGATGAGAGAGTCAATGCACAGGGAATGCAGGCAAGTTAAGAACAGTAGTAAATATCCAGGATTTTCTTGCTCAGCATACTTTGGGGAAAGTCTATAAAGAGATGATATATTTTACCCACCGATGGCAGTGAATATTTTTGCATTGACCTGCTAGTGGAATATGAATTGTTAATGGGTGAGAATTTTAAGTTTTGTGGACTATAATCTTAACATATCAGCAGCTTGACCGTTGCAAATTATCTGCAGCTTTCTGGGCAAAAAGACTTATGGTAGAATAAGACAAAAAGCAATGACATAACTTCACTGGTGTTCAAGGGACTTCCCTCAAGAAGGCGGTGAAAACTGAAGAAAGCTGTGTGGAACTCTGAAAAGCTACTGAAGAAAGTGGAGCAGGTCAGCATTCACATCTTGTTACTGACTGAGGGGTTAGAGGCATCAGGTGTCTTGGAAAAGAGGCACTTGATGCAACTGAGAAGGGAGGCAAAGGAAGACTGAAAAGAAAGGGGAAAAATTATATCAGGCAAATAATCTCTGAAACAACCTTTTGAATGGATGTGCAGGGGTGGGGAACTGAGAGGCATTTGCCACAGTCAAAGTGAAAACATGGTAGAGTAAGGAAGGGAGCAGAACCATTAATGTCAGTGAGGGTCAACAGACCTTGGTCCTAATCACAAACCTCAGACCTGCATCTTTGATGACAAAATGGGGTCAGGAGCCTGGCTGTGTTTCCCTCCAAAAAACAGTCTGTCCAGAAGCAGGGTTTGCTTTTCTATACCCAGGAGTTTGAGCATGGAGCTCTCCTTCACTCAGTCCTGCTATGCTGCTTGCCGTACGTCATCGGACTTCTGTTTTTTGGAGATATCTTGTCCAGCTCTCATGAGACCTGACTTTTTCCTAGTCTATAAGATTACAGGCACCTCAGACAACAGCTTTACAATGGCACAGTTGCAGAAGTGCAGTAACCTCCTGCAGGAACCAGACAAAAGTTCTTATGTGTAGGTAAATGCATGGATAGTGAATGGAGCCCATGAGCCTGTCAAAAATTCCTGTTTGTTCTCTATATTAGTGTCTGTTCTGTTTGGAAAGTCTGCATTTTTTTAGGTGAGATAGTTCTGTAAAGTGAAAAACGAGAGACCTAGGAACATACACATATTTACTGCAGTGCTGACAGGAGGGGGTGATGGGTGGAAAGGGCTTGATGCCACACAGAAAGCAAACTGCAAGGAACCTGACAATGCAGCAGCCACTTTGGGGAATCATCAGCTGTGATGGCTGTGAAAAATCCCAAGGGATCCCAAGTGCACAAATGCAGTTATGATTTGACATCTGGATGACTGGATTGACATCTTGGGAAGGATGTTTTCATTTTCCACTCTGCTCATAGAGAAGTGGGAATGGATGGAAGGAATGGGCTGAATTCTCATGTTCAGTGGTACACACCACACTGACAGGGCACCACTGCTCTGGTGGATACTGCTGGCTCTTCTCACTCTTCAGATTTCTGAGGGACAGGGTGCTTCTCCCTGTAATGGAAGAAGGTTGCCTAGGGAAGGAGGTACATTTCTATATACTTGTTGCACAGAGTTCAGGTAAAGAAACACATCCTCTCCCATTCCTCTTGAACACCCTGGTTTGCATATGTGCAAAGGCTGGGGTTTTTGATTTCTTTATACAGATTAAGTACTTTATTTTGTCATTATCAATAAGGAGCTTTTGACCCAAAGTGTCTTCCTTTCCTAAAGAACACTGATGTAGAGCAGGGTAAAAAAGTGACAAAACCCCAACCTGCTGAGGCAGAAAGAAAAGCTGCAGAAATTGCTGAAACAGAGGGAAGAAGTGACTTTGGCTGATTGCATTCACTTTGGGCCCAAAGCCTTGCTGATGGCTTGCTTCCTACCATAACTCAAATAGCAGCCAGAATCTTTGTACCTGGAGGAGAAAATAGTACTAGTGAACCTGAAAGGGGGCCTTCCTTGACCTTTCCTGCTCTCTGGGGAAGTGAAAAATCTGGGACATACTCCCGAAGGAAAGTTCTTCAAATCTCTCTCAAATGTCACCCTCCAACAGCTGTGTACCAGTGCACAAAAAATGCCCTCCTCTGATCATACAAGTGGTCCTTCAAGTCTGCTGGTGCCTGCTGTGGGCTCTATGTTTTTGCTAGAGTGTGCTCTGCAAGAAACTGTCTCTTGACTGATTTTCTGAGAGATTTTTAGCTCTCCTGGATGTTGGGAAGCATACAAATAGTTTGTGGTTTCTCAGGGTATGGCATATTTTATATGGCTATTACCGTTCAAACTGCTGTCTTACATGGGTGACCTAAGTGGCCAAATTTATACCCTATTCCCTGTAATGCCCATTTTCAGAACAGTGTTTCTCAAGGAATCTAGAAAATATCCAAATGTTATTCTTTGATATCTCATAGAGACTTGTGAAATCTGTAGTGCTGTGGGCATAGGCACAAGTAATTCTGTGTGGATGTAGGATCCATAAGCTGGTGAGTCTGGAAGGAACTCTCAAAGGAACCTCCTGGTACCCAGTTCAGAGGACAGGGGAGCAACCAGATCTGGGTCTCATGCCTGGCCTCTGTCTGTGACAAACCCAACCAGTTCTCAGAGATGAGCCTCCAACATGGGCGTTCGAGGCCTCTTTCTGGAGTATGACAACAAACCAGGAAAACAATGGATCAGTTAAACCAAAAAGGACTCAGCATTAGTAGTAAGGTTATTTAGCTGTGTCTGTGATGGTTCAGTTAAAGGCTCTTTCCTCTATCAGCCTCCCAGTATGGCACATTCTTGGCTTTTGGATTTATGCAGCTGTACTAACACAGACCTGTGTTATTTTAGCTCTGGTCTCAGGGTGAAAACCAACCCACTGTGCTGGCTGGGTTGGAGAAGAGAAGGGGATGGTTGTGTTTCCAGTTCAAACCCTCATCGCTTGTCTTCTCCCAACTCTCCAAGCCATGCCCCTGTTCTTTCTTCTTTGTGCCCTGAATACTGCAGACAAGTCCCTCACATGCTTTTCTGCATCTTATGTGGTTTAGGGCTACTTAAATATTTATTTATGTAGAACTTGCCCCTAGGGATTGTCTTATGAATGCAGAGGAGGGGTATTGTGAGAGAAGGAGGGAATGAGCAGTCCCTAGAGGGCTCAGTGTTGTCTATCGCCGAGGGGCAGAAACTGCACAAACAGACTTGTCCTGGAAAAAGATTAATGTGTGAAAGAACAAGCACACACATGTGCACACAAACACACACACGTGTAAACATAAACAGAAAACTGGCAACTGAACACAAAGAGAAGGAAAGCATTTGCATGAGTCAAGTGATTAGAGTCAGTCTGATCTGTTCAGTCATGGAATTTACTCTCTTTTGACCCATAGGACACCAGCATTTTTACAGACCTGCCATCCAGAAAATGCTGCAGAAAGATATATAAGGCAGCAGGGATGGCCTGAGATGCTGCATTCAAGAACAGGCTACCATAAGTTGAGGGACAGGCTGTACATAATCAAAAATATGAGTTTCCCGAGGTTTGCAAACACTTGAATTTGCCCATTGATTTAAGTGTTAACAACTTCTTTGTAGATAGCACGTAGGAAAATCTGGAATCTTTTTTGCTGTTATGATTGATATTGCTTGAACTTTAATCATATGCAAGAGGCAGCTCAGCTTGTTGAATTCATTAATTGCTAAGGTGTAACATATTCACTTAATTGGATTCTCTGCTAGATAGAGATGTATTTATATGTATTTGTATATGTGGTTAGTGTATATATTTAGCTCCACAAAAGATGATATTAATGGAACATTCAGGTTGCCTGGTGAAATAATCAACAGACTGGAAGGTATAAATGTTCAGTCTTCAGTCATAAGCACAATCTTTTCTGTTGCAAAAAAGGGTAAGGCCTGGATTACTGGATGTTCTTGGCACAGCAGCAAAGCAGCCAGGCCTATAAAGTTGGCACTGAGGAAAATTTGCACTTGTATGTTCTTTGGGCTGGCTGTGGGAATCTGTCCCACCACAGTGTCTGTCTTGTCACTGAGGACTGCTGGTCAGTCTTTCTCCAAGACTGTTTCTCCCACCCCGGTCTCAGAGGCTCCCTCCATTCCTTTGTGGAAGACAGCACTGCATTGGTGAGCCAACAGCTCTCAGCCACAGCTGGGGACCATCCTTGCAGGTGGTGTCGGAGTAGCGCAGGACAGGGGAAGCAATGCTGCCGTCTGAGGAGGCTGCAGCCTCCTTCCTTCCCACCCACATCTCACTTCGGTGTGGAGAACTATTGTGTGGGACCCTGGATGGCACAGTGGCTGCTTCAGAGCCTTGAGGGAGGGCTGTGGCCAGGGGCATCAGCTGATTGAGCTTTATGTTGAGCATGGGAGATGACATACATCTGCTTCCTGGAGGCTGGAAGGGGCAGGGCTGAGTGCCACTGCACCAGCCTGAGCATTGCTGTGCTCCCTTTTCCAGGAAAGGTATTTTCAGAGAGCGAGGAAAGACAGCTGCCTGGTCACTTGTGTAGCTGCAGCTTCCAGAGCAGGTGGAGAAAACCCAAGAATGTTCTCTTGAGCTTTAGTTAATCTCCTGCACCAAAACTAGTCCTTAGCAAGTACCATATAAAATCCTGCTGTTCCATTTAAAGCTGCTGATCCTCATGCCTGACTTGCGGCACTGCTGCTCTGTCATTAATCAGCACGATTCCCACTGCTGACTGCCATCATGCACAGCTGCTCTACACTCACCACCACCCTTCTATGGCAGAGGTCCTTCCTCTGATGTGGGGCGTGAAGGTGGTGTCAGTGCAGCCCTGAGCTGCACAGTTCCTCTGGGGTGGATGAGCTGAGGCATCTCCTTACTGTACTGACCCTTGTCATTGCTCTGAGCTGTCAGGTCCTTGTTCACACCTCTTGCAACAAGGGACCAATTATTCAGAGCCTTTAACAGAGGGAGAACTGAGCTTCAGGAAGCTTCGGTGGCTTGCTTAAGGTTACAGAGCAAGCACAGGACAAGATAACAGACAGCTCGGGTCCCTTCACTCCTGGGCATCTGAGGAGAAAGCGTCTGTTCTCTGCACAGCTGCTGCACAGCTGCTTAGGGCAGGTTTGCCCTGTGAAGCACAGCTATGCATTGCCTGTGCTGGCAAATGCTTATGATGGTAAGTCCATACAGTGCAGAGCAGTGCCACGGGGGTGCCTCAGCACAGCATGGGGCAAGGCAGCTGTGTGAGCCTGGTGAGCTGTCCCGGCTCTCCCCTTGGCCTTGCTGGGCTAACATGGCTACACGGCACCTGGACTGTAACTGTCCCCATTGCATCCACCCCTGGCATGCTGCTTCTGCTCTGAGCTTACACAGACCAGACCAGCTTGGTCCTGCCCTCACCTCCCATGCAGGGCAGCCCTCAGCCCTCTCTCAGTCTGTTACGAGTGTATTGCTGCAACATGAGAAACCTGTCTGCAGTGTGATCTGCCTGATTAGTGCCTTCCCTTCGTCTCACCTTCTGGGCATCATGACAATGAGGGACCTGCCAGCTTCACCCTCTTCCATATCTCTCCAATGCACCTTTTCCCATTTGGCTTCTGCTTTCTTTGCCTCATTCAACCCCTTGGCAAGGTCAGTGCTACTTTTTTCATCATAAAACAGGATTGCATAATCTCTACATTGTTTGATTTTCTTGCTGCCCATTGCTGTTTCTTTATTCCTCTTTCCTCTGCCAGTGCCTGGAGATTCATGGATAACTCTTTCTCCATCTTCACTGGTACTTTCTTGGCCCATTTTTTGGTTTTGTAAGAGCTCGCGAGCATTCAAGCCGTAGAAGCAATTACATACAGAAAATAAAAAAACAGTGATTCAATTTTTAACTTGTGAAGTCAAGCTAGGAAATGCCAGTCTTGTTTACCAGGCCACCTTAATTCTACTTCTTCAGGTTTCTTTGAAGTACAAGGATTGAGGGAGGGACTCCATGGAGAGAGTTGCATGCACTCATTAATTAAAACTTGAATCAAAATGTCCACACACAAGTGGGATGGAAGAAAGGCTGAAAAGGAAACTGTAAACCTTCCATTTTCTAACACTTCAGCCTAAATAAATTACCCTTAATGTAGTTTGTTTTATAGTTTGGTTGAGGTTTTTTTATGTGTTGTGTTTTAATTTGTTTCTTAAGAGGAAACCCCAAAATCTTTTCTGTAAAATAAATTGCTCATTCTCATGCATGCTGAGCTTTCAGGACTGAGTCTGACTGTTCAATCCAGTGACTAACCTGTACTTGTTTCACAGACATTCATGAAAGCTCAAAGTGGTTTGACTTTCTTCTGCATCCTGAGTAGTGGAGTGCAGGTGACCTTTTCACGCTGAGGCACATTTAAATAGATAGAAGAGAACCTGGATGATTTTTCCACATTTTGTGTGTAGCCTGATTGGACCTTTACCTTTCTTTTGCTCTGCCAAAGCTGAGGTGTTGTACTTACCATGGTACTGGTGGGGAGTCCCCAGTGATTTACTGAGGTGTTGGGTTTAACTTTTAAAACATTTATGTTTAGATGCTGTTTGGACTGTCTACCAGGATTTCTGCAAGAAAGTGACAGAAAAGAAATTATGATTATTCAAGAGTTTATAATGCAGCTAAGAGTGAATGAAATCTGATGGGCCAAAGTAAAAATCATGTCCTTAGCCTCAGGGTTTTTGCCCTGCTGACTTTCAAATGCCTGTTGCAAAACATGGAGATGTTGGTTTTTCTCAGGGAACGGGCCTGAAGACTCTTGTAATAGAAAATGTCAGAGAACTTAATTACAGGCTTACTGCTTATCCCCTTATAACAGAGGTAGCTACACAGTACACATACATTTAAATACACAAAGTCATCCACCTAGTTCTAGACTGACAGAAATCATTCCATGTGTGGACTCACATGTCATCATAAAAGATATCCTGCAACCTGCTGAGAGCCTTAGCTTCATCTTATGTCTCCAAGACTGCCTCTGTCATACCTGTTCTCCTAATTTTAGGCCACAGAAATGGCACAAGATCTGTTGTGTTGACATGTTTGTGCACAAAATGACACACATATCTTTGAAAAATGGGTGTGCCTGAGGTCCATCAGGTCTGAGAGAAGGGGAGAATTTTATTTCTTTAAGGACATGCTCCCAAGAAAATTCTTGACTTAACTCTTCTTTGCTAGCTGAGGTTGGCAAATACACAGCTTCCTCTCTCCTTTCCAAATCACTGATTTCGAGGTTACCTCTCACTCCCTCCACACTCATGTCTGATTGTGCTCCTTTTGCTCAGAGATGCCTTGCAGCCCAGATGGCCTCAGCTGGGCCCTTAGCAATTCTGCTTGGACTCCAAGCTCAGATTGGCTTGAGATAACTGCTGCTGGGGGGTACCTCTGTGTGAGAGTACCTGTGTATGGCATGGGAAAGGAGAAAAATTATTTGGCAGAATCACTCCCTGATGCTCACAGAGCACTCAGTGGCTACAGCCATTGTGGCAGTAATGCGCATGTGTGCCATGAACCAGCTGTCCTGCTGGTGGGCTCCATCCTGGCTGGGCCTTCTCTGTAAGGTGTAGGTAGAGCTGGCAGGTCTTGTCTAATGCTCCACCCAAACTTGGCAGAATGCTGTGGTTTTCAAGCAAAGCCCAGCGCTTGGCTGTAGCAGTGGGTCAGGTGGGGGTCCTGCAGCTCATGGGTTCTCTTTCTGGAGTTCTCATCCATCAGAATGTGTGAAGCTTGAGCTTCTTAGGCAGGAGTCTCCAGCTGGGGAGTACAGCCCACACTAGCTCCTGGGAGGCCCCATCTGGCCTGGCAGTCTCTGCTGTGTAAGGGGTTGGTCTGCAGCTGCACAGGCAGAAGTACCCTGGTAAGTCCCACTGCCAGTGGAGATGTACAGTGCTCACACTGCTGTGGCTTGGGCCAGCACTTCATTTCAGGACAGAGGTGGACACTGTTGGGATGCAGACAAGCCAGTCCATATCTAAGTCAGTGGGAGCTGAGATAGGGGGAAATCACACTGCAAGTTACTCCCCCATCCCTGCACATTTCTCAACTGCTTGCAAAGTCTCACTTCTTTCACTGGTCCTGGAACAGGGGCAGCAAACTAAAGACATGGAGGCCGTGGTTAGGACACAGCTCTGTGTGTGAGGACTGTGTCCATAGTGCACAGCAGTGACAGGAGGCAGGACCATGGGTGTGTGAGTGGGAGGTGGGGTGCTGATGAGCCGGGGCATGAGGGACCACCATCCATTTCTGCTTACACAGGTGAGATGGAGGCTGTCTCCTGCCTCTGCTTTCCCTCACCCCCCCCTCCCTGTTCCCTGTGTTTATGCCCCTTTAAGGACCCACAGGATAGAGGGAAAGCAGCAAGGGTGTCCCTAGTTGCTCCTATCCCACAGCTTTGCTTCCCATCCTGTCCCTTTGCAAAGCCAAGAAAAGAGACCTGGCAGAGAACCAGGATGCAGAGCATACCTGTTGTTTCAACTCAGTTTGGAGATCTGGTGACAACTTGGAACAGTGTTTCAGTCGGCTACCCCTTGGGATGGCCTTAGTGCACTGCACAAGACTCCCTGCCATGTGCCAGGTTGAGAGGGGCTGCAGACATGCACCCTGAAGATAGTGGGGCTGGCTGTGGCTATGCCAGTGTGGATCCAGATCCAGGATCCAGACAAAGGGTGTTCTGCAGATGAGGACAGCATTTGCAATCACCAGCCCAGTGCTGTCAGTGGTGGGAGAAGAAAGAAACTGGGACTTTGTCACTGCTTTCCCTGGAATCTGGCTCTCAACGTGTGCAGTAATTCCTCTGGAAGAGGTTTGGTCCTCCCTTTTCCAGCAGCGAGAGGAGAGCCGAGCACCCTGCGTCTCTCTGCCAGAGGGGCGTGCGTACAGCCGTGCCAGTGCTGCTCTTGGCAGGTGTGCACCTCTGCACAGGGACAATGGGGGGCTGCCAGGCAGAGGGCAGGGGCTCTGGCTGCTGTGTGGGGAGGTGTTTCACCCACTGTGATACCCCCACTGAAAGTTGAAGGATCTCTCTCTGATATTCTCAGAGATACTTTTCAAGCAGTGCCTTCAGTCTTGCTTGCACAGCACAGAAAACAGTGAGATTTAGGTAATTCGTGCCTTCTCTCTTTATATTTTCTCCTCTCCTAACCCTGCTGGGGCTGGCTTCAACATTTAGCTTTTCTCAGCACAAAGAAATGGCTTTGGCCTTCCTCTGCATCTGCATTTTTGAAAATCCTTCGGCTTCAGGTCCCAAGAGATTCTGAGAGAGATATTCAATCAGTGTAAAGAGTAGGTGTCACTGCACATGTGTCAGGGTTTTGTACACCACTGTACCAGACCCACTTAGCAGCCAAAGCTCTATACTGTCTCCCAGAGTGCAGAGTGAATTGGCAAGCATCCCTCCCTCTGTGCAACATGCTTTAGGGAAAAAAAAATTTTGAGTGAAAGAAATGAAAGTTCAGCAAAATGAAACTCAAACCCAGAACTCAACAGGGAAAGCCAAGGGGAAAAATCATTAGGTAGGGCATTACATGCATGGACACATACTGGATGCAGACACACACCTGCACAATGCGGATGCACTCCTAGAGACTGCAAAATGCTTACACAAAGCATTTAGATGCCTATACATGCACATAAAAATACATTTTCTTTAAAACCTTTGTGACTCCTGAACCGCCTGGGACACAAAACATGCAATCTTACCAGTATCCCTGCTACATTTTCCCCTGCCCCACAGTTCTGCAAAGGAGAGCAGTAGAGATGCTCAAGGTGAAACCTTCTTTCAACTTAGATGAACATAGGGACAGTATAAGCTCCCCGACTTTAGATTTTACTTACCAGACCAGAATCAGAATAGACTGATCTTGCTGGAATTTGGGACATTTATTAAGCTCCCCTGTCCTCACACAGTCATTTCAGAAGGGCATGATGGCTCTAAGTATGCAACACTATGAGTCAGGTGCTGTCACTGCCTGTTAGCTGAAGGTGGGTTATGTTCGATGGTAGTCAGTTTTCAGTGTTTGTTAAGATATAAATTTTGTTCTAATTCTTCTTCCCAAATCCTAACACCTGATTTGCCCCTGCTAGAAGCTTAGTTACATTCTCCAGCCTACTCAGATCATAGCCCCTGCTATCATTAACAGCTTCCTCTCCCCTCATGTCTCCTATTTATGCCTGTGCTGATTGCATTTCCATAAATCATGGTTATGTATACATCAGGTAGCACTGAGATCCTTAAATAACCATGTCCCCCTGGAGTCCCTGCTGCTCCAGTTTGAGCCAGCCTTGCCTGGATGAGCCACTTTCTGGGATACCAAGTTAATGCTACCATCAAGAACACCACCATCTCCCAGAGGGGCTAGTTTTATACCTGTATTTAATTCTTGATGCCTTCTGGTTTGGAGGAATGATTTAGCAAGGCAAACTCTTTAGCATTCTCACAGCTCTGACCTTTTTGTGACACCAGTGGAGCCCCATAGTTCACTGACTTTGCAGAAGTCAGAAGTGCTCAAAGTATACCTCATTAACCTTCTCTGGCTAATCATGGCAGGGGACAGGACCTTAGCAACTGCAAAAGGCATATAAATGCACCAGGAAAGAAATGTTTCAGCAAAAATGGCAAGAGCTGTGTAAATGCCAGACCTCAGTGAGATGGAAGACCATGTTTCTGCAAAGAGCTTTTATTCCCAGAATGAGTTGTAAAGCAGGAGAAAGTACCTCACCCTGTCTGTATTCTAAGCTCAGCCTCTCTCTTTCTGGCATATGCTAGGTGCTGTATAAATATACAGGGGAGGAAATCACACCATCTCCTGCAGCCTACATTTTTAATTGAAAGGCTATTAGAAGCAGTTCCTGCTTCTGCAGGTGCAGTCAAGAAAGCATCCTTCCCCAGGTGGTTGTGGAAGGTGAACTTGAGGTTCAGGAAGGAGTGTTGTTTTTGTATTAATTTTGCATGTGGAGTATTCACAACCATTTCTTGTCTGCTTTGGCTGATGTGGCTAATTAATCACCTTAAAGTGTCTGTAAACAGGAGATTTTTGCTCTTCCTGGCATCTCTTTTCCACCTGCTGTAGACCAGCCTATGTGAGGATACAGACCTGTAGCATCAGAGGAATTATACGTTTGGTAATGGGTGTGATGCCAGCACTGTAAGCATGAGAGTCATAACTTAACCAGCTTGGGTGAAGGCTAAGAGGAATGTTTTATTCTCAGGGCACTAGAGAAGGTGTTGCTGCTGAATGAGGGAAGTAGGAGCAAAGGAGTTGGAGGTATCATTTGCATGAGTCTTTGTTCATGTGGGTTAGCTGGGGGACAGAGGTACAATGATTAAGACTGAGTTTTGACATTTGTAGACTGAAAAATTGAGGGGGAAAGGCTTTTAACACTGGAATTCCTCCTCTTGCTTCTGCTTACTTATAGTCACTGGACTGGAAAGGCTCATCTGGTCCCATCCCTCTGCTCTAGGCAGCAAAATCATATAGCCCTAAACAAACCAGTTGTGCTTCTTGACCCCATTTTAGTTGTTTTCACAGCTACTTTTGGGCAGCTGTTTCAGAACTACCCTGTCTGATGGCTAAAATCTATCTTATTTTCAAGGCAAATTTCCTTACAATCAGTCGTTCTTTTACCGGCATTGTTTTTCCTGCTTAAAAATCACTTTCTTTTCTCCCTTGTGTATCTGTCCTCCCCTTTATTTATACAGTGCAGTCATATCCCCTCTTGACTTTCATTTATCTAGGTTAGACAAGCTTTTTAATCTCCTCCTTTAAGACAAGCTCTCTGTTCCCCTAATCGCTCAATCCAAGGTTATTTCTGATAACTAGCTTTTCTCTAAGGTTCTTTGCTGCTTTGCCCAAACTGAGTGTAAAACATCACGACCTATTGCCTGTTGAGTAATTTTGGGGTAAAGAAATATGCCAGCTATCAGATCCAGAAAAAGAAACATCAGGGTGCTGCTGTTAAAATTTGCATTTGTTCTCCATCTAATCTCTGTGAAGCTAAAGACTCCCATAATAACTTAGTTCCTGATAAAATTTCTCTTTAGAAACAGTAATGACATCTCTCTCCAGACTGAAAGCCAAGCCTGTGGAGCTACAGTAGATCTCTGTAGTTTGGTCCTCATGGAGTATCTTGCACCAGCCTTCCAAAACCTATTTCGATCCAAAATGATCCTACTTTATTTATGCATGATTTATTTCTTCACAGTCTACTGTAGCGTTAAGGTTACAACAGCATCCCCTAGGTCTACCTTTATTTTATGTACCCTGAGTAATGCCTACTTCCATTGGCAGTGTCCCAGTTATAACTGCTATTTCTATGGCACTTCTAGAGTAGCCCTTTTCAGGTCCTGCCCAGTTGTTCTGGTTTTCCCATGTCCTCATTCAGGATCTGTACCAATTCTACTGACAAGAATCTTATTTCTCCTTGGACTTGCCCTGCTTCCCAGAGGGGTTAGGTATGTTTCTCCATCAGCTACATTACCAATAAGAGTCCTATTTTCTGCCCCTTGTCCAACATCCTACCTTTACCTCTTCTATATTTGATCTTCCATTTTTCATGTATTCAAATCAGGTGTAAAAGTTATGTAAGATTTTTCCAAAGATTAAAGACAGGAAGTTTTCTCATTTATGCCGTTCATAGGTACATGCTGTTTATGTTCCCTCGTCTAGCTCTAGACACATGTATATGTGTCTCCTCACTTCCACAGTATCTGTGAGCCTCGTGGCCTTTTCTGTGTTTATCTACCCAGTGCACCCCAGATGTAAAAACATGCCATTATCTCAGTTTTACACAATGTGGAGCCACAAGGGTGCAGATCGGGTTACAGAGATTCTTGGTGGAATAAGGAATTTCTGCTTCCTAATTCATGCTCTGTTGTTGCTTTAGTGCTTCCCCACTGGAATGAATAAACTCCTCAGCTCCTGGGGAAAAAAAATGAAAGAACCAATAATAAGGGAGGAAACATTGAGCTTTTGAGAAAATGCAGAAAGCAGTTCAAGTCCTAAGTGAGTTTGGAATGGTCTTTTTTTTTATTCTGTGGATGAAACCAAATCCCTTTTGTTCCTTTTGCATTTCTTCTATAACAGGATGAGGGGAGCAGGAATTGAGATAAGATTGTAAATGAAAAGAGAGTGGTGCAAGGCATGGTGCAAATAGGAGCCTGAATAAAATAATAACTGCCAGGAGACTTTGCCTAGGCAATTTTCCTCCAGCCTGTTGAAAAACAAGCACTTGAAGGTTTGGGCTCTCTCCTGAGCCTTCACCCTAAATACCAGTTCAATGCTGCTGAGTATCTTGTCTAAAAATGTATCTGAACATTTCTGGTTCAATTCAGAACTGTATTCTCCTGCCTAGCCCTTGAAAACCAAATTTCTAGGAGGTTTTAGTTTTCCATCTGTTGATAGTGGTTATAGGTCTCTCCAGATGCTCTTGTGTTTTGAAGTCCTACCTTGGCATATTAGGAGGAACTCAGGGATTGACTTTTGCCTTTGTTGGAACAGACAATTTTGGAAATTCGTGGAAGTAGTTTGTATTTGTCCATATTACCTATCTGGGTAAGGATTTTGTAAATGGTGAGACTGCATGCTGGTCATTTGAACAGGTGGCTGCTTTTGACAATGTAGCTTATAAGATAGCCACTGAATGAAACTATCAGCTCCTCTCTGTTATAAATATCTTAATGACCTGATAACACTGAAAAGAGCACATGTAGGAGAATAAGAAAATATAGTCTCCTTGTATAAATTGCAGTAAGAAGATTTAGGTTAAAAATCAGTGAAAAAAACCCTCACTTTTTAATGGAAAGGATGGTTTAGCACTGGAATATATTGCTCACGGAGACCATGGACTCTGTCAATGTAAGGACAGGTTAGGGAAACATCTGCCACAAAGGGCTGTTACAAGCCTTAGCTTCCCTTGGGAGGAGAGAAAAGCCTCTGTTAAGAATTAGTTTCAAGGAACTAATGTGATGCACCTTTCATTAAAGATGCGCATTAACATACTGCAGAACTCTTTTATTCTGGCTGCATTATACCGCGGTTAAGGCAATTTGCCAGCCAGCTGGAAGGCTTTCAGAAGGCTTCCACTTGTTTTCCCCTTGCATAGGCAATCTCACCTTTTGTCTGCATGGGATAACTTATATGCTTAGACAAACAAATAGCATATATGATTAATTTTTTGTTCTACAATAATTCTCCCTTTCTTTCTTTGCAAACGTGTTGGACTTCTACTTCCAGTCTTGTTATCCAAAACAGGATCTTATATTTAAGGTAAAAGTTAGCTACTCCCCTCCCTCAACACCTCCAAATTCATCCCCATACCAAAGTGACTTTACTTTCTTGACAAGATCAGATAGAGCAAGGGGCAGTTAAGGTAAAATTCTGTTTCTAAGGAGCTGTGTCCTGGCATACAGTAACACTATGTAGGGATTGGAGAATATTATTAGAAAGGAGTTTTTATAGATCCCTAGTATCCCTACTTTTACTGATTCTGTGACCCTTCAGGACTCCTAGTGGGAGTTTGGGTGACTACACTGATTGGAGAACACCCAATGGGTCTTGAAACTGCAGGGTGACCATCATGAAGGATGCCTGGGATAGTTTATTTTTCCTCTTTTTGCTGAGGCAAGCACCCAGCAAAACCCAAGTATTAACAGTTCATAGGCTGTTAATACAAAGTACCCTGAGACTTCAGAAATGCCTTGCTCTGCTCTGCACAGCTTGTTAGGTTATATTCTTTAAGCGTAGGCATCTTTACCTGGACAAACCTGTGACATTTAATTCTACTAACTTCAGTCCCTACAGTGAATTGCTCCTTCCCTCTCATGGCAGATTATCTAGCATATGATACACATTTGTGTATTCTTTATCTTGCATTGTCTCCATTCTCTGCACATGTGGTGTTTCTTATTGCCCACATGTTGCTTATGTCCATCCTTCTTTAACTATGTGCAGATACATTTGACCTTTCCATGCAGAAGCATGTAAAGAAATCTGCCCCCTTTTAAATCACTATGATTTTATGACTTTTCTTATTCATATCTGTATCATGTTTGAAGGTATATGGCATGCTTGATTGTTCAGGTTAGCAATAAAATGTAACATTTGCACATATTTTCGAGACAATCCATAGTTGATTTAGAGATATAGGTCAGAACATTTCCTTACATCCTGTTTTTCTTCCTCTTTGGACAATTTAGAATAATTTTATTGGGATAATAAGGAATGTATGTGTACTACTGTATTTGCATGTGAGGTGATTTAGTGCACAGAAGGCTGTGGCAACACTGTCGTTATCCTAATTTCATAATGTTTCTGTGTAGTACAACACTGTGAGACGTGCCTGGCACACAGCCTTATGAACTCCCCTTTCTTCCAGAGAACTTCTGGGTAATTATGGGTTGGGTTTGACTATCTGATCTAATTTACCACTTAGGGGGTTATATCATGCCTGTTACTGAGATATCTAAGTGCTGCTGAGATTCTGCAAGATGCCTCTTTCATCAGCCATTTATTTCTATGATAAGTTAATGTTACTGAACTAAAAACTGGGCTGTTCTGTGCAGCATCTTAATCACTGGTCCCTACTGAGCCCTATGTGGCAGTTACTACTTTTGGGGATTTGAGCTGTTACTTGAGAGCTAAAGTAGCACTGCAGAAATCTCTGGCTCAGATGATGATAAATTGACCTGCTTGGTGAATGAGTGGGAAGTCCAGGGCTGAGCAGACCTGGATAAGCATGTGAGTCTATGCTCTTTATTCCCTTAGAAATTTACTTTCCACATCCAGGCTTAGATATTAGCATGAGTACAGACCATCTTCATGGGTGGAGGGAACATTAGGGGCAAGCTCTCCTTGGCATTCTTTGTCTTTGGGAAGGCAAAACCATCTGTCCAGACACTTTGCCCATCTTTTTACAACCCCCCCTGCCTTGTGCTCACTGGGGTATTGTGTTCACCCTGCATAGGGATGGAGGATGGATGTGGAAACTGCTGTTTCTGGGTGATTTCTTCTGCCTTTTTTCTCCCCCCCACAAGCCCTCACAGTGGATTTTTCTTTCATGGCCAGATGAAGTGTTTGTTTGTTTTGAAGGTGACAAGTGTTTTATGTGAATTCTGGATAGTCTCAAATGCTAAACCCCAGCTGGGCTTTGAGTTTAACAGATTAACCACTGACACCCAATGAGCCTTTAATAAGTGTTTCTCCCTCCCATTCTGTCATCTAAATAAATAAATGACTGAAATTTGGGGGTGGTGGGAGGGGGTGTTAGATTGGAGTGGAATGAAGTTTTTCTGTTTACCCACCAAGCAGGTACACTGCTAAGAGCAGTCATGCAAGCTTCCCACACACCCACACTGCCTCTGCCATCAAGTCAGCATGTCTCAGTCCTGGCCTGGAGGACTTGCTTTGAGGATCATGCAGGAAAACTTCTAAAGCCCAGTTAGCTTCTTCACCCTCTCAGCTTTGGTTGCCAGCCAAGGTGCTAATTACTGTCAACTGTGATGGTGGGGGGGGAATTGAGAACAAAGGTGAGACTTTGATAGCTGAAAGTACAGTTGATGTTCAAGTTTTCTGTTTTCCTGGATTTTTTTTTTTTTTGTAAGAAAAGGTCTGCCTGGGCAGTGGGTGAGCTTATATGTATTGTCTCTTTAAGGACTGCAGTGGCTTCAAAACAGCTCTCATTCTTAGCAGTAGGTATAATATAATTGAGTCCCACCCCCTTTTTTGACTTATAAAGATATGATCTCTATTCACTTAGGAAATGGAAAATTAAGTGTTCTAAAATTGCAATAAAAATTTATGGAAGTTATGAGAATTAGGGGAAAATAGCAAGATTTTAAAAAAAAATCACAGATGCTCTTTGGTACTAATTTTCATGCATCAGAAATGTAAACCAATTCCTTGTTTCCAGCTAAGGTATGTAACCAAGTCCTTGTTTTCCTGTTGTTTGGCTGAACAGCTGAAAGACGTAAGTCTGTTTGACCATAGTTACAGTATTCCCATGGTTATCCACTCACTCTCCCAGAAGGTGAGACCATCACAGAGATGAGACAGCTCAGACATCTTTCTTGCTCTGCACTTCCCCCTTGTTTGAAACCACTTAGTCAGAGCCTTCTCCCCAGAAGTGTCCCCATCTTACATGAGTCATGAGTTTGGGTACTCCAGAGTGGTCCTCTTACCCAGTCCTGCAGTAGCTGTGGTTGATGCAAAGGGATGGGACAACTAGAAGTCTGTCTTCTGTGGTTTATGTCTCTGCAGGTAGGGAAATGGAAGGAAAAAAAGTTGCAGATGAAGTATTACGTGTGGCCGCGCTTTGAGCTGTATCCTGACTCTGAGGAACGTGAGGACGACCACCTGAGTATCGTGACCTTGGAAGAGGCACCATTTGTCATTGTGGAGAACGTGGACCCCCTAAGTGGCACCTGCATGAGGAACACAGTCCCTTGCCAAAAACGCATAGTGACTGAGTATGCACCCCTGTATTTTTCTGCTCGTCTTGTGCTCTTCATTCTCAGCAGAACGTAGAGTGTCTGTTGGGTTAAGACCATCATAATCTGATAATCCTTTTTAGAAAATCACCTCCACTTGCCCAACCTGTCCCATGTCCATTCATGATGGACCCCTTTGGGCAAATCATTGTAGTGTGTCCTGTCACCCTTCAGCACAGATAGCACAATATAAATTGTCCACATTATATTGTGGGAAGGGGAATGCAAACTGACAACAGAGGGGAATTACAGGAGTTTCTCCCAGTCTTTTAACCCATTATTATTGTGATGGTTCAGGAACAAAACTGATGAGGAGCCAGATTACATGAAGAAATGTTGCAAGGGGTTCTGCATAGACATCCTCAAGAAAATCTCAAAGTCTGTCAAGTTCACCTATGACCTCTACTTGGTGACTAATGGGAAGCATGGAAAAAAGATCAATGGGACGTGGAATGGAATGATTGGAGAGGTCAGCAGCAAAGGGAGGGCATGGTGGGCTTCAACCCTGGGCTGGGTGACGTGGGTCAGGTCTAGCCTCCCATCATTATTGGGTCCACTTCTGAGACAGGGACAGAGGTGACGCTAGAAATGACTGGCCTGCATTCTTTCTTGGCACTGAGTGAATTAATCTGCTGTGACACTCCGACCATGACAACCTTTCTTGTCTGACCATTATTTATTATTCTCTATGGTATCACAAATTTGGCCTACATAGTCTTAGAAAGAGGCTGATATCCATTCACCACGGTTGCTGCAACCTAGATTATGCTTAGGTTGTATATAAGGTGAATAAAGAATGAAATAAGACTTTGCAGTGTTAGAGGGAGGATAAAGCAAGGACAGAAAAATGAGATAAGACATCTTCTCCGTGGATGATGTGTTTATCCTAAGACCTCTGTGGATTCATTTTTTGTACACATACCAGCTTTGAGGGGAAGATTAATGTCTATAGGTTTTCTGAAAGAAGAAGGTGTCCCGATGAAAGATTAGAAAGGAAAGATGATACAAACAATATAGGGAATGGGATTACAGGAGTAAAAGGATTGTGTTGAAAGGCAGGAAGATGAGAAGAGGCTTGACTGTGGTGCTTGAGGGCTGCCTCGTGTCTGTGTGTGATCTCTTTCTTTTCCTCTTGCAGGTTGTCACCAAACGGGCTTATATGGCTGTGGGATCCCTCACCATTAATGAGGAACGTTCAGAAGTGGTGGATTTTTCTGTGCCCTTCATTGAGACGGGAATCAGTGTCATGGTGTCACGTAGCAATGGAACTGTCTCACCTTCTGCCTTCTTAGGTATTGTTTCAGTCTAAAATTAAAACTTCACCAAGTGGTCATAAAAAATTAGGTGAAGGTTGCTTGTGATTCTTAGCCTGAAAGCTCTTTTTTGGGAGTACCTGTGGGACAGGTGTATAAAAATATACTGTGATGTTTTAGAACAAAATCGCAGGCAAGTAAAATCCAGGCAAATGCAAGTGCAAATAGGCACTGCCTATGAGTTCCAAGCCAAGGCATTTTTCAGCATTTGTGTGCCTAACCCTAGAAAAAAATGGCCTCACTCAGAGTTGTCACATACACCGCAGCACGTGGTTTCCCGGTGACTCAACTAAAAGTATGTTCAAGGAGTGTAGGCCAGAAGAAAATTGATTCAAACCTTATAGCTGTGATACCATAGCACTTTGTGATAGCAATTGGCAATAAATTGTTGTACATTGAGAGACATTATTTGTAAAGATGTTGTTAACTTGACTCTCCCTTGACACCTAGTAGAAGTTAGAGAACTAATAGACCTTTTTGAGAACATCTGAGCCATCAGTTCTGTGCTGACACTGTCTTACAACAAAGGCATTTCTAATGTCCTTCAGTGATGGAGGGTGATCAGAGAATACGGAAATGATACTGCGTTTCCCCGAGGCATTCATGTCTTCCTAGTATCTACTATTTGGCTTTATAAAATGCTTTATGATGCAGCAAACAGAGTATATGAGTTATATAATTACTGTCTGCTTGTAGCTGCTGTGGAAGAGTCCTTGGAGACCCCAGGGGGAGATGACTTAGAAAAAGAGAAAGATCAATGGTGGAGAAATTCCAAAGGGGCTGGGTACCCCCTGGAAAGTGGAGTGACCATGGTTTAACCCAGAACAAACCACAGTAGCCACTGCTGGTGTCCATCATCTCCTCCCTCCCCCCAGAGCCTTTGTACTATCCCATGTTATCTCCTGGGCCCCTTCTATTCCCCATTCCATAGGACCAAGTAACCCTGGACCTTCCCTATCCTCCCCCAGACCCCCTGGTGATTGGTTGTATGAGATAAGTCTGTGTCTGAGTCCCCTTGGCCTCTTGGATCCCTGCCTCCCCTCTGTGTGGAGCATCCTGCAATAAAGCCACTCAGAATTAAAGGCATACCAAGAGCCCTCTCGTTATTCGACTTCAGCTGATAGCTAAACCGGACTCAGTCCCTGCACTACCAACACAGGCCACAGTTTCTCTGGCTAAGTGTCTAGAAGACGCTACCAGAGTGCCCTGGGGACAGGGGCACTCCTGGAAATATAGCCAGCTGGAATCTGTCATATTTACGCCGGGCTGGACAGAGGAACCAGCGAGCTATATCTGCTCTCTGCCAGAGTCCTGAGAACATTCACAAACAGAAATACTTTTATATGGGTAATGAAATTTTCCCAGACATTTTTAAATATGAGTTTCATGACTACTAACTCTTCAGGAACTTTTTGCCTCAGCAAGTCCACCAATATTGCTGGGGTATGTAAAAGCAATGTTAAAGTTAACTCCAACATTTTAAACTTCAATTTAACTGAGACTGCAATACTGGCTATACTCTGGAGCAAAGTTTTGTTTCTTTGATCTGGTTCAGTCCCATTTTTTTCTGTTCAGGCTTGGAGAAGGAGAAAACCTGGCAGAGATCAAATACTTGCAGAACATGAACACTAACATTTCTAGAATGAGCCAGTGTTCCCGTTGCTAGAGGGATGGAATACTAAAACCTACTGTCATTATGGCTGAACCTTAGAAATTTGGAGATGCTCTTTGGCTCTATAGCATCTTGAAAATTGGATGCTTGTCTGAAACTCTGCCAGTTCTGCCTGATTTTCCCCACTCTCTCCAGATGGTGCTGGAGGACTTCCTGGGAACAATCTTTTATCAATGCGTTTTCTTTTATCAATGCATGCCACAATGGCTGTGTGTGGTTCCAGATGGAGCCATGTGTCACAAATGTAACAGTACAATGGAATGCAGTCATTACAGAGACAGAAACTGCAGTTTTCCCAGTTCAAGAAGTTTTCGGAATCAGGTCAAAGATTTTGTTTTAACTTCTGCTTTACCCCAACCCAGTTTGCCCCACACTGGGCTTCTCTGGAGGGCAAAGGAGGCGAGGTGTTATCAGGTCTTTCACCATGGTTTTCTCTTCCTCTCCAGAGCCTTTCAGTGCTGACGTATGGGTTATGATGTTTGTGATGCTGCTTATCATCTCTGCGGTGGCTGTCTTCGTCTTTGAGTACTTCAGCCCTGTGGGCTATAATCGGTGCCTTGCTGATGGCAGAGGTAAGGGGAACTGTTTCTTGCTATGATCCCCTCTGGTTTCCAATCTCCATTTGTTTGTTGGGGTATTCCTTTGCCTTGGACATGATACAGATCTAGCCCACTCTGAGCTCTGCATTCAGACTAAAGAGGGCAGGGATGGAGGCAGAAAAAGGCTCTGAAGAGAGCAGATGTGTATAATAGATAATTTGCTCAGCGTGAGAGACGGAGCTGTGTCGCCTTTCATGTCTAAAGCACAGACCAGCTCCAACTTGTTTCTCATTGAGGGAAAATGGGCTCTGGTAGCCAGTGCTGGCAGGGCCTGCAATGCTGCACTCTGAGACAATCACAGGGTTCAGCACTGTCAATCCGTCCTTCAGTGCTACATCTCCCTGGAGAGCAAGCCACTCTGCAGACCTCCCAGCATAGTGCTATGTCCTTCAGACTCCACATCTGTCACCTGGTCAGGTCCTTCCCCTACTTGCCTCTCTGATTTTCTAAGACCAACGGAGAGAATGGGAAACTCATTTTCTTGGGAGTGGGTAAAGAATTATTTTTTAAGGGCAGTGGGAAAGATGGGAACAAGCAAGTGATCCATCTCTGTGGTTCTGATCTTCAGAAGGCAGCCAGCTGAATTAAAGAAAGGCTGTCTGTCCTTCCAAAGATACAGCTTTTTTTCCTTATTGACATGAAAACAATTAGCAAATTGAGTCTTCTGTCATCTGCATATCTTCACCCCCTGGTGAATCAGCCCTTCAAACCTTTCTGGATTTATTGGTTCATACAGAATAGTGGGTGAGAGACGGTTACTGGAAAATGCACTCATTTGCTCCCAAGTCTAGTGATTTGAGTGAATTTATGCCATCAGATTAGAGAGGAGTGAAAATAAAAAGTGTTAATGAGAATGCAGGCAGAACCACATACATGGGGAAGTGGAGAACTTGTCTCCTAACATGGAACTGTGGTGGGCCTTTATGGCACCTGAACATAACCCCATGGATCTGTGGGCACAAGTACTGATAAACCCGAGTCTCTTAGGAGGTATTAATACAGATGTGGAACTGGAAGCAGTTTTTAGTACAGGTGTGGAGTTGTGCAGTTGTTAAGTTAGCCAAACTGCAGCTGCAAGTATCAATATTTCTGAGTAGTTATGAAGAGTATGGCATGATCAGAGAGATATTATCCCTGAGAGATGAAATATGAAGATACAGAAATCTGCTGCAGAGACTGTGATGCTGATTTTGGTAATGAAAACCCTGGCTAGTATTACTTTGGCTGCATTTGAACTATGACAGTATGCCCCTGACAGTATGCCTCAAACCCCTGCATTTTCTCTTTATGGACATCAAGACTTTTGGATTGAAATCTCCCATTACAATCTTGGTTTGTGTCTGACAAACTAACTGTAGAAGCACGTGGGGTGATCAGTGGAGAGAAGAAGGCTTTTAGAAGGGAACTTCTCAAGATTTCCTTCCACCTTACAGTGCCCACTGATGTTTTCCAGGCCTTTCACCTGTATATCTTAGGGCACATTAGGTAGAAAGGGATATAAAAATACCACTCCAGCGTGTAAAAAGACAAGGACTGCCAAACCATGTTTCTCTTAGGAACTTTATCTCCCTGCAATTTAAAGGCACCAGTTTTGCCAGGTGATGATTCTGCTCTGAACTTGGTGTGCAGTTCCCTGGGTGAAAAATGAGCCCTTTCATTGTTCAGTTGTATTTAGGGTAACACGGTTAGTGTTTTCAGATGATCTATGCTATTCACTGCTCAGAGGTTTGGAGAGGCATGTCAAAACTTTCTTCCCTTTTGCTGTTCTGCTGGAGTCAATCTCAACCACAGGCAGCATCTCTAGGATCCAATCAGCCTGCCTGAGGAGATAAAGCATGGGATGCTGTTCAGATTGGTACCATTGGAGAAATGACAGATGCTTGAACTGTACCATTCATCCTAAGAGGATCTTCCCAGTGTCCGAAGAGTGATCGCATCTGCATTCTCCCTCTCAGCTCTTCTTGTGCTCAAGATGAGGAAATTCTGGGTTAGGTTCCCACTAATGGAACCAGCATGTGCTGGGAGTATGAGATTGCTGGGAGACAGGTGCCTTTTCACATGTTTTCAGATCTAGTGCTTCATTAGCACACATGGCTTCTGCGGTATGAGTGAGCTTCCACACTGAAAAGTTAATAAGGGGAAAATAGGAACTTTTAAAACACTGGATCTGCTCCTGGACTGTCTAGGGCAAACCTGCAGATTTTCTTAAGGTGGACCAAGTATATGTCACTGTCACGTGCCTTAACAACAAAATATGTGGAGAGGGAGCTCTGTTCTTCTCTGGTTTGTGGATCTTCAACAGACTGAGTAATGAAACGCTTGCAGAAGTATTTGTAGAGCCCTGTTATTTCAGATGATGCTCTTCCTTGTACCTTTACAAGTGCAGTGGGAGCCATATTTTACACAGGTGTGTGCTGGGAGTTTGAGGACATCACTCTTTAACAGCTGGAAATGAGGATAGAATGTTTCTGAGCAAATTCTATTTCTGGGGACAACACTCCAACCAAAATTAAATGTTTGGGCTTCTAGATACTTCAATCAAATAAAAACAAATGCCCTCATATAAGGTTTCAGTGGAAATCCCTGAGATAGAAAAAATATGGGAATCAGAGGACATTTTTAAAAAATATTTTTTTCAGGTTGCACTTTGCTGAGATGTGGTAGCATGAACTTAGGGGAGTGAAGCTGCAGATATTCACCTCACAAGTGGGAATAGATTCTGCTCTTAACTCTGAAATCAAGATGTGTATGTGACTGGAAATGCAAACCACTTACTCTCAGATGCTCACTGTGGGATCATGTTTCTCAATCACTCTAGAACCAGGAGGTCCCTCTTTCACCATTGGCAAAGCTATCTGGTTGCTGTGGGGGCTGGTGTTCAACAACTCTGTGCCAGTACAGAATCCCAAGGGTACCACTAGCAAGATCATGGTGTCGGTGTGGGCCTTCTTCGCTGTCATCTTTCTGGCCAGCTACACTGCCAACCTGGCTGCCTTCATGATCCAAGAGGAATACGTGGACCAGGTGTCTGGCTTGAGTGACAAAAAGGTAATATATCCACCCAAACCCTCAAAGCAGTCTTTTCCACAGAAGAGGCTGCTCTACCCTCTCTTTTTTCTTTCACAAGGAAAGTGTACAGGTGTTTTCAGAGTCACATAATAGCTTTAGACCCTAGTTTAAATAGCACAACTGTTCTTCATTGGTATTCAGTTGCACTTTTACATGTGTTAAGAACTTCAGGAATGAATTATAAACAGAACTGAACTGTGCTTGCTTGCACGATCCCAAACCACACCTTGACTGTCAGCAAGAAACCAATTAATGGAGCTTTGGAGATGATGTGTATAATGGCTGTAACCTGTTTTTTCCGGATGAAATAATTCGTCTTGGATAGGAATGCTGGCCATTAGGCTAGCAAGTATGATCTGTTAATTTATTCTGAGAACAAGTTCAGTCCATGGAGGTAAATCACTGTGGCTTTGATGATTTACTATTGCTTGCATTTGAAGTTATACTGTCATTTTTTCAGGGTGTTTGGAGGATTAGCACATAAATAATTTTCTGTTCAGACTGCATTTCAATGCCTTGTTTACCTGCACAGCATTTTTTCCATGCAGACCATTTGCTTTTGCTGGACTCTGAACACTTGAAGGTTTTGAGAAGATTGCTTATACATGCAGGGTAGTACTGTCTGGCTCATGAGGGTGTAATGCTTTTTACACTGCTTTATTTTTGGTTTGTGGTGAGGCTACTCACAAGGAATTGAGTATTGTGAGGCTCAATTGCCCATGCTAAGCCTGTTACTCAGTCACTGGGGCTGCTTAAGGGGTCATGCCATTGCAGGGCAGCCAAATAGCAACGGGTTGCACACATTGCTATTGGGGATAGCAGCAAGAGGATGACTGCAAGTGCCAGTTGTGGCTGCTGGTTTGATTGTAGTTACTGACTCTTGTGTCCCTCATGACGGTCTAGAAATAATTTGTGGCCAGGCCTCCTGTGTATACAGTGTCCCGTTCAGCAGGCTGGAAATTCTGTGATGGATTAATCATAAGAGTTTTTCTTACTCATTTTGTTGTGGGTTTTTTTTTCCCTGGAATGAAACATGGCACAGAATAATACAATCCATGCAGAAGTGCTCCTGTTATTTGTTTTAATTTTGACCTCAATTTGTTTCACACTGTCTCCTCATTTGCAATGTGCTGTGTTTAGGATGGGGTGGAGGGGGAGGATGCTTTTCTGTCAGGTGGAGATTGTTGCAGAGACTTCTTAGAAGCTGTGGGCTCCTTCAGATCGAAAGATACTGTGCAAAACTAGCCAGCCCTATCAGAGGTAACATTAGTTTGTCATCATTAGGTTTTCAACTGTCTGAGCTAAATGGGATAGTTTGTACCTGTGATCTATTGTTTCAGGCTGTGCCTAGGCTCATGGACAGAACCATGCTTTCATTCTCACATTTTTCAAGATATTCTTCATACCTGCAGAGATATGTTCATGAAATATTATTTGAAAGTAGAGACTCCTGGAGCTTCACAGAGCCTTTGGATACAAATTTCTGGGCCTATTTTAGTTGATTTCACCATAGGGCCACCTGTATGTAGTGGATTGAGGCCATTTTCTTCTACTTTTCTCTGCCAATGTACCTGTATTTACTTTTGCTATGCTGAAGCATATGTGCTTTTTCCCTTGGGGAAGAGAAAGGCCATATTACATAGTCAGAGAATTGTGCTATGTCTCAAACATAGCTGTTAGTGCAAGTACAATATTTGGGTAAGATTACAATCTACCAGAGCATCTGGAATAAAATGAAAATTGGCTGGTGAAACTGAAGGCCAACAGCTGCCTTTGGACAATAAAGGCAGGTGGGACTAACTCCATCCAAAAGATGTGAGTGAATGAGCTTGATCTACTGCGCTCGTGGATTTTACTCTCTGAATATGCAAAGGGCCCTGTAGGATTTGGGAGCAGTCATTCAGACATTTGTCACACTGCTTCAAGATCCCCTGGTTTGGAAGGAATTCACTATTCCAAATCTCATATTTTCCCTTTTCCAAAGCCTGCACACTGCTTGCAACTCACTCACCCTCTCAATGCACTGCTTGGCCAGGATGAAAGGCACAGCCACATCCAGGGCACATGGAGGTATGCTGTGTTCTACCTCACTCCTCTTGCCTGCTTAAAGCCACTTCAGACTTTCAAAAGAGGCAGTCACTGTTCAAAGCCAGGTGGGAAAGACTGTCGCTTCCAATCTCTTTTATCCCCAGTGTATGATCTGGTGTACACAGCAAAAGTGAGGCAGATTAGTCTATTGGCCTTCTCCATCAGCTGGTAAGGGCATCTGTGTCCAGCACAAGGACTCAGCAGAGGATGTAATCCAACCCGACAGGCAAAGTGACAGTTGTTTAAAAGGATATTGTTCCTACTTGCCAAGACCCAGATCTGATTGCAAATGTCTCTGTAGTAAGACAGTACCCGGGGAAGGTGTCCCACTGACACTGTAGAGCAGCCAAAATGCCAGATGCACTCACAAAACCCATTACTGTGCCTGGCTGGGGTGTACTTTGTCAAGGTCAGGCTGGCTACACTCTGCAACAGCTACCGTGACGGTCTCCTTGGACCCTCTTCCTTGGGTCTTGCCAGGGAAGAACCACTCCAAGAGGTGCCTACAGCTGCCAGCATGCCACTTCCCCAGAAAAACAGACTGAAAAGCTCCAGATGTCTCAGGACTTGGATGGTGTCTTGGCTGTGCCCCAGCACTTACTTCCTAATGGCATGCAAGACAATGACTAACATCATGTCCCCACTGTGCTTGTGTGAATGCTTGAACAGGTCTGTCTGAGCTGGCCTGGAGTAGATGCCTCTGTGCCAGGGTACCAGGTTGAACTGAGGGTGTCTGGAGGCTCCCTGTATGAACTTAGTGACATCTGCCACTTTCTCTGTCCCAGGTGATGCTCACCTTGCTGAATGCCACCCTTTGAGCATAGCTGGCTCAAAACAGGTGTGAGAGCTGACGCAGGAACTCACCTCATGATGGCTGTTAGCCATTATGTTAACCTTTGGAGGTGCTAAATCATATATCAAGCTTTAGCTCTTAACTCTGGGGCAGCCATGAGCAGTTTGAGGGAGGAGGAACCTGCTCCTGCCTGAGAGCAGCACTGGCCCTGTGAGTTCTGCAGGAAAAGTCCTGCTCTTGACTACATCTCCTTTCCAACTCTCTGTGCTTGTGGCATGCACCTTCTGCGTCCACCAGTCCACCTTGTGCAGCAGAGGGGCTGGAGGTGGTCCTGGCAGGGGCAGTGCCATGCTAGCTGTGTCAGCTCTCAGCAAGCCCAGCTGGAGCATCTTTACATGTCCTGCTGGGCTGCATCCATCCAGGATCCATATGGGAGGCTGCTGCTGCCCTGATCCCTGTTAAAGCTCCAGTGGTAAGAGGAGGGCCTGTTGCAGAACACTGCAGTCAACTCCTAGGTCTGGATTTCATCTGAGTGTAATCAGGAGATATAACCCAATTTCCATTAGCGGGAGAGCTTCAGACACATTAGAGAAACAAGTGCCTGTGGTATTTCAGTCTAACAAAGGCAATAAATACAGGAAAGATTATATAAAATGAACTAATGTGTGAAGTACTCTAATAGCTATACGTAGTTTCCATTCATGTACACTAGTAATAGAATAAAAGCAAATGTGGTCAGCCAGCAGGGAATTTAAATAAAATTATGTAGAAGGCAGTAGGTTAATAATAATAATAAAAAAATAGTATCCTTTCCTATAAATTAGTTGGAAATGCCAAAGAAGCTAATAAAGTATCAAAATGGTAATTTTGTAATTGACATGAAAAGGAGAGAGATGGATTTCTGTATGCCTGCAAATTAATATAGATTGCTGAAATTTCACACGTATTTGACTTATTTGCTTTTTAAGATGTTAATGAAAAGTTGCGACAAATGAGGCATGGGTCAGTTATTTTTTCCAATAGATATGAGTTTGTTTCTTTTTTTGAAAGGCAGGTTTTGAAGTTAAAACTGGCCAGTATTTTTACTGGAAGAAAACCCTGAGGAGAGCATAAGAAGGCAGAAAGAATTCTTGATATTTTCCAAAATAGCTCATTTTAGTATACTTGATACAAAATACTTTGATCTTTCTGACATGTATTTTGACATGTCATTTTCTAAAGGCACTACTCATAAAATTGACCTACATTTAAGGGGGAAAAATAAAGAGGAAAAAAGATTTTTTTTTTTTTTCAGTAACGAAGGAAAGGGGCAGATGGAGACAATTGGACGACAAAACAGCATAGGTAGATCCGAAGTGAATGGAACATTTCAGGTTGATACAAAACAAAAGCCTCAGTGAAAAACCTGCAAAAATAAAAGGATCTGCTCTTTTCTGGCAGTAATAGATGCTTGGCTGTGAAACTGAAAAATGAATTATTTCCCACATTGTACTTTGCAGCACATTAAATTGAAATTATACAAGGATCCCAGATATGCAGACCACTTAAGTGTGTGCTTAACTTTGTGCTCATGAGTGGTGACATTAAAGTCAATGGGCTATTATTCATATGACTGAAGTTAAATGCTTCACTGTGCTTGCAGCTTTTGTATAACAAATACCTGTTCTGGAGAAGTCCAGGGAAAATGAAGAGCAGATACCTTCAGCTAGATATTTTTCAAGAGGACTAAAAGTGAGGGACAATCTTGTGCCTTGTGAGCTCTGTAAGGGCAAGATTGTCTAACTGGATGGCTTGGAGGCAGTACAAGTCTTCCACGGGATTAAACATTTAGTGTTAACTGACATTTGTGGTACTTCCACACATTTCAGCAGGATACAAAGGAAGTTTTATGTGGCGGTGTCCAAAGGCAGAAAGTATGCAATCATCCAACAGCAGTATGATTTTTATTGTCAGGACACCTTTGTGGAGATATGAGTTAGGCAGACAAAAGAAGGACCATGGCACTTCCAATCCTGTCCTCTTGTGATAAATCATAACCTTTTCCAAAATGCATAAATCTGATGCACATTACTTGACAAAAACTCCCCAAAATAAAGAGGCTCTTGAATCTTCAGACCTTATGTCATGGGGTAGAGTTGAATTTCTTTCCACAGTGCTTTCCTGGGGGTATATCTCCCTGTAAATGAGTTGAACTGTGCCTTTTGCTTAAATATGACCTTTATCAATAACAGTGGTATCAACTACTGCTTAACATAAGAAACACCAGCTCATAGTGAAGTGTAGAAAACTCAGAGCTCTGATAGTCTGAAATTATATGGCTTAAAATCTGATTATTTTTCTGCATCTCCTTGTGAATCATAAGGTGCTATAGTATGAAGTATTTACACATACTATATAGTGTAGCTATACATTATGTGTAAACACACATAATACATGTGTACTATGTGTAATTGCATATTATGCTAAAATTTTCTTATTAATAAATAGCTATCAAATAGCCACAGCATATCATATGTTAGTAATAGATCTTTCTAGCTTGTGACACATTTATTGTATACATAAATATGATCTCTGGTTTGGGTTAGGCTAGAGGGGTTAAAATCTAGGAAGTGATCTGTGCTGCAGGAAGGAATACAACTTTCTTCCTGCGAGAGAGAGCTAATGATCAGGTAGTTTTAAGGACTGATAGGTAGGTAAACTAATTAAAAAGTTGATTTGCTTTCGGGGAAAAAACCATATATAAGCAGAGACTCTCTGAAGCTCCTCCTCTTTGGACCTGCTGCTGCTGTGTAGAGAGGAGCAGCTCCTGCTTCTCTCGCTGGTAAGCCCCCCCCCACCTCCTTCCAAAGGAGGGATGGGGGGGGGGAAGGGAGGTTTTACAGCAGCCGTGCCGCTGCAGCCGGGCAGGCATGGGGGAGGAAACGATTGGAATTTTCAGCAGATCCAGCTCAGCCGGTGTGCCAGCTACACGAGAGGGAGAGCCGGGCCAGGCAAAGACCAGGCCAGACTCCATCCAGCTCAGGCCAGGCCCTGCCCTGTCACCCCGGGCCCAGATGGCCCTACCAGGCTGAGCCAGCTTGGCAGAGCAAGGCAGAGACTTTTGAGAGCGTCTGGCATCCAGCTCGGACCTGTTCAAACAGCCTGGCAAAGAGCACGTGATCCTCACACTGCCGGAGAGAGAGAGAGAGATTAACGCTCTCCATGCCTGGACTAAACTCACAGACACCCATCCTTCCTCGCAGAGAGAGGAACGAGTGAGGACATCTACATAGTGCAGCACAGAGACTTTACAGTCAGTGAAGAAAGCAGAACTGATACTTACAAAGAGGTGCATGGGAAGTTGCTTCAAGAGTGAAGCTGAAAACTCTTTTAGAGAACCATAGTTGGGGACTGAGCTAATAAATTCTCTGTAATATATGAAGATATAGTCCAAAAGGGGATGTGAGGTTCTTATTGCAGCCAATGAACTGAATTACCTAAGTACAGACAAGTAAGTGTTGAAAAAGTACAGCCTAATGAAAAACTAAAACCAAGAGAGAAGAGAGGCTGTGACCCAGAGCCCTGGTCCCGGGGAGAATGCTAGAAAACCTGAGTTGTCAAGAGAACCTGTGTTGCTAAGCACAGAAGAAAGGATTTTCTTTGTTGCTGCAATTGAACTGTGCATCTTTAAAACAAGTACCCTGTAGACTGTTCATAACCCACCACAGTGGCTGTGAGAAAGCTACTGGTGTAGGAGAGATCCACCATTAAGCTAGACTTTGCTCCGGGCAGCGGTTAATGGTGAGTCAGAAAACCCATAAAAACTGTATTTTTCTTACAGAAGATCCATAGTGTAAACAAAAGAAACTTCTCTCCCTAAATAAACTAGAACAAGAACTGTTTCTGTAGTAATAAACTGACTAGAAATCGAAGTGTTGTCTTTTGTATGTTGTCAGGGAGAATGAAATAGAAAAGTGGGGAAGGAGGGGTGGTCTGGGGAGTTTGTTCTAGTTTTTCTTAGGTTTTTTTTTCTTTTTCCCTTTGTCTTAGATATATTAATAAAACTTCTTTGTACTTTATAAAGTTTGAGCCTGCTTTGCCTACTCCTAATCCTTATCTCACAACAAGCAATCAAGTAAATTTTGGTAAGTGTGCTAGCATTTAGTCACAAACCTAAATAAGCGAACTGAAACCACTACATTCAATGGTGTTTCTGCCCGGTTTTCGAACCAAATAATAAGCAAATTGATGAGAGCTTAAGATAAAGATTGATTAAGAGAAATAATAAGCAAAGCATGTATTAAAATACAAGATAAAGTAAATAGTAGTAGAAACTGTGTATTGTAGTAGTCATATAAAGTGCAGAAGTAGAAGTTTGTGTAAGAAGCTTTCTGTTTAGTTTAGTAGTTTTTCTTATTCTAAATAAAGATTGTATGATTAATGTAATTTTAATAATAAGTCTTATATATGGTTTTTCCCCGAAGGCGAGAGGTAGAATGTCCTAAGTTAGGCCAGAGGGGTCAAAATCTAGGAAGTGATCTGTGCTGCAGGAAGGAATACAACTTCCTTCCTGCGAGAGAGAGCCAATGATCAGGTAGTTTTAAGGATTGATAGGTAGGTAAACCAATTAAAAAGTTGATCCGCCTTCGGGGAAAAAACCATATATAAGCAGAGACTCTCTGAAGCTCTTCCTCTTTGGACCTGCTGCTGCTGTGTAGAGAGGAGCAGCTCCTGCTTCTCTCGCTGGTAAGGCCCCCCCCTACCTCCTTCCGAAGGAGGGATGGGGGGGGGAAGGGAGGTTTTACGGCAGCCGTGCCGCTGCAGCCGGGCAGGCATGGGGGAGGAAACGATTGGAATTTTCAGCAGATCCAGCTCAGCCGGTGTGTCAGCTACACAAGAGGGAGAGCCGGGCCAGGCAAGGACCAGGCCAGACTCCATCCAGCTCGGGCCAGGCCCTGCCCTGTCACCCCGGGCCCAGATGGCCCTACCAGGCCGAGCCAGCTTGGCAGAGCCAGGCAGAGACTCTTGAGAGCGTCTGGCATCCAGCTCGGACCTGTTCAAACAGCCCGGCAAAGAGCACGTGATCCTCACACTGCCGGAGAGAGACAGACAGAGATTAACTCTCTCCATGCCTGGACTAAACTCACAGACACCCATCCTTCCTCGCAGAGAGAGGAACGAGTGAGGACATCTACATAGTGCAGCACAGAGACTTTACAGTCAGTGAGGAAAGCAGAACTGATACCTAGAGGGAGGTGCATGAGAAGTTGCTTCAAAAGTGAAGCTGAAAACTCTTTTGGAGAACCATGGTTGGGGACTGAGCTAATAAATTCTCTGTAATATATGAAGATATAGTCCAAAGGGGGATGTGAGGTTCTTATTGCAGCCAATGAACTGAAATACCTAAGTACAGACAAGTAAGTGTTGAAAAAGTACAGCCTGATGAGAAACTAAAACCAAGAGAGAGGAGAGGCTGTGATCCAGAGCCCTGGTCCCGGGGAGAATGCTAGAGAACCTGAGTTGTCAAGAGAACCTGTGTTGCTGAGCACAGAAGAAGGGATTTTCTTTGTTGCTGCAATTGAACTGGGCATCCTTAAAACAAGTACCCTGTGGACTGTTCATAACCCACCATAGTGGCTGTGGGAAGGCTACTGGTGTGGGAGAGATCCACCATTAAGCTGGACTTTACTCCGGGCGGCGGTTAATAGTGAGGCAGAAGACCCATAAAAACTGTATTTTTCTTACAGAAGATCCATGGTGTAAGCAAAAGAAACTTCTCTCCCTAAATGAACTAGAACAAGAGCTGTTTCTGAGGTAGTAAACTGACTAAAAGTCAAAGTGTTGTCTTTTGTATGTTGTCAGAGAGAATAAAATAGAGAAGTGGGGAAGGAGGGGTGGTCTGGGGAGTTTGTTCTAGTTTTTTTTCTTAAGTTTTTTTTTTCTTTTTTCCCTTTGTCTTAGATATATTAATAAAACTTCTTTGTACTTTATAAAGTTTGAGCCTGCTTTGCCTACTCCTAATCCTTATCTCACAACAAGCAATCAAGTAAATTTAAGTGTGTGCTAGCATTTAGCCACAAACCTAAATAAGTGAACTGAAACAACTACAATCTCAGATAAATTTTTGCAGTTGCAGATGGGTGTGTTTATCACAGATTTAGACATTTTGCAGTCTTTGTCTTGGGATAATTTTTATGCTTTCTGTGATCTTTGGAACAAACCTCTGTGCCTGTGTGCTAAAATGTGATTCAGTAGTTTTAAGACTATAAATGTTTAAAGTCAGTGAGTTTTCAAACATGTTTTTCCCCCCTGCTTCAGTCCTACTTTCTTTGTCATTCTCCCTCTTTTTCTTCAACTCAGCACTGTACAGCGCAGAGCAGCAAGGAGGCTGCAGTGGGCTTTAGTCTTCACTTGGTCTGTCAGGATTCTCTTTTTCTGTACATCTGGAGGGACTTCCCTGGTATCAATAGAGACTGGGGAATGAAGGGATCAAGAGAAGCCTTGCCAAGAAGGACTTGGGGGTACAAGCGGATGAGGGGCTGGACATGACCCAACCATGTGCACTCACAGCCCAGAAAGCCAATTGTATCCTGGGTTGCATCCAAAGCAGCATGGGCAGCGGGGTGAGGGAGAGGATTCTGCCCCTCTGCTCTGCTGCGACCCCACCTCCAGTGCTGCATCCAGCTCTGGGGTGTTGTCTTCTGCACAAAAAGGATATGGACCTGCTAGAGTCCAGAGGACGCCACCAAAAAGATTAAAGGGATGGAGCACCTCTCCTTACATGGAAAGGCTGAGAGAATTGGGATTGCTTAGCCTGGAAAAAGGAGGGCTTTAGAGTGACCTAATTGTGGCCTTCCAGTACCTGAAGGGAAACCTACAAGAACAATGGAGACTTTTTAACTAGAGCATGTAATGACAGGACAAGGGGTAAGGGCTTCAAACTGAAAGAGAATAGGTTTGAATTAGGTATTAGGAAAAAAATTCTTTGCTGTGATGGTGGTGAGGCACTGGAACCAGTGCCTGGAGAAGTTGTGGATGCCTCATCCTTGAAACTGTTCAAGGCCAGGTTGGATGGGGCTCTGAGCAACTGGTCTAGTGAAAGGTGTCCCTGCCCATGTGTAGTGGTTTGAGTTCGTCTATTAGAGTTCTTGGCTAAATGCCAGCACATTTACCAAAATTTACTTGATTTTTGTTATGAGATAAGGATTAATAGTAGGCAAAGCAGGTTCAGACTTTAAGGAATATAAAGATAATTGATTAACAGACTTAAAAAAAGAATAACAACAATCAGGAATCAGAACAAAACGTTTAGAACACCCTTCTCCACCCACCCCCCCCCCTTCATGATCCGCTAACACAAGCGGGAGTCGTGATGGTTCGTTACCCGAATCTCAGAGTGCAAAAGAAAACAGGGACAAGTATTAAAACAGGGACAAGTATTTTATTTCAATCAAAATCAAAAGCACCTTTATTGAGTGCCAACAACACGATTGTGTGATAGAGGAGAGAAGGAGATATAGGGTTGAGAGGGAGGGAGAGAAAGGGGGGTTACAGCTACCGCGGCACGATGAAGTCCTCGTAGTCCGGATCCGATGGATTCCGTCTTGTCCGTGGGGAGATCTCGTAGGGGTCTTTTTTGACAGTCTCTTTATAGTCTTTTTGAAAGCGAGGGGCAGGTAACCAAGAGATGAGGTAATCCTTCCAGAGGCGAGGGGCAAATGGCCAGGAGGTGGGGGAGTAAGGCCCATTGTTTCAGGGTGCAGGTGCAGATGCACTAAAGCAAATCATTCCTGCGCAGTCCTTTTCGCCCTGGTAGCAAGAGCGACACGGTCTCACAGGCATGTGTACACCTCTGCACTGGGCAGGCATCCCACCAGGATCTGGCCGGACTTCATTGTGCAAAAGTCCTCTTTCTCCTTTAGGGTCTTTGGGTTTTCAGCCTCTGTTTCTGTAGATGGTCGTGAGGCAGATGAGGGATTTATGTCCAGTCTCTTACACCCCCCCTCCCCACCTCTCCATTTCTTTCCTACTGACCATACAAAAAGACAACACTTCAACCTTTAGTTAATTTACCACCTCTGGAATAGTCCTTTTCTCAGTTTATGTAGGGAGAGAAGTTTTCTCTTGCTTTACTATGTTGAATTCCCCCATAAGAAATACAGTTCTTATGGTTTTCAGCCTCAATACAAGCAGCCGCCCAGAGGAAAAAGATCTGCTTGTTTTGGAAAATCCCTCCCACTTTAGTAGCTTTTCCAGGGCTACTACAATGGGCATATGATGGTCATTGAGGTACTCTTTTGAGGATGAACTTTTCTATTACAGTGGCAATGAAATCCCCTTTTCTCATTATCGGCAACATAAGTCTTCTATTATTCCCGGGGCAAGGAATTTTTACACAGGAGTCTTAGTCCACTGGCTGTAGCTAGAACATTACATCCCCCCTTTTTCACTCTTTTAGACCATTGTTCATATATTACAGGGTATATTATAGCTGAGTTTATCAACATGTCTTTACAAGAGAAGTTTCAGCCTTAAAATTTAGGCACTCCTCATCTCCTCCTTCTCTGGATATAAGCCTTGTTTTATTCATTAACTTGGAGTCTTTATGTTGTACCTTTTGTAGGTGTCTTCATCTTTTTCTCTTTCTGTGTGGGGGAAAATGGATGTTTTCAAGTCCCATCTTGATATTGAAAAGGTTAATCTGTCTCTTAGTTAAGCAATGGTCACATGACCTCTGCCCACGCTGTTTGAGTGTAACATTCCTGGCACCCGAACTGAGGGAGAGGAGCCCGCCTGCGCCGCTCTCTAAGTCGTGTCTGAGTCGCAGGGGGCCCAGCCCGAGCCCTCTCCCGCGCTGGGCTGCACGCGGAGCGGGACCAACAGGGCCACGTCTGGGCTGCAGGGGGCCCGGCCCAAGCCCTCTCTCTCGCCGGGCCGCACTGTGGAGCCGGCCCGGGCCGGCCCAGCAGGACTGGCAGGGCCGTGTCTGAGCTGCAAGGGGCCGGCCTGGGCTTTCTCCCGTGCTGGACTGTGTGCAGAACCGGCCCGGCCAGACGGGGCGGGGTCGGCAAGGCTGATGTCACCTCAGCCTGGGGCAGCAAAATGAAGCCCCTCTCAGCTCGGCCGGATCCGAGCGGAGCAGACCTGGCTCCCCTGCCCGTAGCTGCCGTGAGGGGTCAAAGAGTGGCCCGGGCCCCCCATTCCCCCTCCCCCTCCGCGCCATCTCACCTGACAGCCGAGCCACATGGCTTGGCCGGACCTCACCAGACGGCACAGAGGGGAGAGAGCGACGTCTTTTCTCAGTCGGCCGGAAGTCTAAAAGAGGGCTTCTTCAGGTTCTCTCTTGGTTTTATGAGTTCTGGAGGCGAAAACTATAATGCCTCCTTTTGGGTACATCATTTCCAGGTCGACCTCCTTCCTTCTGTACCGGAAATGCCACCTAAGGTTACCCCACGACACCATGGCATGAGGATTGGGATTAGATCATCTTTAAGGTCCCTTACACCCCATTCTATGATTTAATGACAGTAACAACCTGTAATAGGAGTATTCAGGATTACTGACAGTTAAAATGCAGTTTAGTTGGGAGCTTAAGCAGGTAAGATGCAAGGGGAGGGGATACTCAGAGTCAGACTGTAGGCTTAATTCATCCTTGCTGGAAAGGAAGAAATGCAAACCCCTGGGCTTTGTTGGAGGCATAGATGAGAGTCGCTGGATGAGGGACTTTGGTGATGGGGCTGTGGCATAGTCCTTAGCTTGCAGCTTTTGCATCCCCCCTCCACAGTACCCTGGCCTTTCTCAGGCCTTGGCCACCACTGACCCTTTCTTTTCATCTTTTTTTTTTACCAGCTCTTGGAGCTGTCCCCCTTTGGAGGTAGTGGTTAAATTTGGTTGCTTCTGTGCTAATTGCTTGGCAGTCTGGAAAAAGCTGTCTTTGGAGAGTTACATAAGGGAGAGAGGGAGAGAGGGAAGCAAAGGATTGTCCTGCTTCTCACATCAGTATAAGTCAGTGGAGAGGGAAACAATGAATATTTTTATTTATTATTTATATGGTGTCATAAATGTACTTGGCACTATGCAGTCAAATGAAAGACAGTGGCCCTGCCACCAAAATTTGGCAGCCTGAGAGATGAGAGCTGGCCTCCTTCAACTGAATGATCAGGGCTGAATTACTGGTGGGGAAGGGATGGGAGTATGAGATCTACAGGATTAAAAAAATATATAACAGCTGTACCCCTACACTTTCATTGCTGATGCCTAGTGACTGTGACATTTGGAGTTATATGTACATACATATACTTGATAAATATTTGGCAGGTTGTATCTTTCCAAGCATTTTTACTTCACTGCATGGAAAGAAGCCCTGCTTCTCCCAGGCCTTTGGCTACTCAAGGTCAAACTTCCCCTAAATCTCGGTGTCCCAGTAGACTTGTTTACTTCAGGTGTAGCTCATTGCCCCAGGACTCACATGTGAGTGATATGGCTTTCATTTCTCTGTCTTTCACTTGCAGGTAGGAGGCAGTTTTCATCAGAAGGTTAAAGGAAGGCATTGTCTCCCAGCTCTGGGAAGGTGCTGCCCTGTCTGGAGTGCCCTGCTTTTTTTGCTTTGCCTCCCTGCCCTACACACGTGCTTAAGAAATTGCACTAATGTGATTACTATGCTTTTATAATTACTTGGATGAAAATTCTGGCCCCTGTGAAGTCTTTTGGAGGTTTGCCAGGGTTTCACCCTGCTGCCCGGCAGACAGTACCCACATAATAGTAGGTTGGCTATTGTTAGTACTCAGAAGACAGGAGGATCTGACCTTCCTTTGTTAGTGAAAATGGGTGAAAAATGGAATTGTTCTTCCACCAAACTACATCCTCTGAATTTCTCAGAGTGCTTCATAATTTGTTAACCAGCTGTCTTGTGCAAACAAAGCAGATTTCAAATTCCTCTGTACTTAGCTGTCACCTCTCCTCTCAAGGCCTTTTTAATCAGTTAATTTTCTCCCTCTGAATGAACATCTACACTCCTAATGATATTAACATGAGTGTAGTACCTGGTATCTTTCTGCCTCACTAATTTCTGTTTTGTGTTTGCCTGGGATTATTCAGTAGATACCTTTTGTCCCACTGTGTTTAGCTTCCAAAGAAGCTGACGTTCAAGAATAAAATACATGGCGTGATTTGACGCTGGATAAACAGACGATCTCCATCCTCTACATGGATGCTACCAAAAGTTAAGTGTACCATAGCTATGATTTCATGGCGCCCTTCATTGCAACAGAAATGACTGTGGTGTTCTGATATCATACATACTAACACTTGAGCTGTACAAGCAGCTTTTGGCTCTGGCTGGTGAAGCTCAGTGTTTCCACTACAGATTTCTGGTCAAGCTTGAGGGACACCTAGCAGTATCTTGAAGCCTATATACTGCCAAATGAGTCCTAAGGAATATTTAAGGCTTTAATATTACCTGTTGGGTGGAGAAACTGCACATAGCCTGTACAATGCTCACGCACTTGGCCGACCCAGAAGACTCCTGGTGTGCTGGTGGTGGGTGGACTCTGTCTGTATGTGATGGTCGGGTCCTGAAGTGGCCCCTCAGGCCTGTTGTATCTGTGATGCTTGGGTCAGCATAAAGGCAGTGTGGTGGCAGCAGGCACAGGTAGGTGTGCTTATGGAAAACATGGGATCTCTGACATGCCAACTGTTTGGGCTGATGCTGCACTGCCCAAGGTTTTCAGTCTCCTGCTCTGTGGAGGAGCGGCAGAGCAGATTTGTATATAGCAATCCAGCTTGCAAAGAGACTGCACAATCCTACTGTGTGCATTGCTCTGGGAATGACCACATATGATGGAGGCTTCTTCCACCAATTGGATCTCTGCTTTCATCTCAGTTATTTTGAAAGGACAACTATTTTTAAAGTTTCTATATTTGAACTCTTTTGCTTTTACCTGCCCTCCCTCACCTCTGCATTGTCACTAGGTTTGCTCTGTTCCCTTCCCTGACCCGCACGTGTCCATATTTCACCAATAGACATTCATAGATATTTTTCTTTCTTGTTTGTGGGTCTGACCCACACGACATCTTCCTTTAAAAGGAATGTTAATAAAATTCTTTGCCAGCTTCACTGCAGTCAGCTGCACTAACTGATAACTCCTTTCTTGAACTTATCTAGAGCGATTCATGAGTGAAAGCACTATGCAAAGCAAGACAGAGAATTTGAAACATCACTGGTTACTGAATAATAAGATAAACCACAAAGTCAAAATCTGAGGGAGCACAAGGTAATTTTATGCCCTCCCAAAATCGACATATTGGATTTGATGCTGTTCAGTCCCTTTGTTTTAGCTTCCTTTTTTTTTTGTTTATAAATCAAGACGTGTTGTTTGACTGGCGAAGACAAGAAACTGGGGTTTCACCACTGCAATCTTAGGGCTGATTTCTACAACTGGTCCACAAACAGGGAGAGTTGATGTGGCAACTGGATTCAGAGCTGTGAGGAGTCCCAGCCAAAGCTGAGGAGGCAGAGAATGTTACTGTGAGGGAATGCAGGAGGGAACTAAAAAGAGCTAGGGTAAAATGATGATCTGAAAACTTATAGTCACTTAGAAATGGCTGTGAGTTCCACCTTGGAAATAAAAAATGTCTGTAATGTCAAAACTACATGACTGTGCAGAGGGGAGAGGAATGCTTTAGGAATGAATCTCGAGAAGTATCTGTACAAGAGAGTCATTAATAATAGAGGATGAGCAGCACAGTCACTTTAGTCTGCTCTCCTCACAGACTTGTACAAGTGTTATAATTTAAGTTTTCAGTATGGTTTTCTGCCTTTGCTGTTGGGCTGGCACAGCTGGCACACTCCTAGCTGGGATGCAATTTTGTCAATTTTAAAGTGCCTACAGCACCATGCCACCAACAGTTGCAAATTCCATGCTCAAAATCTGTAGAGCACTTCCTCTACCAGGACAGGTGACTAGGGGCACGGGTTTGTGGATGTGCTTATGTGCACAATCAAGCTGCTTAAAGAAAAGAATACAGTAAAAGCCCTGAAGATGGTGCTGGCAGTGATGACTGACATTCCAGAAACAAACTGGTTACTACCTGAATGCAGATCAGGACAGTGTTGCAGCTTTGAAGAACTTGCAAGCTGAAAATGAAGGATAGACAGAACATGATATAATATACAAAGGCCCTGAGAAGAGTAATAATGAGCATGAACGCTCACTAGCATTGTTTTTGTTGTCTTTCTGCAAACTTTTTTAGTATCATATTCTCTTAGCATCTTTGGGTCTTGATCAAATTGTTCTTGATATGGTGTTCTTGATATGGTTCACCATCCAAAGGTAAGTCAAGGAAAGACCTACAGGATACAGCCAAAGGACAACAGCAAGAATGGCTGCAATCCATATAACACAGCTTGCAAAGAAAAACTAAAGAAACTGTGTTTCTTGAGCTGCAGTGAAAGAACATGGAGAAGAAGCAAGACAGTTGTCTTCAAAAACATAAAATGCACCTTCAGAGAAGAAGAAACTATTTGGATTTCCCTGTCCATGGAGAAGATAACAGAAAATATTGCAGTTGTATTGCAGATGGAAGGTTTTAGTTCAGACACTTGGAAGAACTTACCAGTAGTAAAGCTCTGGTGGGGATTGTCCAGGGAATGGAGGAGACTCCTGCACCAACCATCTTCCACAGTGGGCTGGATTAAGAGCTGTCAGGAATGGTGATGTCCAGGAGAGACTCACTGGAGAGACAGAGGTGGAAGAGACCTCTTCTCAGGGTCAAATCCAGGTTTGTGATTCTGTGGCATTGTTCGTGGTGCAGCTTGGGGACAAAAATTATTTATTTTGGGAATAAGAAAAAGCAAGCTTCTTCTCTTTGACAGTCATCCATTAGCTGTGAAGGAACTAATTTCCTGGCTGAAACAGAGGACATAGAAGGCAGCTAGGGCAAGATGTGCTACTGTGGACATGTGTAGCCTATCAGGACTTAAGTACAGGCATAGAGCTACCTCAGAGTTAGACCTGTAAACCACTGACCTTCAATTTTTAAGGTTCTGAAGGAAGCTGTTGTGCAAACAGCCTGGCTGGATTTTCAGGCAATGAAGAAAAGTGCATGCTGACTGCAATGACATGCAGCTGAACCAGAACAAGAGGAGACAATCAAGGATGTTTGGGCAATGCAAAGAGGTTATACATTAAGAGGGTGGTGGGCACTTCAGGCTTGTTGCTACCCATAGAGATTGGCTCCCTGTACTTTTGGTGGGAGATGTCCTGAGGGCCAAATGCCCCAGTGGCTAGATTAATTTGTGCTGATATAGATGTCTAGAGCCATTTTAGGTGTACCGGAGTGTCCAAACTACCCTCAGGTGGCTGGCAAATTTGACACAGAGGCTATGAGAGACCTGTTCCCAGGGTGAAATTCCCTTGGCATCTCAGCTTGGCACTTTTGGGTAAATGAAGTGAGCATGAAGTAACTAACATGGGCATAAGCTCTTTTGGACTTGCAGCTAGCAGAGGAGCTGAATTTGTGGCTCTTAGTTTGGTGGGTCAGAGCTGTTGAGCTTCCTGTTGGTAGAAAACTTTAACTGGGCATCTGGGCCTTACAAAGTGTAAGGAGCCCTCCCAGAGAAGCTGTATAAGGGTAAAGCACTACACACACACACACACACACACACACCCTTGCACCAAGTTCTGCCAGCTCATTATGTTATTTAGCAGTGGATTGATTTGGGTTTTTTTTTAAAGCAGAGTAAAAGTACATCAGCTGATAAAAAAAGCCTTTTTGTTGCGAGAGCTTGCTGAGTTTGGGAAACTGCTTTCAATGCTATTGGCAAACACTACAGTGTAAACAGGGCTTACATCAGGCAGATAAATAAATGCAGATGTGCTTTTCTGTAGGATCCATTTGGTGATAGACAATATATTGAAAAAAAATTCTCATCAAATTAATTGTGGCCAATTAGACATAACCCCTTCCCCTCATCTCTGAATCCCCTCCAATTGCTGCTGCATGACTGGGAAGAGCTCCTATCACCTGTTTCATTATGCAGATTGATATTCGAACATCTGATAACAATGCTGCTTTCTGCACAGCATGGCTCCAAATTGCTAATGAAACAGCTCTGCCAGCCAAGTCACTTCAACCTGCTTTCACTGCTGCTGTCGACAGCTCTCATGGTGAGATGTGGAGGGGAGCAGGAAAGGAGCTCTCCCCGCTGAATGTGCTAACAGCTCCCAGCCTGTGTGTTCATTGCTCTCCAGAGAAGGAAGATTTCTGCTCTCTGACCCTAAGAGGTTACTTTTCCGAAGCCAGGGTCTGCTTTGCACTTAATGCTCCTTGTTTTCAGTTTGTGGAGTGAGGGGTTGAAGACACAGGCAGTCACTGGACTCTGAACACAGACATCTCATGTCCCAGAGCTACCCCAGCCCTTCAGACATCCTTGGTGTCTGCTTTCCGCCCCCATCTCTAGCATCCACCTTCACAATTGATGTGAAGCAAGTGGGACTTCTTTCATGGGTGAGAGGATGTGCACATCACCTTGGGTACAAAAAAAGGGAGCATCTCACAGCAGAGGTTCCATGGTGAATGAGTGGAAGGATGCAAGTGGGATACATCTCTGCCTGGGGCTCTTTGGGTGCAGGACTGCAGCTGAGTCTTGCTGGTTCCCTCACAGGCAGTCACCCCTTGAGGTAGGTAGAGCTGGGCAACAGGACAGGTCTCCTGCTACAGGCAAGTATAACGTGAGGCTCCTACAAGTGTGGACCCTGTACAGCTGGGTTTTCTCGGCAACTGATGTAGCTGCTTATCTTGCCTTCTCCTATTTCCACTGTGTTTTGTTTGCCAGAGCCTCACAGGACTCCTCTTTGCAGATGCCTGTGATAGCGTAGGGGTTAAAGTGATTTTGGGGTTGGTGGTGGTTTTAGGTTGTGGGAACGATAGGCCTGGAGGTAGACCTTAGGTATTGTTTTGTTAGGAAAATACCCATGGGAACTGCACCTGTGTGCTTCTCCGTGATGAATACTCGTGACAAGATTAATGAAATGACTGAGTAGAAAATAGGAGTAAGAATAATAACTCACTTGCAACAATCCTGAGAAATGTAAGGGGCTAGTCAGAAAGGGGGGGCTGAAACCTATGGTTGAGTGAAAACAATGTATTCGATAGAGTGGTGTTGAATTAATGATTAACTGATGATTATAAGTTAGTTATGGTATAAATGTAACCATTTTTCGAACCCATGGCGGAGCTCGAATTGGGTCCGAAAGACCCCTAGCTCCCAAGGCCCTTTTATTAAAGCACCCATATAATCATTCCGTGATTATGTGTTTTCTTACACTAACACCTGGAGTAGAGTAGTTGTGACTTAGGGCTCTGACAGATTTGCATCAAATAATGGGACAGTTCTCTCATTAGTCTACATTCTGACCCTTTCTGTCTGTATCTGTGGTTAATTCCTTTGTCAGTGTTTACTGCAGCATTGAGATTACCTCTGCACAGGCTTCCTCCATATAACGGCCCTTGCATTGTGCCTCAGCTCCTCCCTCATGTCTCACTCCTTGTAGACCTGTCTGCCAAAGAGGCCTGCTTCCCTGGGGATGATACTTATGATCCAGGCCTACAGTCCCAGCCCCTGGGAGAAATCAAACAAGTGGCTTTCCTCACTGAACTCTTTGACAATCTGTCAATTAACTGTCCTCCTTACGGATCGTCTCCAGTTCCTCCACACATTCCTCTACCTTGTTGTTGGGAGAGGATACACTCCTTCCACATCTGTCCCATGAACTTTTTGGGAAGGCTCACATGTCTTTTTGTTCCCTCAGTATGAGCTGTGTAGGACAGAAATTAGTTCAGAATGATGCAATAGTTTTTGACTCTGGAGAGCTCACTGGAGATCCCTCCATGCCTGGACTGAGCTGTGCCCACTTACTGCCAAGAAGCAAACATGGGGATTTTTGAACTGCTATCTCCTGTCAGAAAGCTGCATGCATGTACTGCTATTACTTCTCAAATATGGAGAAGTAGCTGCTTCTCTCTGGCTCCACGGACTGTGGAATCATCTGTACATTGGTTACTTTCAGATTTGTAAACATTAACCTAGGTTAGTGTCACGAATGGATGTGGGAGGTTAGATCAGTCCTTGCCTTTTGCCCAGGCCTCTGGCAGTAGGCAGTAACTTTATTGAGGTAACCAGCACCCCAAAACCCACCCACGTTAGTAAGTTCTTTTAATGATGATTGATTCTGTCTGTTATAGAACAAATCATTTATTAATAGACGAGGAAACTGACAGACATAAGACTTAAAGTAAACCAATACTACACAGGAATAAAACAAAAGAAAGACTACTAGTAGATTAATATACAGTGCATGAGAATGGTACCTTTTTCACTTACAGCTAGCAAAGAAATAGTGTAAGCTTAGGATTCAATATATCTTACCATTCAATTGTTGGTGCAGCACATCGAGATCCTTTCCCTCAGTCTCCAGAGAAGTAACCACAAAACCTGCATCCAGACTTTGGGGAGAAGGTTCAAACACTTTCAGGGTGTAAGAGGCTTCTGCCTCAGTGCTAGCTCGTGTATCTTTTATAGTGTAAAACTGTGGCTCTCAAGTCAGTAATTTTTCTTTTATCTCTCCTCCCATCAGTTCTCCAGACTAAGATGTAAATTCTTAGCTGAGGTTTGAGCCCCTCTGGCACCAGAGATGACCCCTGCTGGGCCTTTGTGCCCTTAGGTTATCTCTTTATGCACCCGTTATCTGTGACACACAGGAGGAGGAGGTGGTGGGGTAGACGTCCTGCCACAGTTAGCTGGGGATCTGTGTTCCTCTTAGGCACTCCAGTTAAAATTGTCTGGTGTGAGCCCCATATTGATCCTTTCATATAGTTTCCTGTCTTCCACCAAGCTATGGCTGAAGTGTGCGTGCATGTTGGTGTGTGGAGAGTAATTTGCATTTGAAGATCTGTTTTTACTAAGGAATGAGCAGGAGGTAAGGATTGGCGAGTGAATGAGTAGTATGTGAATTTGTACAAGTCATCAACCTGACTTCTTTCTCTAGAAATGTGCTTTTCCAGTTGCCAGAAACAGTAATTTCCTACAAGAGAAATGTTTTCATTTATTTATTGGTTGCTCAGGGGATTAAAAATTAAATCTGGAGCCTTTCACCTGTGGCTGCTATTATGGGCTCTGGAACAGAGTGGCATCAAAGGATAGTTCAGAGTTGGGATTATTTCCCTTATCATAGCCCTGCCTGACTCTGTAATCCTTCTTACTCCAGTTTGTAGACATTGTGATGGAAGGAGACAAAAGTAGAGATTGTGTGTGTCACTGGGAATGGAGGGTGGAGGTATAAAATGGACATGCCAAAACTCAGTCACACAAATGTTGGTCAGGCCTACCTGATGCTTGTCCTGTTGACTGTACTCTGTTGGAGGGCTCTGTGGGAAGGGGAATGTCCTGTTTGCCTTCAAGGTAGTGTTCTGCAGCCTCTGGGAAAGCAAGTTGCCAACGCTGCTATCTCCTGGTTTAGCATGTCAGGGAAGAGACTGTGTTTCTTTGTGTCTGGCATGGCAGTGCCCTCCTTGTGATGGGTCCCCTAGGCTGCTGCTTTGATCAGCTTAGTAAAAAAGAATAATTTTAGCATGCTGCAGTGATTTTTCTCCCATCAAAGTTTGCTTTCATTACAGTCTTTGATAGCTGTGAGTTTGTCTTCATCCCTAGAGGGTGTGACAAAATTCTAAGAGACACCTTACTGTCTGTTTTATGCTATGTGAAACTTCTGGTTTGTTGGTGATGCACTTACCTGAGTTCAGAAAAACAGCCCTGATGTTTTTTATTGGCTTAAAGCAGTGGGATACGTGTTCTCTCTCACACCCTCACATGCACAAGTTAGCCCATCTTGCCATCCAGACTGGAGAGATGAGTTGGCTGGTACACAGAAACAGGTGAACAGTGTGTTCACCTATGCACAGATCCAGCTTCTAGCTGCCCTCATGGCTGAGATATTGTGAGCGAGATACACTGCTTTAGGGGCTCTGGCCTCCTCAGTTGAGTTGACTAAGTTCCAAAATGGCTTTCAGCAGAGCTCAAGAACAAGGCTCATCTGCATGTCTTTTAAGCTAGAACAGACTGTAGATTGCAGCCCTGTAGAAGGTGGCAGTGCATGACTGCACATATTCATGTACCAGGTGAGCTCCTGATGTTAAATGGGTTTGGTCTGACCATTAGAATATTGTCAGCGTGCTCAGGATCATACAAATACACAGTCACAGTTGGGAGTCAAGAAATAACACCAGACAAGCTACTGCTTGATATATCCAGAGAGGAGGAGGCTTCCTTCCATTTAACCTACCTTTGCATCATTTTCTTTACTGCTTATTCAGTTCCTGGTTTATAGTTCTGTGCTCCTTCTCATCTGCTGGTTCTAGGGGGTTTAAGCAGTCTTGATAATAGACAGTCTAAATTTTAATCCTCATAAAATCCTAGAGAGCCTTGATTATGACTTAAGCAAATGGTATATAAAATCTCACAACCTTGCAGCCATGGGGGAATGTTATGATGAATGTATTTCTTGTGAGCAGCAAAAGCTTTGGAGTGTTCTGCCAGCTCTGTTCTGGGCATCAAATGTTACTAGTAACTTGCAGCCACTAACAGCATTTTATTTGGGACATTTGCCCAAAACTTTGAAAGCTGATCATTTGTTTGATGGAGTGGGTGTGAGTTGTGCTGAGAGGCATCTCTCCTCATTAATTACTTTTCTACCTCTGTCAGAAACAGGAAGTGCAAAGGCATCCACAGAGCTGAAAAAGATACTTCTTAGGAACTAAATGACAGTTTGTGAATAAAAAGCACATCACATAGAATTTATTGGAAACTGTTTCTTGACTGTTCCAGCACCACTGTTATGTTTTCCCTTTCTTTTTTCCTTTTATCTAACCTATTTAATCTCTGATCACTGACTATTTCATGCACTTAATCCAGAATAGACAAAAAGGACATCTTACTCAGATTTACTTCTTGTTTCTTAGGCATTAACAGAAAATATTTGTGTTTGAAAACAGTGAAATATCGTCTCAATTATGTTTTCTGCATGATAGTAAAATAAAATCAGATCTACCTTCCGATGTTCTCCCAACCGGATGACTGCTTCAATCTGAAAGATTGTGAGAAATGTTCCTTTTTCTGTCTCTTCAGTTCCAGAAACCAAATGACTTCTCACCCCCTTTCCGCTTCGGGACAGTTCCCAACGGCAGCACGGAAAGGAACATTCGCAACAACTACCCCGAAATGCACAGCTACATGGTGAAGTTCAATCAGAGGGGGGTGGATGATGCACTGTTCTCGCTGAAGACTGGGTGAGGCTTTTTTACATGGTTACCACAGAAATCTGACTTTTTTGCATGCTTGTCTGGAAAATTTACTTTTTAGGGTTTGATAAATGAGCCTCTATTATCATTCCATGGTTAAAAGTATAGCAAGACCACACATAGCACAGTAGCACAGGAGAGTAACTGTGGTTCTTTTTGCCATGTTTTTCTACTGACATCTGTCTGGTTTTGCTGTGTTTATAAGAATTGAAAAAAAAAAGAGGATCTACTCTATCCTTGTGTACGTAATCCATGTGTGTATTGGTCCCAAAGACCTTGCTTCATCAAGATGTTTCATGCTGATGGGTTTTTATGCATACAGAAGAAAAGCTCACAGATCTCTGTGGACAAAGTTTTTTCAGAGCATTTATATTGTCATCTGGAAATTCCTTTGTTTTCCCTCCTTCTGTATAGAAAAAATTATGCTAATAAGGAAGCTGTCACACTAATCCCACCCCAGTGTATTGATGCCTTACGAAAGGCTGACCTGAAACAGAAGCTGGACAGAGTTAAAAGAATAAAAGAAGTATTTATTAAAACAAGGTACACTTTGGGCCATGCAGGAGTCTCGCAGAGACTACACCCAAAAATTGACGCCTAGCACGTGTTTTTTGGACAGATATACCTTCGGTCCATCTGCATATCAGAAACCCATTGTCCAATTACAGTTTCGGGTCCTGAAGTCCCATCCCCAGTTTGTCCCCTTCTTCTCTTCTCTGCTGTCCATGGATGTTTACATTTTGGGCTTTTGGAAAAAACAGTATGTCCTTGAAACTCCAGCCCAGAGAGAAATTGTTTTGTCTAAATGACAGTAACAGAACACTAGCTGACAATTTATGGAGTCTTAGAGTCATATACTAGAGCAGTCCTGATGTAGAAAAATAAAAAGTTAAAACCTAAGGCATCAGTATCACCAGCTAATGCAATGTAATGGAAGGTAGGTTTGAAGCAAATAGTTTGGAAGTAGCCTACTCTCTGGAATATTTTAGTATCAAGGGCTAAACAAAACATTATTTGAATAATAAGGAAGTATGAAAAATGTGAGCATTTCCTTGGGTAATTTTGGAAATGTGGGAAAATTATTTGCAAAAAGCATGCTTGAATAGCTCATCGTATTTTAATAACAGTGAATCTGCAAAGGAACTAACTCAAAATGATATTTTGCAAGCCTTTGTCCTTTATAATTAAAGACCTCCTCCCTGAACTGACCATTTTGGTTGTCAGAGCCCAGCCCCAGTGAACAAAAACCATTTTTGCTTACACTCATGTTGCACTCTTATGAGAAAGCTTGTTCCAAAGCACAAATTAAGATGTTTAGCCAATTTAATTACTAGATTGACTGAATATTCCTAAACCTGTTTGCCAGGTTCAGCGGCCCACAGCCCATTACAAATGGTTGTACCATTGTTGGATATCATCCTGGGGAGGTACATTTGCCAGGATAGTCATCATTCAGGAAATAGATATGCACTGTCCTGGAAATATATGGATGAAATAGAGCTCATCGCTTGTGATATATGTCATCCTGGCTTGATATTCAACCCTGGACAGACTTCTTCACAGATAAGCACTTGAACTGAGATAATCAGATACTCTAAATATATGTGCAGGAGGTGTATTGTAAAAATAGTGTGTGAGAGAGAATGTGCAACCCGAAGGTCTTAGGTCATTTATCAGAAAGTGTTTCATTTCAGATCCAGTGGGAGGATTTACTCATCAGCTGTCTTTGGGTATGGGGAAGATGCAGCCTCCTGAGACTGCCCCCCACATTGAAATCAATTTGTTGCAGTGTGAAAAGGCTCTCATCAGGCTGTTGTGCTCTCTACACAGTCCATAATGGGTATTTCTCTGTGTTGAAACAGAATTTTTGTTGTGATTTTCAGCTGAATATTCTTTAACAAAGACCAATTCAGCATGGTAAACCATAAAGCCGCTGTTGTGGCCTGTTGACATTGGTAAAGATCTGTTAGTACTTTTCACAGTAAGTGAGGGGTTAAACATAATGTCCTGACTGTATTTGATTTGAAAAAAATAGCTTTTTCTCAGCTAAGTCATGCCAGCATTTGAATTGGAGAAAATATTTTAATTACTTTAATCCCTACTTTGCTATCTAATATGGATACATTTTATAAGGAATTTTAGATCCTTTTGAGATGAAAGGCAGTACAGAAATATAAGCTATTCTTAAGGATATAGATCCCCTTGACTTCCTCTTCATTCATCTTTATCTTGCAGTATGTTTGTACTCCAAATTTTCTTTAAGATCAGAAATTATGATTAGCAAAAAGTCAGAAAGAAATAGATGGTCCTTATTTATAACCCAGATTCACCTGTAAGACAGCTTTAGGCTTAGATTTTATTTAACTATGGTGCAGTGAAGATGACACACTTGAAAAATGGGATACCATTTAGAGAGACCTGGACAGGCTCAAGAAGTGGGCACATGGGGATTTCATGAGATTTAACAAGGCCAAGTGCAAGGTGCTGCAGCTGGGTCAGGGCAATCCTGGGTATCAACACAGACTGGGGGATGAAGGGATCAAAAACAGCCTTGCCAAGAAGGACTTGGGAGGGCAGGTGGACAAGAGGCTGGACATGATCCAGCAATGTGCACTCACAGCCCAGAAAGCCATTGGTATCCTGGGCTGCATTCAAAATAGCGTGGGCAGCAGGGTGAGGGAGGGGATTCTGCCCCTCTGCTCTGCTCTGGTGAGACCCCACCTCCAGTGCTGCATCTGGATCTGGGGTCCCCAGCATAGGAAGGACATGGACCTGTTGGAGCAAGTCCAGAGGAGGCCACCAAGATAATTAAAAGGATAGAGCACCTCTCCTATGAGGAAAGGCTGAGAGAATTGGGATTGTTCAGAAGAGAAGGCTTTAGGGTGACCTAATTGTGCCCTTCCTGAAGGGAACCTACAAGAGAGCTGGAGAGAAAGTTTTTATAAATGCATGTAGTGCCAGACCAGGGGGAATGGTTTCAATTTGAAAGATTAGATAGATTAGATATTAGGAAAAAATTCTTTTGCATGATGGTGGTCAGGCATTTTACTGTGAGGTGAAGAAATTGTGGATGCCTCATCCCTAGGAGTGTTTGAGGCCAGGCTGGATAGGGCTCTAAGCAACCTGATCTAGTGGAAGGTGCTCCTGCCCATGTCATGGGGATTGGAACTAGATGGTCTTTAAGATCCTTTCCAACCCAAACCTTTCCATGATTCTACATAACATATCGCAGTCCATCTCAAATAGGTTAATTTCTTCCTTAGCTACCTAAAACCACCTTTGATTTCATACAGATTTTATGTTTTCTGTACTATACCCTCTTGTTTCTTGCATCTGTGCAGGAAGTTGGATGCTTTCATTTATGATGCAGCAGTGCTAAACTACATGGCTGGCAGAGATGAAGGCTGCAAGCTGGTGACAATTGGTAGTGGGAAAGTGTTTGCCTCCACTGGCTATGGCATTGCCATCCAAAAGGACTCAGGCTGGAAGCGCCAGGTTGATCTTGCGATTCTACAGCTTTTTGGAGATGGTAAGTGGCAAGAAAAAGAGGTGCTGGAATTTTCCTAAGAAATACCGAGTTCTGAGTGTAAGAAATGGAAGTTTCTGGCTCTGGTGCTTCAGATGTGAGTTGAGAACATGAAATTATTGATGGGGATTTTTAGAGGCATCACACCAAAATGCGAGGATGTCACTTCTTTCATATTGTTGATGCAGGGTAGCGGTATCATCAAAAGCAGTGCTGAAAGCACTGAAGTTTTCATAGAACAAGCTCAGTGTTTGAAAAATATCTTATGTGAAGAATGTATTGTAAAAGTAAAAACAAAATTTCTGGTGTGAGTTTTTCACTAGCTTTGAGGTTTTGCCATGACCAAACACACTAATTATACCAGACTGTCTGTGGTTATTCCATACTTTATAGCTCTAGGCAGGATCAATCCATGAAGAGCTTACAGAATTAAAGGATAAATATGTCTGGACAAAAGAGCTAGATCAGATTTCCCAAAACCTCAAAAAAACCCCAAAACATAACAAAACAAAAAAATCCGAGGAAGAACTTGAGACTCAGAAGCATATTTTGGAATGACTTTTTGATTAGAACATTATAGTTACCTAGTTCACCTCTTAATTTACAGAAAAATTGCTAGTATTAACAAAAATTTTTTATGAGAAAAGAAATTCCTTCTTAGGAAATATTTTCCTTTCTTTCCATTTCACATTACATTTTTCTGTGCCCTTTTTTATGAATAAATAAAATTCACAGATTATTTTATTTATAAGTATTCTTTTTTCCCATGAAATCTGAAAATAACATATGGTATTATAAATATGGAAAAAACATAACTTGGACATACTTCAGAAAATTGGCCACCTGACAGATAGTTTGTTCTGTTTCTTAAAAAGCCTAATATGTATTATTTCAGAGAAGGACATGAGTTCTCCACAAAGCTTCAAAGACTCTGTTATGGCACTATTTAAATATATGGATTTTTTCCCCCGCCACTGGACTGGAGATTAAAAATGTGAAAAACCAACTTTCCTAACAACATGAAACAATTTGTCCTCCTGCAAAATTAGTTTGTTCTGAATGTCTCTATATATATGTGTGTGTGTGTGTGTTTACCTCTCTCTCACCCCTCATGAAAGTACCATAATGGTAGTAAGTGGTGTATGAAATTAGAGTACAGAACATTTGCTCCCAGCTGATGCAAATTAGTAAAATTTTTGATTGGTCAAAGCCCATGGAAGTGTTTAATTTGGAGAAAATCGAAGGGAAGAAAAACAAGTAAAAACACTCAAATATTTTTGGAACATTGCACCTGATTTTAATGATCTATGGATATGATGGGAAAAAATTTGATTGAAAACAATCAGTATTTTGATTCCGAGTTGGAAACATACAATGTTTTCATTTAGAAGTGATTAATTTTTGTCTAGCAGTATCAGTCACTAATTTTTCCCTTCAATGACTTAAGAAAGTGGAAGTTTGTGAGGCCAGGTCTTCAGTCATCTGGTGGACAACTGTTTCAGGATCTCAGTGTAGACATCCAGCAAGTGTCACAGCTGTGTCCTGTGGTGCAGCTTGTTATGGCAAATATTGGGCTGTGGAAAAATCCTGTTAACTTTCCTGTGACAAATGGCACTTGCCCCCATCAGAAGGGAAGTCAGGGTGTTTTATGGATGTCGTGGATGTGGAAAAAGAATGTGGAGACTGGAAATTACTTTAGATCAGCTTCTTTCTTTCAGTCTGCCCCAGTTTGAGCTCTTCAGCCATTGCAGGGTTACCTAACCTGTTTCTTTCCTCTTGTCTGTCTTTTTAGGGGAGATGGAGGAGCTGGAAGCTCTCTGGCTCACTGGCATTTGTCACAATGAGAAGAATGAGGTTATGAGCAGCCAGCTGGATATAGATAACATGGCAGGTGTCTTCTACATGTTGGGAGCAGCCATGGCCCTCAGTCTCATCACCTTCATCTGTGAGCATCTCTTCTACTGGCAATTCCGCCACTGCTTCATGGGCGTCTGCTCTGGCAAGCCTGGTGTGGTCTTCTCCATCAGCAGGGTGAGTGTCATTAACTTCAGGGAGGATCAGAGGCTTTGTTCAGACAGTCCTAGGTACTGGAGATGGGAATATCCACCAAGACTGTCTAACACACAGGTGGCAGTCTGCACAGTGTCATCTTTGCACTGTTAATGTTGCAAAAACATCTTAGTTTTTTCTGTGACATCTCTGGTCTCTGCTGGATTATGGTGAAGGAAATGGAAATTTCACATGGAAATGAAAACACAGTAAAAGACAAGTTAACTGTTACTGTTTGCTCCTCCAAAGTGAGTTGTGAGGAGGCCAAATTTGGGGACCACCCCCAAATGTAATCAAGTAATGATGGATAATATGTTTAGAAATTTGGGAGTTTTACATTGTCCTCTAAATTTCAACTTTTCAGCTGACCTTTTTTAACTACAAGTGTGCCTTCATTGACAATCAGAAGTCCTTAACCAAAAGCCATGTGCTGAACCATGCAGAAATCCTTTCACAGTGGATGACCACATAAACTTAGCAATTGCTTTATGCAAATCAGCTTTAGGGTACAACATTTACATTTAAAGCAGATTCTAGCCATTTCTGAGTCATCTTCTATTAGTGTTGCTAGCAGTATCCCATTTGAAGCTTTATTTTCCTTCCTTCAAGCCGCTGGTCCTTTCTCCTGATCCATTCTGAAATGAGGTCAAATCTTGGCATTTTTTAGTTCAGCGTCTGATGTAGCAGAATTTACTTTGATTGTACAAGGAGTATATAATTGCTGCATAACATACTGAAGAGAAATGACAAAGCCTTTTGAATGCAAGGGTACAGCCTCTCTTCTATATTGTTAGTTTCTAATGTAGTTTAGACAGAGATGAGATGGGGTGTTGTGTTTGGAGACCCTTAGCTAAGAACAGATTCTTTCATTCTGTAGTTATCTGTTAGACCTGGGCCAGGTTGATGAAAGGTCTGAAAAGTGTTAATCATCTGCTAGCTGCTGAGAAACCATGATAACATGATGTCATGATGTCCATTTCACAACTGACATTAATCATCAGGCACCATTTGACAGGTCAGGGAATAAAGGTGCCCCTTCTGTTCCGTTCCTAGGGACAGCCTTTGCAAACAGTCATGGGTTAAATGAGCTTGTGGAGAATATGGAGGAATTGGGCCCTTCTGTTGTCTGATTTGAGGTTGAATAGAGGACTTCTGCATTCAGGGATGTCAATTTGGAGCCTGTTATCACTGTTAAATTTAACAGAATGCAATTAAAAATTCTTTTGTACCTTAGTCAACCAGATGCAAAAGACCTAAATACCTATTCAAGAGTTCTGCTCTTTCTCTGTTTCCTTTTCTAACCTGTACTGGTGATAATGTAGCTAAGTTTATGACAAATGAAGTTGTTCCCTTTTTAAGATAGCTCCTGTCTCATTGATTCACTGATGCCCAGATGATTTTCAAGGGCCAAAACAGACTTTCATCCTCTCTTCCACACAGAATCATTTGTCTTGATTCTTTTATTCCCAGAGATACTATTGTCCCCATTTGCAATTCTGTGTTATACCTTCTAGATTTGACTAACTCTTACAGATGCAAGCAGGCATTCCTGCATCCTAGAGATACGACTTGAAACAAAGCAGAAGAAGAGGAATGGAGGGAAAAGAAAAAATGTGAGGGTCAAGGAAGAGGGTCAGAACAGCAAGGGTTGGTAGAGCAGATCTGATTTCATTTGATTTGATTGTGTTTCATGATGGAAGGCTGATAGGCCCTACTATCCTACAGGAACACGCTCTTAATGCACAGGATGCTTCCCAGTTCAGGTCCCCTTCTGTGTATTCTTTGCAGGACCGCTCACCTTTTTGCTTTCTCTCATTTCAGGGTATCTACAGCTGCATCCATGGTGTGGCCATTGAGGAACGCCAGTCAGCAATGAACTCCCCCACAGCAACTATGAACAACACCCATTCCAACATCCTTCGCCTGCTTCGGACAGCCAAGAACATGGCCAATCTGTCAGGGGTCAATGGCTCACCACAGAGTGCCCTGGACTTTATCCGCCGTGAGTCATCCGTCTATGATATCTCTGAGCACCGCCGCAGCTTCACCCACTCAGACTGCAAATCCTACAACAACCCCCCCTGCGAGGAGAACCTCTTTAGTGACTATATTAGTGAGGTGGAAAGGACCTTTGGCAATCTCCAGCTGAAGGACAGCAATGTGTATCAGGACCACTACCATCACCACCACCGCCCCCATAGCATTGGCAGCACCAGCTCCATCGACAGGCTCTATGACTGTGACAACCCGCCCTTCAATGCCCAGTCGCGCTCCATCGGGAAGAAGCCCTTGGACCTGGGGTTACCCCCTGCCAAGCACAGCCAGCTGGGTGACCTTTATGGCAAGTTCTCCTTCAAGAGCGACCGTTACGGGGGCAGTGGGACCCACGATGACCTGATCCGCTCGGATGTCTCTGACATTTCCACTCACACGGTCACCTATGGCAACATTGAGGGCAATGCAGCCAAGAGGCGGAAGCAGCAGTACAAGGACAGCCTGAAGAAGCGCCCAGCCTCCGCCAAGTCTCGGAGGGAATTTGATGAGATAGAGCTGGCCTACCGCCGGCGCCCACCCCGCTCACCTGACCACAAGCGCTACTTCAGGGAAAAGGAAGGACTACGGGACTTCTACCTAGACCAGTTTCAGACCAAGGAGAACTCACCCCACTGGGAGCACGTGGACCTGACGGATATCTACAACGAACGGGGAGATGAGTTTAAGCGCGACACTGGAGGAGGAGGGGGTGGGTCCTGCACTAACAGGGCCCATCACAAGCATGGCTCGGGCGAGTTTGGTGGAAGCAATGAGCACAAGCATGGCATTGTGAGTGGGGTCCCAGCACCGTGGGAGAAGAACCTGACCAATCTAGACTGGGAAGACCGGACTGGAGCTAATTTCTGCCGCAGTTGCCCTTCTAAACTGCACAGCTACACGCCATCAACAGGGCAGAACTCCACCCGCCAGGCCTGCATCCGCTGTGAGGCTTGCAAGAAAGCAGGCAACCTGTATGACATCAGTGAGGACAACTCGCTCCAAGAGCTGGACCAGCCGCCTGCCCCTGTGCCCGTGGCCACCAGTGTCACCTCCTCCAAATATCCTCAGAGCCCTTCCAATTCTGCCTCTAAGGTGCAGAAGAAGAACCGCAACAAACTCCGCCGGCAGCACTCCTATGACACCTTTGTGGACCTGCAGAAGGATGACTCAGCCCTGGCCCCCCGCAGCGTCAGCCTCAAGGACAAGGGCCGCTTTTTGGAGGGGAGCCCCTACGCCCACATGTTTGAGATGCCAGCCAGTGAGACCACCTTCGCCAACAACAAGTCCTCAGTGCCCGCCACCAGCTACCACCACCACAACAACCCCGTCAGCAGTGGGGGCTACATGCTCAGCAAGTCGCTCTACCCTGACCGGGTCACTCAAAACCCTTTCATCCCCACTTTTGGGGATGACCAATGCTTGCTCCACGGCAGCAAATCTTATTACTTCAGGCAGCCTGTGGTGGCAGGAGGGCCCAAAGCCAGGCCAGACTTCCGAGCCATTGTCACTACCAACAAGCCAGTGGTCTCAGCCCTTCATGGGGCTGTGCCAGCCCGTTTCCAGAAGGACATCTGTATAGGGAACCAGTCCAACCCCTGTGTGCCTAACAACAAAAACCCCAGGGCTTTCAATGGCTCCAGCAACGGGCATGTTTATGAGAAACTCTCCAGTATTGAGTCTGATGTTTGAGTGAGAGGGGGAGAGCGTGGGGAGGGACTGGGGGTGTATGTGGAGCATGGGAGGGTGGAGTGGGATCAATCCCATCAGCTACTCTCCTGAGTTGTCCTTAGTTTGTGGGATACTGGAGTTGTGAGTAGTGCAGCACTGGTGACAAGTGCCACCTCTTTGCTTTCCCCTCTTCCTCCTCCTTTCCCAAGCCTCCCGTTTTCTCTCTTCTTCCATGTTCTCGCTCCTTCCATTCTCCTCCATTCCTGGCCGTTGCACTTTACAGTGATGTCGGGATTGGATATCCTTGCTTGTGATTTCAGGAAGCAGAGAAAAAGGCAGGGAGCTGAGGAGGAGCAGCAGTGACTTTAGTGTTCACTTCTGCTGGCTCCCAGCAGGGAAAGGCATGTGCACACGTGTGTGTGTGTGTGTGTGGCAGGAGGAGGCAACAGCAGCAGTGTAATGGACATGCAGGAAAATATGCTTGCTCAGGCAACTCTTCCTAAAACTGCCTAGAAAAGAGTAGTGTTTAAGACATGAAGAAAGTGAAGGGAGAATAACAAGACTAACTTGATGATGCAATTATATGTTAGCTATATTGAGGTTCTTGTTACATTATTTTGTGAAGACTATGGGGGTTTAGGGCTGAAATATATATATATATATATATGTGTGTATATGCTGAGAAATTTTACGCTAAAATTTTGAATTGTCTGCTGGGGGGTGTGGAGGGAGGAAAGATTTGTCTGCAGGTCAGGCTAGTGGTTTCACTATGGCTATTACAGCCATTGAATCTATGGCAGACCAGTGGGAGAGAGAGAAAAGAAGTAGAGTCTGAGTTTGGAAACCTGATCAGCAGCCTTCCTGAATCCAGGGTTGATTTCCCAAACTCAGACAAAAGATGCTGGTTTGCACTGAAGTAAGAAGAATTTGAGGAAAGAGGAACAGGGTTGGTTTGTTAGCTGTGAGTTGCTCAGTAGTTGTGACATTCTTCAAGGGTGGGAGCAGTATATAGTATGGGTTTGCCTATATGCGAGTATATACGATAACTTGATACTTGAAATGTCTGTGAAGAAAGCAAAATAAACCCACTATCCTGTGAGGTGTCGGGAGAACAAACACAGTAGAACAGAGCTTAAGAGTAGGGAAAGGTGGGGAGTTTTTTCACTGTCACTTCAGGGGACACCAAACCCATTTTGGCATGTCCTTTCAGCAAGGAGGGGAGAGAAAAAAGGAGCTTACTCCTCCTGCTCTCTCTACGCTTGGCCAGCAGGTTGGAACAGAAAGAATAGGGTGCCCTCTGCCAATGCTGGAGAGGAAAAAAGAAATGCCATAGAAGGGTGCGTGTTGTGGCTGTGGTGCTGATGGACTGTTTCAGTGCTTCCTTGCACATGTGGAAATGGGAGGAGGGTGTATGCACCCACGGGAAATACATATGTATATTTACTATTGAATGTACAGAGGAAGTACACAGCTTGTCTTCCTGGGAAGGGATGTGCTTGAATAAATGCCAGAGAGCACAGAAACTTGTGCTGAAGACTGAAGACGTGCAAAGCTGAGATGTGTGTGTACATGTGTGTGTGCATCTGTGTGAAAGAGAGAGATACTGGCACAGGTGTAAAGCTGGAATAGCCTAGGGTTTCCCATCCCTGCAGTTGTAGTGACAGCTTTCCTGGTGCACTTAGTATCAATAAGAGTGTTTTTTCTTTCCATTGTATCATTTTAGATGCAAGTTAAACTAAAGGAAAAGGAGCAATGGTAGGAGTGAGAAGCTGAACACACCTTTCATATGTCATCTATCTCCTGAGGTGGGGGTGTGGACCGACCTCTCCCATCCTAAGAGATATGGCAAAGTCTCTACAGCTTATCCTGGGTCTGTCCCAGTGTCTCAATCACCATGGCTCACCAGGTGAAGGGTTGAGAGAGTCCTGTGCTGAGAGCATGGGGACATTGCTGAGGATTGACTCTGAAGGGAGATGGCAGCCCCATCTTTATGAGCCACATTTCTTGGAGCTGAAAGCCACCTCTCTCACACTCCTCACCACACCATGGTTGATTTTATCTTCTCTTTTTAAGCCAACAGAAGGCCTTTTATTTATTTACCTATTTATTTTATTTATTTTTTAAGCTGAGGTGGGGGGAGTGTGGGATTTACCTGTAAAGTCAAAGTGTGTGAGAAGAGGGTGGGCAGGGTTGGTGAGGGGAATATTTTCTTATATTTCACTGAGGAAATTAAGGAGGAAAGAGGGGAAGAGTCTTTGTAATGTCACCCCCTAGTCTTTGGGGTAAGGGAACTTCTTACTCTTTCCCTCTTCTCTCATTACAAGGACAAAAAGGAAAAGAAAAGAGAAAAAAAAGAAACCAAACAAATTAACAGAGCGATCTGCAATCCAGAACACATGGCAGCTTGTCAGACACCTCTGATAGCAGCCACCAAAAAGGCGTTCCTTTCATTTGTAAATATTTCTTTTTTATTGCGTTTTTGTATAAATTGGTGTTTCTCTTCTCGTGAATATTCGGGTTGTGGGGTGGGAGGGAGGGGAAGTTTGTTTCCATTCTGTTTGTTTTCTATGATGTTTCAGGCTGCATTTTTGGAAGCGGTTTATGCAGGTCGAGGCCGTATGAATGAGAGAAAAAAAAAGAGAGAGAGAGACCCATGTGTGTTGTGTTCCCCCGAGGCCCCCTGCATTGCCCTGTCACCTTTATGTTCATGAATGGAAGATGCCAGAACGTCACTTCAAGTCTTGCCAGCAGGGTTTCATGTTTTGATGGGAACACCCCCAATTCCTTTTTGCATATAAACTCTCTGTACCAGCATCTCTCTGGAGTTTGGGCCTCAAGGCACTACACTGTCTTGATAGTGGTGGGGTGAACCATCAAGTTGGCCACTCAAGTTGGACCATCACTTTGACATTAAGAGACTTCTCCAATGCTACTTTGGTTTAGAAATCTTGGACCTGGGAAAGCTTGTGATAATTTCTGGTATTTCCTAAGGGCTTGGGGTTGGGGAGCTTGACAGCTGACAAGGGCAGCTAATCTCTTTGGCGGTTATCTCGGTACTTTTCTGTCCCTCCCCACCTGGAACGGGGAAACCTGGAGGGTGGCTCTGCAGGGAAATTAAGCTGAAAACAAACCAAAAAGAAGTTAATGGAACTTTTTTCAAATCTCTTCTTAAAGGTTCTGATTTTTGTGTTCCTGGTTGAAAGTTGGTTCATATTTTCTCCGAACTGGTCTGTCCCTTGTTCCACTGATCGGCAAATGATAGTTTGCCAAAATCATTATCTAGTATTCTTACTGTTGTAGCACTGTTAACACTCTGAGTGCTCTGCAAATATTAACTGTGCCACAAACCACTCACATGAATGCTCTAGGGCAACCAGAAAAGAATAACTGGAAATTCTGGACTGAACCACTGGTCTAACCACAGGAGTCTGGTATTTTGCCTTCTTCCATAATATATTAGGCCATGTGTCCATCAGGTTAATCCTTTCTCCTATAAGTGATCTTTTCTGGTTGCTTTGTTTATTTTAGTTCTGATAGGTCAACAAGTTTTGGGACAGAGATGAAGGGGAAGGGGTGGGAGGGGGGAGGGTGTAATTCATAATCAAATAAATCAATGATGTTATTAAACTCTGATTATATATTTAGAATTTTAGATTTGGTGTATTTTCATTGTAAGTATTCAAGTGAATCAAACAGGTAATATTAGCAGCAGGTGTTGTCTATACTAGAAAACCACCCATGTGCTGTTTTTTACCTGTCCAGAAAAGAATGGGATTTCATACCAGAGTCTGACAAAACTCCACATCCCCTGCCTTACCATTTCTCTCTGCTGTGGAAACACCAGTATTTTCTGGGGCAGTGGCTGGGAACATTTCCTCTCTCTGAACTTTTCTACATGCAAGAATACTGAGCAAAAACCATTGTGTCCTCTACAGTTGGTGACCTCTACTGAATATTTTCAGACAGCCTCCCAGGAAAGATTAGGCACCTTTGGCAATGTTGCTGACATTTACCTCCTCACTTCTAGCCCCAGGCATAGCTCTCTGAAAGGTATTTTCATGAGCCATGTTCTTCTGAACTGGTACTGGAGTGTATGTTCTCAGCTGAAGGAGGATGTCTATGAAGGAGATGGAGGAAATATTCAAAAAAATATCAGAAATGTGCCATACATAGTGGAAAGCAACTGGCAGGTAGAACTTGCAGCCATGGATCTCCACATCATAAACCTTGTTGGCATATTCACACCAGCTTTTTACTGTAGTGCAACACAACACAGGCTGGTGTAGCAGTTCTCTGTCTCCCATCACACCTCCCAGTGAGGGCACTATCAGAACTTGCAATGTCACATCCTAAGTAGGCAAGAAAAGCTGCAGTCAGAACTTGTTGTCAGTTGAGACAATGAAGCACACAGTCCCCACCTCAACAATAACAACAAAAAATCCCATTCTGTCTGAAATCCAGCATGCATTGTCAGAACTCTCCAGGTAAGAACCCCAGTGGGTTTAAAATGCTCAGTAATATCAAAGTATGAACTTTGCCTGTAGGGAATTGATACTTCAATTTCCAGCATATGGGGGGAGCCAGGTTCCTTTGTGATGTTGCAAACGATTTGATGGAGGGGTTACGAGTTGCCAGGATGGGCCTCTTCTTCAGCAATGTCTGCTGATGTTGAGCTCCTCACTCCAAGAAGACACTAGCATCCATCTTGAATAGTGCCCCTTTGTACATTCAGATCAGGCTGTTGCTCACAGCAAAATTGCCAGCAAAAGAGAGAGGGGGAGATAAAGAATGAATATGATGGTGGTGACAGGGTAGAGTGATCAGAGATACCTCAGGGATCTTCATAGGCAAGTCTGATTTAGAGCTTTCTATCAAATACAGCATATCCTCCCACCTCCATTGCTTATCAACAGATGGAAGCAAGCCTGGGAACACAGCCAATGATCAGACTTAGGCCTTTCACACATCCTCCACTCCAGTCAAGCAACCTTTGATGAGCCCTTCTCATGGAGAAGGGTGGGAGGTTGCACTTCCCCACACATTTTTGGTTGCCAAAAAGAAAGGGAAAATGGAAGGGGATAAAGATCAGGAGCGTTGATGAAAGGACTTTGTGCTGATCCTCTGTGCCCTTGCTCTATGAAATTACACTTCACCCTTTCTTCTCAATCCCTGCTGGCAAAGGATAGGATCCAGTTATGCTTCTTTTCTGTGGGATATGCCTGGTCACCACAGGAGCCCCTGGGAGCTGTGTGCGAGAAAGGAACCAAATTGCTGGCAACAAACGGGGACAGACTCCAAGCCATGATCCCCATCTGCACCCACTCTTTCCCATAAATGCTTCCCTGCTGCTGAACACATCTGGCGTGTCCACCTGGAACACACCTACCATGCTGCTGGATGCAGCAGGGCACACTGAGATAGTAACTAGTGGGACCTGATTGTTGTCCCCACAAGGGCTTATTTTCAATTTGCAGCCAAATAGATTTCCAAGCCATAGACCCTCGCTGCATTCACCTACACTTCCCTGTGGCTTCCTCTCTCCTCCCCCATCAAAGGCAAACTGGGGTGCTGAGTGTCTCATTGGCAATATGAATAGTATTGCTTCATCTTCATCATAGGCCCTCTGGACCTCCCTGGGGCTGACTGCAGACAAACCTGGGTGTCTGCCACTAGAACAGCAACAATGAAAACCACTTTGCAATTGGCTTTGATTTTTTTTTCTGTTTCTTGAGATTCCCCAAATTCCTCTCCTAGACATGCCATTTGAGTGAATTCTGGCACCCTTCTACCATTGTTGACAACAAAACTGACACAGCATAAACTTGCTTGTGTATAGAAAAAGACAGTGAAACCATATTGCAGAGAGCAGGACTCATGTCTGCCAATGTCAAGGGTACAGTCCCCTGAGTGCTGAGGTACAGGAGGATCTCTGTTATGTGTTAATAGTTCAGATCTCTTAACCTGCTGGCTTCCTGCCTTTAAAGGTTCACAGCAAGCACTGGTATACACTCCAACAGGTCAGAAAATAATTCCATGCTGTGGAACGGGGGTTCCTCTGGGCATGCACACACATACGAGACATACTGGGGAAGTGAGACATACATGAACAAACCTGAGGCAGCAGGAAGCTGTGAGGTTTGCGTGCCTGTATGTACACACACACACGACACAGAGTGCATTGCAGTACACTTAATGACTGTCCCACAACACATTTTTGCCAAGTAGGAACAGCATGACCTTTCCTAATGTTCTGCTGGTAGTTATTTAATTTATGTATTCACTTTGTGACTTTTACATCATCTGCTTTCTTGACTGCAGCATTACTGTGTAAATACGTGTGTATATATGTACAGAAACTAGCTCAAGCAATTATATTCAGATTGGGAAAAGGGTGGGTTTTATATCTGTACAGTATTTCCTTATTAAATAATGGCATGGGGGGGGTTGGGAAAGTTAACTTCTAAATTGTGATTTTATTGGTCTGTGGTGTTTGAAGTTGTTTCAGTGGTTGCTTTTGCTGGTTCGGAAAGTTTATCTGGATGTTATATGTGTGTGCCAAGAAAGGGTCCCCAGAGAGGGGAGGTTTGGGATTGGTAAGGGGTGGTGGGTAGCAAAAGGTGTTAATAATTTCCTGTAATAAAACACATATTGATTGCTAGGGACTGTTTGTGTGAGGCACAGGGCTGTTTCCTTCTCTATGTGCTTTGCTCTTTGATTACTTCCTCTTCTCTGGTCCCCGTTGTCTTCTCCCTGGGATGTCAGCAGAGTACACTTGTTACTGTGGATTACAGGGATCTCCCTATGGGCCTTCCTCTCCTGGCCAACTCTTAATTCTCCCTCTTTTTGCGGCCTTTCCAGTACCAGTGTAAGGGGAGGTGGCATGGTCTCAGACCCTCTGTGCCATTCTTGACCACTTTATTTCCTCTGTTCTTTGTCCTTCCTCTTAGCAGAACCTCATTTTCAGGTATTTTGATCTCTCCAACAGCTTACGGCTTCATCTCCCCAGCCTCTTATCTACTCTCCCATCTTACACCGATTCTTCAATTTCATCTCTATGCCTCTTCCCTCAGAATTACTTATGTTGGCTGTTTGCCCACTCCTTCTCTTATTACTCTCTTGTTGCTCTGTTGTCTTCATCAGCCTATGCAATGCTATGTAGATGATGATTGAAGGGCAGGCCTCCACTTCTTCTCTCCTGGAAAATTCTAGCCATGACCAGATTTTTAGAAGATTATATTTTGTAGCTATTTTTGACTTCTCTGTCATGTTCACTGAGGTGGTGTTCTGCTCTTGCACACTCAAGAAATAAGAGTATGGCAAATTTGCCCCTGCAAGGGAGCAGTGAAATTGTATTTTCTGAGAAAGCCCAGAGAAAGAACATAATTTCTGTCCTTGATGGCTGACTGATAAATTTATAGCAGGGGCAGATATAGTTTTTATCCACTCCAGGTTGACCCATATCAGGATCAGTACAGTTTCTTTGCTTTTACTCTATGTGAATAAAGCAAGGCTGCTGGAGAGAAGTATACCATCTTTTAAAAGCACAGGGCACTTCCTTTATTGCCTAGAGGCTTCTAAAGACTTATGTGAAGTTCTGCTCTGTTGCAGACCTGAGAGTGAATGGCCGGTAGTATTTGGTCCTTTCTGTCTGACAAGTCAATATAAGCTGGTAGTTGGCATTATCTGCTAGGGTTTGTGGTCTTATGTCATAGCAGTAAGGAGAGTGATAGGATGTGAATAAGCATAGAGAGAGCCAATGTGAGATTGGTAGAGGCTCTAGGCAGATGCCAAGACATCTCCCTCCCTCCCTCCCTCCCTCCCTCCTCCTCCTTCCTCCCTCCCTTCCTTCTTCTTCCTTCCTTCCTTCCTTCCTTCCTTCCTTCCTTCCTTCCTTCCTTCCTTCCCTTTTTGACAATGTGCATTGTTCCTTAATGAATGTCCATCAGCCCACCATCCTCAATGTCCCTGGCTGCTTATCCCTGAAGACCCAAGGGTCTGCTGACCACAGTCTGAGAAAGGGCCAATCAGGCTCTGTGTGTGTAGTGTAGTTGTATGAAAGCACATGGGCAGTGCAGGGAGCAGTGCAAAGGGTCAGCATGGCCCAAGGTTATTCAGAGCAGCAGTCTTCTCCCAGCTGCAGCTAACTCTTGCTCAACCTGCCATTCCATTGCAGGCCTGTGTTTCTTATTTCTGGGTGAGAAAAACCACCACAGCCATCTGGGAGTGGATCTCTGCTCACAGGTGTGAGGAGGGTAGTCAGGCCTCTGATGTACCCTTGCTATGATGTTGGCGTAGCTGTCCCAGCACGGTCCACGGAGGTCTGTGTACCTGTGAATACATGGCTACAAATACCTGTAAGTCTGGGAGGAGGTGTATGTTTGTACATTTGAGTGACTCCTGGCAGAACTCTTAACACAAGTGGAATTGGAAATGCTGGCCCATTTAGTGCTACTGCAATGATGCAGGTAGGTATCTCCTTGGCAGTACATCACAAAGATTAATTTATGGCCAAGTAGTGAGTTACCTTTCTGAACGTCACCAGGCCCTTTGCTGTGTTTCCTTTGCTTATTCAATGTGCCAAAAGTACAGCATAACAGCAACATTTGCAGGGTGTCCAGAGAGAATGCATCCTTTACATGAGACCTCTCTAGGCCCTTGGGCATTGGCTGCTAAGTCCCAAGTCAACTGGAAAAAGGTTATACCTGTCCCTGAACAGACAAAAATCAGTCAAGGGGATAAGATTCAAGTTTTGTACTTTCTGCCTCTGCTTTCCTTCCAGGCCTTGGAGCCAGATCCATCTTCACAGACAGCTAAATTCCTGTGAAATTCAAGGAACTTTCGGAATAGCTACTTAGGGGTTTAGATGCCTGGAATGGCTTTTTTGGATCCTCTTCCTTGTGTGGGCCTCTTCCTGCAGTGTATTTTGCCAGGATTCATCTCCCAGGAACCTACCATGCTTGAACATAGCTTAGAGGGGTTCCCTCTCCTTGGGATCACCATGTGCATGTTGCACGCCTGTTGCTACTTGTCTGTATTTCTTGCACGTGTCTACTTGTGGGGGGGCATGGGTGGGTTCATGTTGGTATGTGTATTTATGCAGCCTGCACACATTTGTATGTGTGGTGCCACTGTGTGTGTGCTTAGGTGTTTGTGCACATGTGTTTGAGCTGAGACAAAAGTGATGGGAGCTGTACGCTGCTAAAGCCAGGTGATGGGTACCTGCAGGTAACTTGGCAATCCTTGTGTTCCTTCCTGGTACACCCTGGCATGGCTGCTTGGTTTGGATTCCAGGGGACCAGCTCTGAATCAGTGATGAGGCTGGGATGCAGACTCCTATAGAGGATTTGACTACAGTGCCAGAAACCCATTCCATGTGTTCATTCACTTCTGTGCTTCATCCACTGTGCCACATTTCCAAACCATTGTGCCACACCCATTACCTGCTTAGGCCTTAACTGGTAGGTGGAGCAGGGAGACAATCACACACTTACTGGTAAGGTCTTTTGGGAGAGATCTGGTCAATCTGATCTGTGACTGTAACAAGAGACTCCCTTGCTATTCATTTTGCTGCCTCCTAGGGCAATGCAAGAACTGAAATTCCACTTGCAAGAAAACACTAGCCTGTCCTTTCTTGCTCTTGTGTTGGATAGACACAGGAAAAAGCTGAGCTGAAGTGAATTGGTCTCTCATCCCATTACTTGGAAGAACATTACTGTTGCTGCTTGGTGCTGAGTAGGGAGCTTGCAATTCCCACACTCTGGAAGGGTTCAATTTCTCTAGAGGGGACAGTGAAAAGGGAGAGTAGAAGGGAGTGACTTTCTGCAGCCATTCTCCATCCCATTCATTTCCAGGAGAGATCACAACACTGCTAGCACCAGAGAGGATGACCTGCTGGGAGGGCCCTACAGTGCCAAGTGGCACAGCACTTTAACTGGCCACACTGCTGGACAAGACACTGCTGTCCTCTGTCAGCAGACAGAAAAGACAATCAGGACCCAATGAAGTGATGCCATGATTTGTCAGACAAGGAAGAAGCAACATTTAGGGACTAGGGCTCTCATCATTTAGCCTATCTTAAGTCTGCTTAACCAGCCCTTCAGTGCTGGTGTCACTGGGCCTCTTTGATGGTTTCTTTTTCTTTATATATATGAAATGTAAGAGAATAATCTGTGGTCTCCAATGACTCATTCTATCAGACCACTTCCGTCCACCTCCTCTGCTTTCTTCCATGTCCAGCTGCTCTTCCCTCTCCATCAAATTGTATCCTGTGCTCTGCCAGGTTTGTCTTTTATGGAAGAGAAGATATATGTGTGTGAATGCTTGTACACGGGTGTGTGTGTGTGTGTGTGTGTGTATTTTAGATATTATTACTATTATCAACATGCTATACACCTAAAAGCTCCTAGCAAGCTGGAGCCTTCAAGAGGTGCTGTAGGAAATGACCTTCCCACTGGGCAGCAGTCACTGTGGAGGTTAGCACAGAAAGCTGCTAGCTTTGGAGGCCTCTTTGCCTGTCTGGTTGCTTTTCCTATCTTTGGAGCAGGCTGTCTCTCACCTGTGGTCAGAAACACAGCAAACTGCTCTTTTTAGCTTTGCATTTTCAAAATTTCTAACAAGGGGGGGAAAAAAGGTTTATTGTTTAGTTGTTGATTTATTTTGTATGTTTGTTTGTTTTTTTGTTTACACAGTCATTTTAGTGGGCACAGGGAGGTGTTTTCAGCAATACAACTTACTGAGACCTCAGTTCTGTGCGGTTATTGTTTGTATGGTTCAGCTGTATTTGGGGTCTTTCCTTTGTACATGTTTTCCCTGAATGGCAGGGCTATCTTGAAACGTCTCTTTGCCAGTGACCAAAGCACCATCTGTAATTGGAGGTGAGGACTGGTATATAGTGGAGAGAGCAGCCTTTTGGGAAGTAGCTTTTCACTGACTTCCCTGTAGAGTCACAGAAGACAAAATATTTAATTGTTGCACAAGTGGGCTTTGGAGGTTTTTGTTGTAGTTGGGGGAGGTTTTTTGGGGGGGGGTTTTGAACTCCCTCTCTTTCCTTCCTTTTAAAATTTTTCTCTTTTTTTCCCTTAAAAAACGTTAAAATGTTTCTCCAGTGAGCTTTGACCATCGCACCAAAGGCTGCTGCAAGGCAGGGAGCCTGTCTGACTCTTGGATCCTGCCCTTCTGAAGCCATGCAAGATTGTCCAGATGAGGATGCAATTGGCAGTTTCCATGGCCATTTTTGGGAAAAGAACCCTGTAGCAGAGGGGCCTGACCCAAAGGGAATGGTCATCCACAGCAGGTCATCCTCTAGTATGTGCGGGCTGTGGGTCAGGCTGGAGGGCAGGCAGGGGAAGATGGTTCACTGTCCCCTGCACAGTCCTTTCCACACTGGAGCAGGAGCCAGGCATGTAGGTCTGCAGCAGGGACAAATTAATAACCCGGAATGGGCCAGAGGTGTTCAGCCTTGCCTCTCCTGATCTATTTGCAAGTGGGCAGGAATGACTCTCAACTTGAACAATGTCATTCAAGGCTGAGCAGAGTCTCACAGACCATGAAATAGGAATTAAAGGTGGTGCATGGGCAGCTAGCCAGCTCTCAATATCATGACACCTAAGGGAAAACCAAGCACCTTCATCCTTTGGCACTTGGAAGTGGCTGAGAACCAGTAGTGGAGGACTGTTGTGTCTACTAGGGTTGGGGCAGGTAGCGTCTCTAGACCTGGCACAGGTCAACTTCAGCTGTATTTGCTTTCTAACTAATGTACATTTACTTTGGAGAGCACCTTTGATGAGCTCAGTCTATCAACCAAAAGAAAAAGAAATACTCACCTCTAGTCTAAGTCTACTGCCCAACACTGCTACCTCCTCTTCTCTTGAGCTGTTGGTACCTTGCGGTGAACCTGGCCACCCATCAGGCTGTTGAACACAGCAGATATATCCTATCCGCTTCTGAGACCACCTTTGCTTAAATTTTGCCTCCTCTTCATACCCTTTGTGCATGCATATGTGTGTGCACATGCACACACACACACACAGACACACACATGCCCACCTCCAGCCACTTCACTGGTAAAAATCAGAGCCACAGAGACATGAGTGCCAAATGACTTTATTTCTCAAGTAAATGATATAAAAAGTTTTGTTATTTTTCTTTTTTTTTTTTTTACATATGCAAATGTAAAAGGGAACCGACAGTGAATTGATGGTGGTGAGAGGAAATGGGATGTTTTGTAACCCTAGCTGCAGTAAAAAAAAAGAAATAAAAATACATTAAAATATTTAAAAAACACAAAAAGGAAAAAAAAACTTGAACTATTTTGGAAATATTGTGAATAATTTTTTGATATAAAAACTAATTTTTATGTAGCATGAAAACCGCCAAAATAAAATGATCAAGAATAAAAGCTGTGCAAAGGGTGTTTTTGTTTAGTTACTGAGGGAAAAGAAGGAAGAGAGAAGCAGTGGTGTATGAGAGAGGGATACTACACTCATGGCTTTTACTGTTAGTTTCACAATACCTAATCTTCAATTTTGGTCTTCAATTTTGGTATTCAGTTTTGGTAACTGGAATCTTGTGATTATGTAAAAAAAAAAAAAAAAAGGGAAATATGCAACTAATTTTAAATGAAAAGATGTTTTTTATCTCTGATTGCTTATCTCTGATTGCTGGGAAGAAAACCTTGAAAATAAGAACAGAATGAATCCTAAGGACTCAAAAAACAAAAGGAAAATTGAAAATGGCCACGAATTGCTTTTGAGTGTTGCATTCATCATAACTTTTTCTTTTTGATTTATGATTGTTGAGTAGTTGAGGTATCAGTAGTGGGAGGCAGGTATGAAGGAGGTAAGACATTAACAAAGGACTGAAAAAATTCTGCATTTTTTTGTAATGTGAAGCACAGGAGGTAAACCAGGGACTCTTCATATTTCCTTCTGAGTAAGAGAACAAGGTAGTGTCCTTTTGCATTATCCTTTTGGATATATTGGTGCCATTCTTTACTCCTTAAAATTTACTCCTCCCCCAGGTTTATTAAAGGAAGTAGACTGCCTCTCCCAATTCCAGACAAGACAATATGTCATCTCAGCATTCCAAACCCTCTTAGAAATGATGGCTGTGATTCTCTGCTCTCCTGAAGGTGGTGAGGTGCCAGTGCTCTTCATCTCCATTGGGAGCTCTGACTCCAGGTATTGGAGCACTATATTGCCTTTGAGGAGGTGCTAACACTCACCCCACCCTGCTGCGGAGCAAGGTGGTTCCTCAGCACATGCTGTGGATCCTTCTTCCTTGAAAGACAGGAGAGGCTGGTTTCTGGAATGGTCAAGGAAAGTTGGTAGGTTGCTCTGTTCATTCTGCCTTGAAGGTATTCCATGTGCCTGAGTGAATCAGACCTCCTGCATATGAATTTCAGTTCCCCTCCCTCACGCTTCCATCTCCCACACAATCATTTAAACACTGCCCCGCCAGCTAGCAGGGGACTTTCTCTGTTGCTCGTGTCCTTTTTGTCTGGGTGTCTTCTACACTGTAGGCTGGAAGGGAAGAGGCAAATAGCGTACCATATAGCTTAAAATAAGCTATTAAATAAATTGTGTTCAGCACTGACTGAGAAGTCTGAAAATCAATAAAGTCTCAATATCAGCCTAGGCCACACCTCTAGCAGTGTGCAGAAAAAGAATCCTGGATAAAAATCTTGTCTTGCACTCAAGTCAAGATAGACTTAGGTGAAGCAGACAAGGAGGACCTGGAGGCAATGGTGGTGTAGGCCAATTAGACTGGTGGGCTCTTGAATTCTGAGCCAGGTGCGAAAGGGGATCCATAGGAACATTACCTCTTGGTGGAAAAAATAGAGGGAGAGTCCTGTTAGCATAAAAAAGACCAAATCCTGAAGCAGCATCTTGGCCTCTGTGGGTCCTAGTTAGCCTGTCTCTCCCTGTTGCCAATCCCTATGCCATGCACTATCTGTGATTGCTTTTTGACTCCTACAGGGAAGAAGAGACTTTGTCTGCTTTATGAAGGTTTTCTCATTATTATTAGTTACAAATCTAGGCTGTTCCTTCAGTGATTATCTGCCTATTTACCATTCTTCCCACTAGTCCCATCCTTTTTGCCCTTGTGACCTCCTGCCCTTGCATGTTAAGAAAAAGGGCCCTCGCTCCTTTATGGAAGACTGCTTTGTGTCCTTCAGTGATTTATGAGGGCAGAGAAGTCATTAGACACAGATGAGGGGTATTGTTTACTTTACTTTGTTCCAGTACCTTGAAGATTCCAGTTGCTTCCTTACGAAGAATATGGCATCTTCTGCCTCTGACCATTTTGCACCAGCTCTGTGTTTGTTACTGGCGGACACATAAAGTGGAACAGAGTTAAAACAGAATCTTGGCGAATGCTCTGAACATTCAGATTTCCAAGCATAATGTCTCAGACTCTGGAACCAGGGCTGTGGCATCGTGCTTTGCTGGAAATTCAGCCAAGGGCCCAGCCTCTGTGCTGGCTCACCTTCCCTTCCCTGGAGTGAAGCAGCAGGCTCATCTTCCCTTAGACCCACAGGGCTTAATGACAAAGTGGAACAGCTTGCATTTTGCTCACCTTGTCTCTGCACCAAACTGCTCAGATATCAGGTCTTTCAGGTAGACATTCAACCATGCCAGAGGGAGGACAGAACTCCTTCCAGTACATACGTACAGCAAAGGCAGGAGTCTGGAGGTTTGGGGCACACAAACCTTGGATACTCTTGAAACATCTCTGTCTTTGTTAATAAGCGCTGATGGGTTTGTTTGCCCTCATAGATGATTTGTGTGGCCACCAGGAAGCCAAGATTCTGTCAGTGAAAAACAGCTATTCAATGTGTCTTTTTGACATTTGAACAAGGGACTAGGATTGTAGTTACAGAAAAGGCATCTGCAAAGGGGTATTTCCCATACCTGGGGAAGATTATCTGATGTTCTTTACTTATTGAAGCAAACAACTTCAGGGCTTCTCTTAGGCCTTTCACATGTAAGGACTTTTCCATGTAATGAAGGCACTTCCACAGGCTCTGGTCCTTTCCTGCACACAGATACTCCTTTTTCAGCTCTGGAAGCTGAACCTTGCTGTGCTGAGATACAGGTAAAAGCATTCTATTTGGAATGAAAAAGAGCTAGTTGTAATGAACCAGCCTCTTCTTCTAGCTTTCCAGCTTCACATTGCTTAGGAACTAACTGTTCAGATGTTCTTCCTCCTCAAACCACTTCATGGCTCTCTCTGTGCTGCAGTGGCAACTGAGTTTGCTGTCCCTGCTGACCTTCCCCATTTTACATGCAGGGAGTAAGGGCTTCATGGCCACTTTCTTATCTGAGGTATTAGATTAAAACTGGAGAAGCATGATGCTTTGGACCTGTCTCTGTGGCTCTTTGATTAGTTATCCTTGCTGAGGAGGCAAGGCACAGAGGCCTGCCAGCTGCAAGGTGAAGCTCTGGGTAAGCGCTTGCCCTTGGGCAGCGGACGCGTGCTGGAATGCTAAGTGACTTACACCGTGTGCTCACCAGTCCTTCAAGGCTGGTTTGTAGACTCACATCGAAGCAGGAAAGAAGGAATTGGTTTCTTCCGTCTCTATTTCCCCAGCTTTCAAGGGAAAATTATCTGGAAAGGAGTAAGGGAAGGTTCTTCCCTTACTTGGAATCTCTGACTGTTGTCTCTCCATGTAGAGTATTGTTTTCCAGTGGTAGAATGGGCAGATCTTTGGTGCTCAAACACAGCCACTGGGCATGCTTCTACATGGTTTTTGGTTTTTTTTGAGGGAAGGGAATAGTTTCTGCCACAGAGGGTAGGGTCAATTTCTCTGTCACCTTGGTCTCAAGGGATGAGCCCTGAGTCCAGAGTCTCAATCACTTAGCACTTGCTTGGCTCTGTTCAAGTCACCCTACTACTACCTAGGGCATGCCAGGCACCCCCAGATATGAGCTATCACTACTGCATGTTGGGAAGAAATAAACAGTTAATGTTTTTGCCATGTTTGCATGATGTAGGGAAGGATTTTTAGAAGCACACAAGAAATTTATTAAATCAAAACCCATCTCATTGAAAGCCAATAGTGCTTAGATGCTCAGATGCCTTTAGAAATTTCCATTACAGAAGATAGAAATGTTTATTCTTTTTAAAAATCTCTTTATGAAGGGGCTGGAGTGTTTAATACTGAGGTAAACTAAATGAGTTCTCTTGAGCCTAAAATATTGTGATATTAATCTCAACTACCAACTAATCCTGAAGAATGCCCTGGTTTGAGCTGAGGATATGAAGATCCCTTGAGAAGATGCAAAAGTTCCCTCCTCAGTAGCACCTGTCACTGAGGGGGAAGTATGTAGCATATTGGGCAGGATTTCATCAGAAATGTATGCTTGGGGATGCACATTGAATGCAAACAGTGACTGGTGGCTTCAGGGTTATTTTGTGTTGATCAAAATGACTCCACACTATTGCTGTGGAGTTGGACAGTATCAGTACCAGTCATTAATTTGGGAAGCAGCAAGTAAAGTGAAATGCTGTGCCAGCAGGGTGAAACCGTGACATAAAATTGATCAAAACCATTTAGGTCCTGTTTTCAGACAAGATTTGTCTGTTTGATGCTTTACTCTGCCACAGTCCTTACTTCAAAGAGTTTGCTATTTTGATGCTAAACTGAAACACGTTAATATTAGCATTTACATTAACAAGTAAATTGACAGGTGCCATAGTTTACATATATTATGCAAATATCCTGAAACCTTGCATGCATTTGCATCTAATTTTCTTGAGGTTAAATGAGACATACATTTTATAGGGGAAATAATTGAGGCATCCAGACAGGTGATAAGCCAGGTGATTTGGTACGACTTGTATGAACAGGGGTAAAGACTAGGAGAAGAGGAAAAGGGCATCTGGCATTTTCTTTTGGAGAAGTATTATGTTCATGGTTGCTGTTTGGAGGAAGCAGTGTAGGAACTTCCTGGGATGCAGTCAGAAGTAGTGCAGGAAGTTTGTGCTGGGAGACTTGATTTGGGATGTTGACAGACCTCAACCTGAAGGGCCAGTCAGGGTCTCAGCCTGGCTTTTTGTTTGTTTCTTTCCAAGATTTGAAAGAGATATACTTGTCTCTTTGCAGCACTGTGCACATACCACCAAACTGAGAGTCTCCCCATGCTCAAAAAGGATTTAGGTTTTCCTACACATGCAGGGGAACAGTGAGGAGGTGAATCTGTGATCCACTCAGGAGCAGGCCACAAGACCCCAGAGTTGCCTGTCACCACTTCAGTACCTGGAAGGATGTTTTCTTCTTCTTACACCTCTGGAAATCATGAAGGGATGAGAGCATGCCCAGGGCAATCAACTTCTGCTTCAGGTGAGTTTAGTGAGAAATCTTGTTATTCTGGCAGTGCTTTTGTTTTCCAGCTTCATTTCACTTCTTCAATTGGGCAAAGCCTTGAGGATGCTGTAACTTATCCCAGCCTTGAACAAAGAGAACCTGAACCACAAATTGTGATTTCTTTGTGCATTTTTAATTAGCTCTGCTTTTAGCATGGGAAAGTGCATGTATGGACCTAGTCCAGAGAGGTGCTGGGCTGTAAATGATCTCTGAGGATGTGTGCAGTGCACGGGGCTCAGCCTCTGCTTCCAGCTTGATCTAATTTCTCTCAGCTGAAGCTCTACTAGGATTCAAAATACAACTCATTTCCCTTCTTTGGAAACTTGTACATCAAGGTCTTATTGTACTCCTCACAAGTAGTCTTGAGCATCCCTTTTCTGCTTTTTTCAGGCTGCTACAAACTTTCAGCATTTAGAGGGAGACTGTCAAAATATTGTACAGAAAATAATTCCCTTTTTTTGGTTCCACCAGTATGCAGTAACACCTCAGACTGTCGCATTGGAGAGGCTTCATCAAGAACCTCTTTGTATCATGCAAAGTGCTCATTCAGCTTGGCAACTCTTGATGAAATTCATCCAAGACATCCTGGTCTGTTTGAATGGTGACCGAACTTTCTGGCCAACTTCCTCTCAGGCATTGCTTCCAAACCTTGAACAATGCTTTGAAGTGCAAACAAACAGGCAACTGGACAGAGGCTGACCCAGGTTCCTTTTGTTTTCAAAACTCCAGGATGATAAAGCCAGCTTTCCTAGGGTTAGAGTTCAGCTTAGTTCAATTTCCAGCCTAATTAATTGCTCCAAAATTTTAGGTCTGTCTTGCCAGAACCTCTTTAAATTATGCATACTCCTACTTACACAGTCACTGCCACTCTTCAAATATTCAAGGATTCCTTAAATTTAATTTTGGATGGTTTACTCTCTCCAGGGAGGAGGCAGTGTTTTAAAAAGAAATTGCTGATGGGTAAAGTAGAGCTTACATGACTTGCAGCAAACAGCAATTTGAGTTCTCAAGAACATGTGTTTCTTGGATGTGCAAATTGTACTCATTTGCATTTAAAGGACACATATGACATACAACACTTCTTTCTCATCCAGGAGCATTATCATCTAGTGACATTAACTTAACAGTTAATGTCAAGTTTTTATTAACATTTACAAGCACATTGGGAGATTAATTTGTTTACTTGCATTATGCAAAACTGATTTAAGTTTGAAGTTTGCATTTACACACATTTACATAGTGTTTCCTGATTAATACATTATAATACACACAAATCATGTGGAAATCGCAGGCTCACATCTGCAACATAAACTTCATTTTCTATAGTGTAAAATTTGACTTATCTGGCAGAACTTTTCCAGAAGGTTGCAGTTGAAGTCAGGATATCATAAGGAGGGAAGGAAGAATGGGGATCAGAGGTAGATTTTCTGTGAAGTCTTTCCATAGCACCTGTTACTTGCCAATACCCTGCAGTCATGAAACAGAAGGAGAGGGTGCCAAGGTTAGCTGGCAGCAGGATGAGTTTCATGTAATGGAACCTGTGGACCTGGAGTCAGGCTCCTGTGAACACACAGTTTAGTTGAGCAATCAGTGACTTTAGACTGGGAGTGAAATGGGTGAGCAGCAAAAGGAGCCAGCGGGAGGGAAAGGGGCAGCAACCATTGCTGGCAGTCATGGATCCGTGTGAAGGGGCTCAGCTGGGTGCAGCAGAGACCCTCGAGGCACTCCCTTTGCTCCTTGTAATTTCTTTGGCTGGAGATGTCCAGGGCTGGCTGGCTGGTGTGGGAAGACCAGTGAAGGGTGAGGGGAGAAGGGCAGCGATGAACACCGAGCACCTGGTGTGGAGCTGAGACAGGATCCAGAAAGGCAGCACCCTTGCACTGAACATGGGGGCAAGGGAACACTGGGGACACTTCCCCAGTGTAGCGTCTTCCTAAGGGAAAGCGCAGTCGAACTCAGGCTTGCCTCACCTCTCCGAGGCCCTAATCCTACAATCTTTTCTCCACCTGTCACAACCTCATCCTCCTCTCTCCTACACCCTCACCCTCCTCTGGTTCTTCTTTCTGTAAATAACTCTTTCTGATTTTGGACAAGCAGGGATCAACAGATTCTGGAGGGGAGTGGGGAAGACACTTGGGTTTTTTTTTTCCTTTCTCTCTTGAATTTTGGTGTTTGAACTTGAAAAAATAATATCTATAAATATATAAATATATGTATTTAAGGAAATGGATTTCCTGGAGAATTATGAAAGGAGTTAATTTTTTCCCCTTTGATTTCTCTTGTTTCTCATTGGGGTTTGTTTTTTGGGGAAGGGGGTTTTTGTGAACTGTTGAGATTTCCAGTTCAGCATTGTTTAAAGAATGTGGAGAAAAAAAAAAAGACGAAAAATCAACAAAAACATGAAAACCTTTGTGATGTACAAAACCTGTAAATAGTCAAAGATACATTCTCTTTTCTAACAACAAATTATTTCTGTCACTTTATATTTGAAAATAAAGAAATGTACCACAGAATATCAGGGTTAAAAAATTGGAACTCATAATCAGAATATTTTCTTTGTTGTCTTCATTCATTTTGGTCTTAAGAGAATGCCTGGGAATTTTGCTGCATGAGTGCTGTTTTAAAAGCCTGAAATGGGGATGAGTTGAAATTAGGATGACAATGTTACTTGAGAGGGGCTCTTGCCCTGGTGTTCGCTATTAGCTGTGGGTTGAGGCTAGTCTTGGTGTTACATGATGAGAGTGAGTGGATGAAGGAGACTGATCATATTCATGAAACACAAACAATACTGAGGCAGAGACAGGAATGGGAAACTGTCTCAATGGATTAGATCTCCCTTTATACTGCCTGAAAATGTTTCTGGGGATTGCATGATGAAAGCCACGACGAAGTTGCTGATACCACTGCTAACCAACCTGTAAGACTTTGGAGCTATCTTGAATCCCTCCTGTCAGCCAGCAAGTGACAAGGCTTTGGCACATTGTCTATGTAAAACAAAGCCCAGATTGGGACTATAGAGGAGTGGCAAAGGCAGGGATGGCAAAGATGGTAGGGAAAGTCTTCAGTGATGTCACCTTTTTTCAGCACCAGCCATTAATCACAACCCCCAAGACTACAGGAAAGGTGAGGGAAGGAGTTGATCTTTGCAGAGGTTACCCTGGTCCAAACAATGGAAAAGGCTCAAGAGGTTATTTATAAAGAAATGCTAAGAACTGACAGGTTTTGGAAATACAGAGCCATGCATCACCTTTAATGGTGCGAAAGCAGTCAGTTATTTTTAGGGGAGCTAAAAATAAAGAAAATGGACTAGCTGAGCTAGTCAGAGGATGGTAGACTACCTGTGGGGTGCAATTAAAAGTGTGGAACATAGCAGAAACACTCAGATGCACCTAGTCAGATTCAGAACAGGAAAAGCAGTGTTCAGCCAAGAAGCTTATAGTAGCTAGCACAAATTAAATGTTAGTAAATTATGATAATTCATAAGCATAGCAAAACTGTGAACCAGGGAAAGAAAATCTTCAGCTAGTAAACATAAAGGTAAATAAGATTATATATACACAAGCCCACACTTATTGAAAATCCTGAAAATAGATGTTAAGTACTAATGGTGAGAGATAAGTCAATAATAGCACAGGAGAAACTGAAAGGCTCAATACTCAGTTTTTATATGAAGCTGGAGAGACAAATGGGTAATGTCTGCACTGCTGTTTGCCACCAAAGGAAGTGGGACACTATCTAAGACCCAATGAGGGGTGCAGCTCCAAGCCCCCACTGTCACAGCTGCACCCCTTGATATACCTGCCCCGTTCCCTTATCAGCTGTAAGTCACTGGGCTTGCTGCAGTGAAATGACTCAGCTGCTGCTTGTGTGGATAGCCTTGTGACAGTGGTTCTTCCCAGTCTCAAAATCCACTGATGCACCAGTGATCTTAATGATACCAGAAGGCAGGAAAAAGTGAATATTGGGGTTTTGGTTTTCAGTCTCAAACCATGTGCTAATATAAGGTACTCGCCCTTTTATTTCTGAGTTCCAACAACACCATTTTGATGGGTAATAATTACTTTTTTGACAGTGGCTTAATGCAAAAATGAAATGTGATTTTTGGGCCAATTCTGCCAGCACCTGGTATTTTTTGTTAAGAAAAAATTCTGTTTTCCAGGTCTGCAATGGAGCTGCATTAATTCCCACTCAAATGCAAGATACTGTCATCAAAATTGGCTAACTTCCAACACTTAGCTGAAATGTCATACAGTTTATTCAAACTTCAGCTCTTGGCCCAAGTTCATGTGCCAGAGGAAGGCAGGCTTTTCACTCAATTTCACTTGCTAGCCAGAAAGTCTTGGCTGGAGGTGCAGGCGAAATGAATGGTCTGAAAGTTTCAGTGTTTTGAGCTTTTATCTTTTCAAAAGAGAAAGATTTTTATACCTTTTCAATACCGTTCTAAGCATTTACTCCTTTTTTTCATTTCTGAAATTTTTAATTGGCAGGTTCTGTTCTGAAGAAAGAAATGTTCGCCAGTTTAATTTCAGGTTTGAAAATACTCACCTTTTGGCCAGGCTGCACACTTGAAAACTCCTAATAGACTACAATTAATCCCAACAGAAACATAAATGGAGTGTGTGAGAGAAAAGTAAAGATAATCATCAAAAGGGATTGAAGAAGTATTCAAACAGTAGAAAAGTATTTCTCAGGGTGTTTTTACTTCTGTAAATTTCACTGAAATAAAATCCAACCACAACTTTTCAAATGGCTCAACTGACAGTGCTTTAGCTGATGCAAAGGAATTTAAAGAGGTCTGGAGATGCTATCAGTGAATGGGATAGCAACCGAAAAATCAGATTCCCTCTCTGAATCTCTCAGATGGACAACAATGTGTTGAAACTGGGAAGAGATCGATTAACTTTCCTCTACAGAGTTTCTTCTTACTTTCACCTCAGCCAGAATCTGGTGACCTGGAACTAGGTATGAAAAAGTGAATAAAAATTGTAGGGAAATAATCACATTATCACTGGCCTTATGATACTCAAGTTTGACAAGTATAGATTTATTCTGATGTCACCAGCACTTACTGACCCCTTTGGTTTTTTGAAGAGCTGAGGTTTACAGAAAAGCTTTTAAACACTGCACAGGAACACAGTGATAGAAAAGAGCTATTCACTGCTCCATCCAGGGTCTGCTACCCTTGTCACATAGGTGGAGATGCATCTCCCTAACAGGGACACCCTCACCAGTGTCTAGCAGGGGATATCTCCAAGCCTCTTTCCTCCAAGCAGTAATAATTTCTCAGACATACGCTATGCTGGCCCAAGGCCTGTGTAGGAGGCACAACTGCCGTTGGATGAGCATTTCTTTGATAATTGTTCAGATGATTGCATTGGAGTGTGTGTGTGTGTGTGCATATGCACATGCATGTGTGTGTGGGGATGGATGAGGCTTACAGCAGGCTTGAAAGCCTCTTGGACATGGACTTAGAAGCGATCAGAGTTTACCCATGAGAAAGCGCCATGAGACAGTGATGGTATGAACACCTGCAGCCACAGTGAAGGACAGCCAAGAAGATAATCAAGGGGGATGTTTTGCACCGGACCAAGAGATGGCCTTGCTGAGGAGCATCAGGAATGTGGCGGAGGACTTACAGTGTATAGTTAACCGCTTGTGTAGCTTGTTAGGACGTGCTGGGAAAAGTTCTTGTTATGTAGACAGCTTTGGTGTTGTTTGTCACGTAGCCAATAATAGCATATCACAGTAGCTGGGAAAAAGGGTATAAAGATGCTAGCACTGACTAATAAAGTAGTTCTTCTTTGTCCTTGGACTACTCGCGTGTCATGTGTCCATCTCTACTGCGACACGTGTGTGTAGGGGCTCACCTAAGCTTTAGGGGTTCAAACCTCAGCTCTATGCTTAGGTTTCCGCTGGCATCTAGACACTGTCCAGTCAATGGACTATAGAAAAGTATTTACATCCTCTCCAAAGAGATCTCTCTTTTGGCTCAGAGAAATCTCCCACCAAACAGTCTCTGGGAAACATCTGCTGGGAGTTTGGACCCATGGGTATCTTCAGTAGAAGACAACTAAGGACCGAGCAACCAAAGCCCACTGCTTGTGTTTAATTGAAGATGGCAGACATGACTGGGGGGTAAATGCCTCCCTTACAGGTGAGTTGCACTGAGTGACAGGCCCTGAGGACAGAGGTGGGATTGGAATTCCCTTCTGGCCAAGTTCTTTGCTGCAGGGTAGCTGCAAATGTCAGGCACAGAGGAGGGGAGGGCTTGTCGCAGTCTCCGGCTGATGGTGTGCCCGGCTGACAGGGGCTGTGACAAACTGAGAGAGTCTCCACAGCTATTGGCAGGATTCTCCATCAGCCACTCACTCACACACTGTCACACTCACACAGCAGGGCGATACAGGCACGCAAGAACAAGGAGGTGGGAAGGGTCTTTGTGTGATTTCCAAGACTAAGTTTATTGCCTTCACCCAGAGGGATCCGGAACAGAACTTAGCTTGAAAGAGGTCAGGGACAAAAGATTGGGAACAAAAGAGAGCCCGACTATTATAAACCAAGGGGGGTGGGAAAAACAACATCCAATAATAATTGGGCTTAGTGGTGGTACGAGGATGACTTACAGTTTGGGGAGCCAATGAGGACAAACAGAAGGTGTGACTGTGGAGTACAAACCAATGAGGTACAGAACAGAGAAGAATCTTCTGGAAAACTTGCTTATAAGGGCAGAAGGGGTGGGAAGGCCGAAGGGCCAATCAGGATAACAGAACAGGGAAATATTTACATAACTGTCTGGGGCATTGTGGGAGAGCTAATTCCTGTCACCCTAACTGTGAAGGTTGGCACAGCCCTTAGGAGGCTGTGCCTCCAGTAGGCCCACGCAGAAGTCTGGTCCGCAGGCTGGACCCTCAGGGGCATCTGGTCAGCAGGCCTACTGGCCTTCACAAGGGTTGAGTGATGTAAAATGGGAGCACAATGAACTGTAATGAACTCTATTGTCTGAGGCATCTCTTGGTACCCTGTACTCAATGGCAGATCAATAAGCAGCAAAAAGAGTCTGAAAATAATGTATGTCTTTGGGGAAAAAATGTAGCTGAAATCAAAGGTACTTATGATTGCAATGGCTGACATTGTCTTCAGTACAGCAAGGGTCCCAGCATGCCTGTCCCAGAACACAACCACTCTGCCATCTTTCAGGACATAATCCCTCACACCCTCCACAGCACTGACTGTGCAGCTGTAGTTGAGAAGGACCTTTGCTCCTGCACTTGCCTTGGGGACCAACTCTCTTCTGTTGGGTGTCCTGGGTTAGTCAGGAGGGGTCAAAATCTAGGAAGTGACCTATGCTGCAGAAAGTGATGCAACTTCCTTCCTGAGAGAGAGAGCCAATAACCAGGTAGTTTTAAGGATTGATATGTAGGTAAACCAATTAAAAAGTTGATCTGCCTTCAAGGAAAAAATCATATATAAGCAGAGAACCTCTGAGCCTCTTGCTCTTTTGGCCTGCTGTTGCGGAAAGTGAAGCAGCTCCTCTGCTTCTCTCCCCGGTAAGGCTAGGCCTTCTGGGCCTTCTTTCCCACCCACACCCACACCCCCAGCCCCAAAGGGGGGGGGGGGGGGGGTGGAAGGGAGGTTTAGGGCGGCCATGCTGCTGCAGCTGGGCATGGGGGAGGAAACGGCGTGGTACTTGGGCGATACAGTTAAGCCGACATGTCTGCTACACTAGACAGGACCGGGCCCCTTGCTCCGGGCCAGGCAAGGACCAGGCCAGACTTCATCCAGTTCGGGACAGGCCCTGCCCTGTCACCCTGGGCCCGGTTGGCCCTACCAGGCCAAGTCAGCTTTGCAGAGCCAGGGCACAGAGACTCTGAGAGCTTCTGCCATCCAGCTTGGGCCTTTTCAAACAGCCCAGCAGAGAGCACGTGGTCGTCACACTGCCAGAGAGAGAGAGAGAGATTAACTCTATCCATGCCTGGACTAAACTTACAGACACCCATCCTTCCTTGCACAGAGAGAGGAACGAGTGAGGACATCTACATAAATGCAGCATAGAGACTTTACAGTCAGTGAGGAAAGCAGAACTGATACCTACAGGGAGGTGCATGTAGCGGTGGTAAAAACCCCTTAGACGCTCCTAGTGGGTGAGTCCCAATACCACCCCAGGGATTGAAACATCAATAGTTTAGCCCAGGTATGGGCCACCCCCCTGACTCCTCCTAGTCGATAGTCATTGGTTCTATAAGCTGTTCCTTTAAGTTTGTACTATCCCATTTTTCCAGAGAGTTCTTAGTTCTGTTACCCTTGATTTGTCACCTACCCTTATCCCCTCCCCTGCTCCCATCCCATTGACTGTGATCCCCATACTCCTCCCCAGCTCCGCCTCCCTTCCCTCTCCTTATTGGCCCACTGGTTCTGTTATAAGTCATTGTCTGAGCTAGCTCGGGGCCCTTCAGCTCCGGGACTCAGAAGAATAAAACCATTCTGCTACCCAGCTGTCGGGTCCTCCCTAATTCCTCCGCGGTTCCGGGAACAACTCACGACCCACCAATGCTCCTAGCCCCTGACGAGGCTGCGTGTCTCCCTCGTCTGCCCACCTTGCGGTTAGGGCATTCGAGGTCCCTCAGGCGAGCTAGGAGCAACCATCGGCAGGCGGATCGTAGAGTGCCCGGCACGTTTTCTACAGGTGCATGAGAAGTGCTTCAAGAGTGGAGCTGAAAATTCTTTTGGAGAACCATGGTTGGGGACTGAGCTAATAAATTCCCTGTAATATATGAAGACATAGTCCAAAGGGGAGATGTGAGGTTCTAATTGCAGCCAGTGAACTGAAATACCTGAGTAAAGGCAAGTAAGTGTTGAAAAAAGTACAGCCTGATGAGAAACTTGAACCAAGAGAGAGGAGAGGCTGTGACCCAGAGCCCTGGTCCCGGGGGGAATGCCAGAGAACTTGTGTTGTCAGGAGAACCTGTGTTGCCCAACACCGGAGAAGGGATTTTCTTTGTTACTGCAATTGAACTGTGCATCCTTAAAACAGGTACCCTGTGGACTGTTCATAACCCACCATAGTGGCTGTGGGAAGGCTACTGCTGTGGGAGGGATCCACCATTAAGCTGATTTTTCTTCCAGGCGGTGGCTGGTGGTGAGGCTGAGGACCCATAAAATAAGGTGCATTTTTCTTACAGAGAATCCATGGTATAAACAAAAGAGACTTCTCTCCCTAAATGAACTGGAACAAGAACTATTTCAGAGGTGGTAAACTCACTGGAAGTCAAAGTGTTGTCTTTTTCTGTGTTGTCATGGAGAAAGAAATGGAGAGGTGGGGGGAGGAGGGGTGGTCTGAGGAGTTTGTTCTGGTTCTTCTTGGGTTTTTTCTCTTTTCGTCTTTGTCTTAGGTGTATTAATAACCTTTATAAAGTTTGGGCCTGCTTTGCCTACTCCTAATCCTCATCTCACAGCAAACATCAGGTAAATTTTGGTAAGTGTGCTGGCATTTGGCCAGAAACTCGAATAGGCAAACTGAAACTGCTACACTGGGTGCACCACGTCTTGGGGGTGTTCCTCAGAAAATGCTGGCAAATGGACTCAACCAATGAGGAGCGGGCAGGTTTCCCAACACCTCTTGTCTTGTGTGCACTGCCTTCCATCTCCTTCTTTGTGTCTTTTCAACATTCATCCCAAGGTATACAGAAATATGGTTGCCCCAGGAAAGGTCCTGTGCAGAGTGAGGGGAGTGAAATCACTCCATCATTTGCCAACAGTGAAACCAATGGGGCAAAGAGGCCCCCTTTCTGTACCAGATGAACAAGTAAAAGTTTAGCAAGCAATTAAAATATATTAGTCTCCTCCCCAACCTCTACTATCCTGGGCTGCCATCTTCCTTGCCTGGCCTAAGGGATGTGAACCCTTCAGTCTTCATTATTCTCAAATTAGGAAGGCTTATTAGAGGACCCTAAAGCAAAAGTCATCACTGCAGTGCCTTGCATAGGATAAAGCCTCATTGGGAGAGGCAAACTAGGATCCTGCAGGAAGACCGATTGGTGTAGGAAGTTGTCATAGGGTAATTGCTGTTAAAAATTCCTGGTGTAGGAAGAGGAGGTGGAGTCGGAAATGAGGTAGCCAGCATTAAACTCCGCCTACCTAAAATACTCATAAAACCAGAAGAACACCGGAAGAAGCCCTCTTTCAGGCTTCTGGTTTGCTGAGAAAAGACGTCACTCTCTCCCTCTCCGCGCCAGCTGGGTAAGGTTTTCTCAGACCACGTTGGCCTGAGGCTGCCAACCCGCATGGCACAGAGGGAGAGGGGAGAGGGAGCCCAAGCCAGTCTTGTTTCCCACGGCGGCTCCATGCGAAAGGGAGCTGGATTGACTGCTCGGCTCCATCTAAGCTGAGAAAGACTTCATTCTGCTGCCCTTGGCCAAGGAACTTCACTGGCTCTGTTCGCCTAGCCTGGGCTGGGCCGGTTTCCCCCCTTCTGCGTCGCGGCCCAGCGGGAAGAGGGTTTGGGGTAGAGCCCCGTGGACCTCGGGAGTGCCCCGCTCGGTTAGCTCCGCAGCAAAATCAGCACGGGGGAGAGAGAGAGAGGGAGCTTAGACTGACCCCCTTCCGCAGCTCGGGTGTGGCTCCGTTTACTCCTTGCAACTCTGCGTGGGAGGGAGAGGGGACTCAGGCTGAGTCCCTCCTGCAGCTCGGGTGCAGCTCCTGCCGGGCGGCCCCCACACACACTCCGGCACGGAAGGGGGCTTGAACCAGCCCCCCTGCAGCATGGATGCGGTCCCACCGGGCCCCTACGATTCAAACGTGGCTTAGATGGGAGGCGGCATGGACGGGCTCTTTTCTTTCGGTTCAGGCAGGGACTTACAACATTCAAACTACGCGGGCGAAAGCCACGTGACTATTGCCTAGTCGAAAGACAAATTAACTATTCCTTTTCTAATATTAAAATGAGACTTTGAGGGCATTCACTTCTCCCTCCCACACAGAAAGAGTACAAGCATGAAGGCACTTACGAAAGGTAAAACATAGAGACTTTAAGTTAATAAATATAACTAAGCTTATTTTCAAAGAAGGAAGAGATGAGGAGTGCTTTAATGCTGAAAGTTCTTTTGTAAAAACATGTTGATAAAGTTAGCTGTAATATACCCTGTAATATATGAATAATGGTCTTAAAAAGGTGAGAAAAAGGGAATGTAATGTTCTAAGTTGTAAGCAGTAGACTGAGACTTTTATGTATAAGATTTTCTTTTTCCTCGCCCCAGGAAACAGTAGAAGAAGACTTGTGTTGCTGATGATGAAGTAAGGAGATGTCGTTGTCACTGTAATAGAAACATTCGCTCTCAAAAAGAACACCTCAATGACCATCATATGTCCATTGGTAGTAGGCTTGGGAAAGCTACTGAAATGGGAAGGGGTCTGGAAAAGCAAATGCTTCCCTTCAAGGAGAAGATTGCTTACTAGAAAGCTAATAACCATAGAAACTGTGTTTCCTATGGGAGTCAACATAATAAAACAAAAGAAAGCTTCTCTCTTTACATAAATTAAGAAAACTGTTTTGTTCCAGAGGTGGTGGATTAACTATAAATTGAAGTGTTACCTTTTGTATAGTCAGCAGAAAAGAAAATAGAAGAAGTGGGGAAGGGAAAAGAGTGTTCTAAAGGGTTTGGTGTTGATGCCTGATTATTATTCCTATTTTAAGTCTGTTAATAAAATTCCTTTTTGTATTCCTTAAAGTATAAGCCTGCTTTGCCTACTATTAATCCTTATCTCACAACAAAATCAAATAATCTTAACTAACTTTGATCCCCAAACCTCAAAACCGCAACAGAAGTACTCACTCCTTTCGGTCAGGAGTGAAAAAGAAGAATGAGATTGTCAGTCAGCTGCAATGTTGTGTTTTCCCTCTCGTCCCCCATTTTCTGCCATGAGTTGTAAATAAAGCACTGTGCAAGTAGAGAGATTACAGGTCCCTGTGAATTGCTTCGAGGTGTCAGCTGCACAGGGGTGTTTTCTGTATCTAAATCCTCGTGAGCCCTCTTCTCAGCTGGTGTAACATTAGCACAAATGGCTACCTGAGCATGAAGGACAGTGGTGCCTTGTACTTGAATGCTGTGTTCAGTCAGAGATTGGATCCTGACTGATTTAGCAGGGCCCTAGAAAAATTGCATTCAAAAGCATGATGTCCCGTGACAATAGGACCAGGGTGACCCGGAGGGGTCTGTGATGGCTTGTTCCTGCTGTCAGAGGAAAGTTGTGCTCAGCTTTGTGTCCTGTGACTCAATTTGCTACAAGCATGTTCAAACATGATAACATTGTGTAGTATAGAAAAGGACAGTGTCCTGGCCCAGTTCCAGCTTGTATAATTAATTTCTTCTTATCTAAAAATTCTACCTGTAATTTTGAATGAGTGTGAATGGAATTTTTAATCTTTTCCCAACTACAGCTCCAAACCACCAACTTTTTTTTCTCCTGTGATTTCTTAAATATTTTTGTCTCCTTTATATACATGTATGCATGCATATTTATACCCTTCTTTTTGTCTCTTGTGTTGTTCTGCCAACAAAAGCTGTAATTCACTTTGTTTAAATTATTGCGTGATTGTGCAATGTGCTATATGGGACTGTATGAAATAATATACTGCCAAGAAAACAAAAAATATTGAGCATCCATATATTGAAAACACCCTGAACTATCCAAATCTCCCAAAGACTGACTGCTTATGACTGCATAGTGTTCCTTGCACCAGCTATCTATCTGAATGCTGCTCTTTATTCAGTAATCAGACATATACTCAGCACTGCATATGCATTTGGATATGTCTGAGCTCAGGAGATGAAATCAGGAAAATATTATTCTGTGAGATGATACCTATTCTGTGCAGAAATACTCTTTAGTTAATAATGTGGAGGAAAATGACTGTCCTGAAATTACCAAAAGTCCTTGTTTTAGTGCCTGACTGAAGGGGTGTTGTGCGCATTTTCTTACTTGAACCCTGCCATGGGGAACTGCCTGTCACAGTAGAGATGGACACATGACACGCTCATAATCCAAGGACAGAAAAAGTTTTTTATTATTCTGTGTTAGTACCTTTATACCTTTTTTTTTTCTTCACAGCTACCATGATTTGTTATGATTGGCTGCATAGCAAACAATGACAGAGCTGTCTACAAAACAAGGACTATTCATAACACAATACACTAAGCTATACAAGCAGTTAGCTACATACTAGAAGTAATCTTCTTCTGGTATTCTTGATGTTCCTCAGCAAGGCCATCTCCTTCATCTTTGCAAAGCATCTTCAGTTATCTTTTTGGCTGTCATTGAGGCCTTCATTGTAGCTGCAGGCTCTCACGTCCTCACTTTCTCACGACGTTTTCTCACGGGTAAATTTTGATTGCTTCTAAGTCAATTTCCAAGAGGCTTTCAGGCCTGCTGTCAGCCTCATCAAACCCCATAGTTCCCCCTTTTTGTTTTACTACCAAAAAAGCAGTGTTTATCGATTTCTGCAGGGCCCTTTGCAGAAAAGACAACAAACACGGCACCAATAGTAAGAACAAAAATACAAGCAAGATGACACTTCCCATTTTCAACAGATCTTTGAACCATCCCGTGATGCCCCAGCCACTAAACAATGTATCAAACCCACTAACAGTTTTTCTCAGCTTTTGCACTCCATTCTGCAGCTCTTAAATATTTGCAAAGATAGACTTTGAATTGTTTGGCAAATTCATACAGCACATTCCCTCAAAATCTTCACAACCACGCCCATGTGCTAAAAGCAAAAAATCAATGGCTGCACGATTTTGTAAGGTAGCATGCCTCACAGAGCGAACATCTGTTAACAATCCTGCTAAAGCTGCTGAAGCTTCATTAGTACGTTTAGCAAGCCAGCACCCTAATTTATCAAGCGTAGCCAGTGCTTTAGCTGCAGCAACACCCAGAGCAAACACTGAAGCAACCACTCTTGATCCCTTTCCCCAAAACACTAGATCATCTTTGCAGTTTTTGTCAAAGGAATCAAGATGACGCCTATGGCGCAAAGAATGAATCACCCTTTGCTCGCAGTGCAAAGAATGAGACATGTTTGCCACCACAGAAAGATTTGGAGCAAGCATGGCCAAGCGTCCGATCATGCATGATCCGCCTATCATATTGGACAGGAGGCCAGCCCATGCGCAATCCCCACAAATTAAAAACAAACCCAGGGGTAATTGTCTTGGCACTTGGTTAGTAGCAAAAGCAAAACCTGAGCTATCATTACACCAAAGCGAAACATTCGAGTACCATGGCTGGATGGGTGACACTTCATTGGATGACTCACCAGACCATGCTCGCGAAGTCTTAAAACGTACACAAGTCAAAACTCTAAGGAATCCTAAAATGTCAACTTCTTGGGGCTCAAGCAATTTAGGTGTTGGAGCTAGCTTTGTACCATTTGCATATGTTCCATTAACAAGTGCATTGATTTCTGTGCAATTGTGTAGCGGTACACCTGTCGCTCCGAATTTTACAGTGTGCTGTGTTGATACTTAGTAGAAAAAGTTCTCATAGATTGTATGTAAACATAGTCAATGTTTTGCTAACTAGCTAAAGATTGTTTTGTACCTTTAGTATTGTTTGTCATTCCTTTCCCAAGAGCGGAGAAGGTTGATAGACTGTCTCTCTCACCTATGGAATTGGAGAGGTGGAAACCTCATTGTCCAATCCATAGTTGTCTGTAAAAAGGTATAAATGTAAGAATAAAGGGAAGCTGGCTCTTTTTAGCTCTTCTGCTCTCCTGCCCAACCTTAGTGACTCTGACCTGACCTGAGTGCCTGATTTCTTCGTGTCCAATCGTGCGACATCACACCTACTAAGCATGTTTTAAAAGGAGATAGTGGAGTTGCAAGTGAAACACACAGAAGATTGATTTAAAGCATGAGTTAAAGTTAACCATACATTCTCAGGCATAGGAGGCAGAGGAGGCAACATGGCCTTTCCTTCCCCTATGCAAAACCAAATGATAGCAATCATTAACATCCAAGCTTCAGGTTGATCCATCGCTGTCCCAGGGGCGAGTTTGCTGTAAATCCGGCCTCACACACCGTGCTGGCACCCAACGGGCTCCAGTATCTGTGGAGACACAAGCATATCCACGCCCCCAAGTGATGAGGTCCCATGGACCCTCCCACTTGTTGGTAATCAAATCTGTGACCCACACCTTTCCTCGAGGGAGACTCACTGTTCCATCCAACTGCAAAAAAGGAAATGCTTCAAAATTATAGGAATATTAGAATCAGAAGGTACTGTGAGATGATTGATTGTATACAAAGCTTTTTGCAGTATGCTCTGTGGGGGTTCCCCTATCATTCCCCCTTTTTGTTTTTGCAAAACACGCTTCAAGGTACCATGAGCATGTTCAATGATAGCTTGGCCCGTGGGTGAATGAGGGATACCAAAGGTATGATCAACACCCCATAGCTGTAGAAACTGCCTTGTCCTCGCAGAGGTGTAGGCAGGACCATTATCAGTTTTTATAGACGAAGGCACCCCTAAAACTGCAAAAGCCAACTGCCAATGAGCAATAGCATCACGACTTTTTTCACCTGCGTGAACAGACACCCACATAGCAGAAGAAAAGGTGTCAATTGAAACATGCACATACTTGAGACGACCAAATTCAGCCACATGAGTGGCATCTGTCTGACAAATTTGCAATCCTTGCAGGCTCCTAGGGTTGACCCCTACAGGCAAAGATGCAGCAAAGCCTTGGCAGTCAGGACAGGAATTAACAATGAGCTAAGACCTTCCATTGATACCTCTTAACAGGCTCAGCATTATTAAGTGAAGGTACAGTGAAAGCAAATTTCAGTGTGTCCTGAAGGTGTAAAGGAATTGTGAAAAAACAATCTTTTAAATCAACAATCAAAATGTCCCACCCAGTAGGTATCATTGTAGGTGAGGGCATTCCAGGTTGCAGTGCCCCCATACTTTCCATTATTGCATTAATTTTTCTGAGGTCATGTAGCAACCTCCATGATCCTGACTTTTTCTTTATTACAAAAACACGTGTGTTCCAAGGACTGGTGGAATATTCAATGTGTCCCTGTGCCAATTGTTCTTGTACTAGATTCTGAAGTGCAGTCAGTTTTTCTTCACTCAGGGGCCACTGAGCAACCCACACAGGTTGATCAGTGAGCCATCGCAATGGCAGCGTAGGGCTGATGCCTTTTTGCATATTGACCCCTACAAAGGCTGTGTCCCAATCCTCACCCCCCAAGCTGCCAGCACGTCTCACCCCCATAGGTTCAGTGGTGCTGCGGCAACGTAAGGACAGATTGTAGCTGTTTGTCCTTCTTCGTTTTTAATTAGCACAGGTTGTGTGCTTAGGTAACTTTGTGTAATTCCTCCCAAACTTGCAATGGCTGACCCCACTGGAGTCAGAGGCCAGGTAGAAGGCCACACAGAAAAAGAAACAATGGAGACATCAGCACCTGTATCAATCAAACCTCGAAGCTGAACATGCGATGGGTTGGCACCAGGCAGAGTGAGGGTGCATGTCATATGCGGTCACTGATCAGAGATGTCCTTGATCCAGAAAAATTGCGGAGTCCCGGTAGATCCGAAGGCTCCATCTCCATGAGTTCATTGTTCTGTCCTAGGAACACATGACTTAAAGGGTACAAGTTGAGCAATGCAAGTCTTTGCTGGAATAGTAAGTGGTGGTGCAGGAGTAGAAATCATAGCATGAATTTGTCCCGTAAAATCAGCATCAATGACTCCAGGATGCACAAAGATTCCCTGAAGAGTAGCATTAGATCTCCCTACAAGCAATGCACTAAGTCCCTGGCCTAATCGCCCATAAGCATCCAAGGGAACCTTGTGTACTTCGCTAGAGTTTAGAGTCACTGTTGTTGCTACAGAAACATCCACTCTGGTTGCCCCTTTTGTGCTCCCACTAAGTCTGCTGAATAAGCCTGCATTGGCAGCATGCCCTGAGTTGGCAACATGCCTGGAGTTGGCAGCATGCCTTACATTGGCAGCATGCCCTGAGGAGGTGTTTGTGTCTGAGTGCCCCTCCCCTTCGCGCTCGGCTTCCTGTTTCCCGAGTTTCCCAAAAATTGACCATTTATATGATATTTGCATTTACATTGTTTTGCAAAATGTCCAGGTTTCCCACATCGTTGACAAGGGAAAACTCCTGTATTCCCAATTCCTTTCTGCTTTTTCCCTGTTTGTTTCGGTTTACAATCAGTTTTCAAATGCCCTTGCTGTCCGCATGCATAGCATTTCTGAGGTGGTCATAAAACAGCTGCTAAAGCAGTCATTTTATGTTCCATAGACCCAACCTTAGGACAAGCTGTAACCATATCTGTTAAAGAAGGGTCTCCCAGGAGGGTATCCATCACCTTTCTACAATCCTCATTTGCATTTTCCCGGGCTAACTGTTTACACAAGATCTGCCTTAACTGTTCATCCTCAACTTGTTTCTCCAGAGCTGCTGAAATCCTTTCTGCAAATTGCAAAAATGGTTCCTTTGTCCCTTGAACTATTTTTATGTCGCAGTAGAGACGGACACACGACACGCGAGTAGTCCAAGGACAAAGAAGAAGTGCTTTATTAGTCTATGCTAACATCTTTATACCCTTTTTTCCCCAGCTACTGTAACATTCTACTATCGGCTGCATGGAAAACAACACTAAAGCTATCTTCATAACAATAACTTTCCCAGCACGTTAACAAGCCATACAAGCAGTCAACTACACACTATAAATCCTCCACCACATTCTTGGTGCTCTTCCGCAAGGCCATCTCTAGGTGCAAAACATCTTCCCTGGTTATCTTCTTGGCTGTTCCCCACTGTGGCTACAGGTGTTCATACCATTGCTTTCTCACGGGGCTTTCTCACGGGTAAATTCTGATCGTTTTCAAGTCCATGTCCGAGAGGCTTTCAGGCCTGCTGTCAGCCTCATCCATCCCCACAGTTCCCCCTTTTTGTTTTACTATCAAAAAGGCAGTGTTTATCGATCTCTGCAGGGCCCTTTGCAGAAAAGACAACAAACACAGCACCAATAGTAAGAACAAAAATACAACAAACAAGATGACACTTCCCATTTTCAACAGATCTTTGAACCATCCCGTGATGCCCCAGGCACTAAACCATGTATCAAACCCACTAACAGTTTTACTTAACTTTTGCACTCCATACTGCAGCTCTTGAATATTTGCAAAGATAGACTTTGAATTGTCTGACAAACTCATATAGCACATTCTTTCAAAATAAGTATGTTTTAAAAGGAGATTGTGGAGTTGCAAGTGAAACACACATAGAAGATTGATTTAAAGCATGAGCTAAAGTTATCTATACATTCTCAGGCACAGGAGGCAGAGGAGGCAACATGACCTTTCCTTCCCCTATGCAAAACCTAATGATAGCAATCATTAACATCCAAGCTTCAGGTCGATTCATCACTGTCCCGGGGGCGAGGTCGCTGTAAGTCCGGCCTCACACACTGTGCCGGCACCCAACGGGCTCCAGTATCTGTGGAGACACAAGCATATCTACACCCCCAAGTGATGAGGTCCCATGGACCCTCCCACTTGTTATTAATCAAATCTCTGACCCGCACTTTTCCTCGAGGGATATTCACTGTTCCGTCCGACTGCAAAGAAAGAAAATGCTTTAGAAATATAGGAATATTAGAATCAGAAGGCACTGTGAGATGATTGATTGTATACAAAGCTTTTTGCAGTCTGCTCTGTGGGGGTTCCCCTATCATTCCCCCTTTTTGTTTTAATTAACGTAAGTTTGTCTATGGCATTACCAGCCACCTGTCACAAGTACTCTAATAAGTCACAAGTAGTGTAATAAGTAAGAAACACACATAGTTAGACATAAGAATACTTTTAACACCCATGTGATAAAACCTCTAAGTGATCAATGATATTCTGTGATTCTTCATGACCCAGTAGTTTAAAAAATCCGTCTTGATTACGTTATTTGTGAAGGTTGTCAAGCAAAATAATACATTATAGAACTGTGAAATACTATACCAACAGTCAGGGTCTGTGACAGCTGGCACCTTGTTTCAGTGAGGGCCAGGGGATCCCTCCCGGGTGAGATCCCCAAGTCCACCCCAAAAGGGGTGCAGCTCATGTAAACTCAAATTATTAAGTCAAACCTGACTTAAGTATGATTTGGATGCAGAAACACCTGGGCCTGTTGGTAGATGTCCAACCAGAGAGAGTCCAGGCTTGGCCAGAGCCAGGACCCCAGCTGGAGGGACTTCCCTAACACAGATCTTATGAGAAAGCTGTTAGAAACAGCACCTAGGAAGGGTACTTAAAGCTGAACAAATCATGGAGACAGTTATATAAACACAGTACAGGTTGTGCAGACTGTAAAGTAACAGACATTGTCAACTACCTTTAACTAAGAAGACCATGATACCATGAACATGATTATTAAAAGAATGCATATATAGCACCGTACGTACGTAATCCTAACCTAATCTTTCCTATAACACAGATAGTTATGCATAACTGCAGTCAACTTTCACAGAATCTAGTTGTCATACTTAATTTTAACAGAACTTAATAAACCTAATAGCATTTAAACTTTAACAACATATTTATAGTTATTAATACGTCAGGGGTGATCTGGAGTTATGAATACATCAGGAGTGACAGTTTGGGAGAGTTCCAAAGACAGCGTTACAAGCTGCGAGTACACAGATCCATCCCTTCTTCAAGCAGGGATGCAGGTGTGTGGTATTGTCTCCAGGGTCACTGTACTTCGAGGTTCAGCTGTGGATATAGAACTCAACACTCATTAACATAAAGTAAAAACAAGAAAAACTGGAAAACAGATCGAAATTCAGTTATCCATTTCTGTCTGGTCATACAATTCCTATTAGCAATTCACAGAGACGTCTGGCTTTCTCAAGCAGTTCTTAGTCAAAGGCTTCTCATCGCCCCTGTCATCCAGGTTGCAGAGTAACAGGGGGCCTGGCCCCCGGGGGCGGGGGGGGGGAAGGAGCCATGTAAGTCTGCATTGACAGCATGTCCTGAGTTGGCAGCATGCCCTGCGGAGGTGTTTGTGTCTGAGCACCCCCGCCCCTTTCGGGCTCTGCTTCCCGTTTCCCGAGTTTCCTAAAAATTGACCATTTACATGAGACTTGGATTTATATTGTTTTGCAAAATGACCAGGTTTCCCACATCATTAACAAGAGAAAACTGCTGTATTCCCAATTCCTTTCTGCTTTTTCCCTGTTTGTTTCTGTTTACAATCAGTTTTCAAATGCCCTTGCTCTCCGCATACATAGCATTTCTGAGGTGGTCGTAAAATGGCTGCTAAAGCAGTCATTTTATGTTCCACAGACCCAACCTTAGCACAAGCTGTAACCATATCTGTTAATGAAGGATCCCCCGGAAGGGTATAAATCACCTTTTTACAATCCTCATTTGCATTTTCCCGGGCTAACTGTTTACACAAGATCTGCCGTAACTGTTCGTCCTCAACTTGTCTCTCCAGGGCTGCTGAAATCCTTTCTGCAAATTGTAAAAATGGTTCCTTTGTCCCTTGAACTACTTTTACAAATCGAGGTCTGGGAGAAGCCATTTCTGTGTTTTTTATTAATGCTCCCATTCCTAGCTTCTGACATAGTTCAAGGATCAAAGGATGCCATCGGGCTTGTGTGTCCGGGTTAGCAAATGCACCCCTTCCCATCAAGGCATCAGATCCCACTGCATACCTAGGATCGTCCTGAGGTCTGTGCATATTCTCTACTGCAGCTCTCTCTGCCATCTGTCTCCAGTTACTCTCAAAAACTCTGAACTGCATGGGCTGAAACAACACCTGAGCAAGGTGCTTGATATCAACAGGTGCAAGCAAGTCTGTGTTTATCACTCGAATTACTTGCATAACCTCCGGAGACCCCAGGCCATATTTAGTAATTCTTTCTTGCAAATCCTGCACTACCCTCCAGGCAATCACCTGATGACTATCTTGCTGATTAGTTCCTGGTGTAGCTTTAAACACGGGATCCACTTGAACACCTTCCCCTGCACCAGCACTCCCCCCAGCAGCCTCCTCCTCGATCATTTCAGTGTCCGTTGTAAACACATCACTATTAAGATTAGGCATACCCAGCCTTTCAACCAGCTCCCATTCCCCACACTCAAGGGCTTTACGTTTGACTTGTTCCCAAAACCAAGCCGGTTGTCTCGGCTGCACTGTCACCTGACAAGGAGGCAGTGTCCAGGGCCTGGTTTTCCAAGCCTTATTAGAGCGACGACGATCACTCTCTCTCTCCTGTGAATGCTCCCGCATTGACACAGCCTCTGAGATTCCCCGATCAATTTCCCTTTCCTCCCCACTATCACTGTCCGTGTCAGAGTCCTTTGGCAGTGGAGGAAACGTTTGCAAAGGCTGTTCCGCAGGAGTCTGCACAGGCTGTGAAGATGGAAGCGGGGGGGCCGCAGTGGCAGGCTGTGTGGAAGAGTCTGTTCTCTGCTCCTTCAAATTCATTTTTACTAATTGGTCAGCAGGCGAGGGATACACTCACTCCTGCCGTACAAGGTCTCTAGGAGAAGGATAAGTGGGCAGCACATAGTCTTTTGGAGAGATATACGACCTTTCAGCAACACTGCTGTTTTTAGCAGAAGCAGGCTGAGTCTGAGGCAGGTCAGGGGCCGCTCTTTCGGAACAGCACCCATCTCCCCCCTCTAACTCCATCTGCTCATCCTCCACAAGATTTATAGCTGTCTTTTCATTAGGTTGTCCTCCCTTTTCTTGCTCCTCTCTCCGTTTCTTTAAAACATCAAAGAGCGAGCACCAGGTTGTTGCCAACTTTCGTGCCTCTTTATCTCCCCGAGAAATAGCTTCCCACAGTTCACCTCCAACTGCTTTCCAGGAGCTTACACTAAAAGCAACGCTCTCATCTGCTGGGAAATCATGCGATTTTGCCCACAATAATATTTTTTTCTATGCATCATCTGTTACACTAGCCCCTGTGCTTTTTAACAAAACTTTCCATGTAGACAGCACAGTCTTTTCCTGGCTAGATAAATTATTACCCATATTAAATTTGTTCCCAACGGCTCACCTTGATCAAGGTGTCAAAGTTTGGTCGACCAAAACAGAATCCTCTGCTCTCAAGCTACGTTGGGCTCTGTCTCCAGCGGCACCTCGCCCTGCCGCTTGGTTCCCACTTTTTCAAGCAGGCGTCCTGCTCTCTTGGCAGGCTCCTTGGATTACCTTTATTTTTTATCCCGTTCAGTCCCGAACAAGTCGGCCAAGGGATCGCACCGACCCCGAAGATCGCGCCGGTTTGCCGATCGCGTCGTATCACATCGGGCTCACAGATCACGTCGGGGTCACCAGTTGTCGCAGTAGAGACGGACACACGACACGCGAGTAGTCCAAGGACAAAGAAGAAGTGCTTTATTAGTCTATGCTAACATCTTTATACCCTTTTTTCTCCAGCTACTGTAACATTCTACTATCGGCTGCATGGAAAACAACACCAAAGCTATCTTCATAACAAGAACTTTCCCAGCACGTTAACAAGCCATACAAGCAGTCAACTACACACTATAAATCCTCCACCACATTCTTGGTGCTCTTCCGCAAGGCCATCTCTAGGTGCAAAACATCTTCCCTGGTTATCTTCTTGGCTGTTCCCCACTGTGGCTACAGGTGTTCATACCATTGCTTTCTCACGGGGCTTTCTCACGGGTAAATTCTGATCGTTTTCAAGTCCATGTCCGAGAGGCTTTCAGGCCTGCTGTCAGCCTCATCCATCCCCACATTTTTACAAATCGAGGTTTGGAAGAAGCCATTTCTATGGTTTTTATCAATGCTCTCATACCTATTTTTTACATTGCTCAAGGATCAAAGGATGCCATCTAGCTTTTGTGTCTGGGTTAGCAAATACATTCCCTCCCATTAGGGCATCAGATCCCACGGTATATCTAGGATCGTCCTGAGGTCTGTGCATATTCTCTATTGCAGCTCTCTCTGCCATCTGGCTCCAATTACTCTCAAAAACTCCGAACTGCACAGGCTGAAACAGCACCTGAGCAAGGTGCTTGATATCAAAAGGTGCAAGTAAATCTGTATTTATCACCTGAATTACTTGCATAACTTCAGGAGACCCCAGACCATATTTAGCAACTCTCGCCTGTAAATCCTGAACTACCTTCCATGCAATCACATGATGACTATCCTGCTGGTTAGATCCTGGTGTAGCTTTAAACACGGGATCCACTTGAACACCTTCCCCTGCACCAGCACTCCCCCCAGCAACCCCCTCTCCGATCATTTCAGTGTCAGTAGTAAATACATCACTATTAATATTAGGCATACCCATCCTTTCAACCAGCTCCCACTCCCCACACTCAAGGGCTTTACGTTTGACTTGTTCCCAAAACCGAGTCGGCTGTCTCGGCTGCACTGTCACCTGACAAGAAGGTAGTGTCCAGGGCCTGGTTTTCCAAGCTTTTTTAGAGCAATGATAGCCACCCTCTTTCCCGTGAACGCTCCCACATTGTTGCAGCCTTTGAGATTCCCCGATCAATTTCCCTTTCCTCCCCACTATCACTGTCCATGTCAGTGTCCTTTGGCAGTGGAGGAAACACTTGCAAAGGCTGTCTTGTAGGAGGCTGTACAGACTGTGAAGATGGAAGCGGGGGGGTTGTAGGGGCAGGCTGTGCGGCATAATCTGTTCTCTGTTCTCTTAAATTTATTTCTGCTAGTTGGTCAGCAGGTGAGGGATACACTCGCTCTCACTGTACAAGGTCTCTAGGAGAAGGATAAGTGGGTGGCACATAGTCTTTTGGGGAGAGATATGATCTTTCAGCAACACCGTTGTTTTTTGCAGAAGCAGGCTGAGTCTGAGGCAGGTCAGGAGCTGCCCTTTCTGAACAGCACCCGTTTCCTCCCTCTAATTCCATCTGCTCATCCTCTACAAGAGTTATTGCTGTCTTTTCATTAAGTTGTCCTCCCTTTTCTTGCTCTTTTCTCCATTTCTTTAAAGCATCAAAGAGCGAGCACCAGGTTGTTGCCAACTTTCGTGCCTCTTTATCTCCCCGAGAAATAGTTTCCCACAGTTCATCTCCAACTACTTTCCAGGAGCTTATGCTAAAAGCAACACTCACATCTGCTGGAAAATCATGCGATTTTGCCCACAACAATATATTTCTCAGTGCATCGTCTGTTGTGCTAGCCCCTGTGCTTTTTAATGAGACTTTCCATGTAGACAGCACAGTCTTTTCCTGTCTAGATAAATTGTTCCCCATGTTAAAGCTTTTCCCAATGGCTCACCTTAATTAAGGTGTCAAAGTCCAGTCGACCAAAACAGAATCCTCTGCTCTCTAGCTTTGTTGGGCTCCGTCTCCAGCGGCCCCTCGCTGTGCCACTAGGTTCCCACTATTCCAAGCAGGCGTCCTGCTCTCCAGGCAGGCTCCTTGGATGACCGTAATTCCAAAAAAACACTTTTCCCTTTCAGTCCCGAGCAAGTCAGCTCCAGGGATCACGTCAGCCCCGCAGATCATGTTGGGCCCACGGATCACGTCGGGGTCACCATTTGTCGCAGTAGAGACGGACACAAAACACGAGCATAATACAAGGACAGAAAAAGTTTTTTATTATTCTGTGTTAGTACCTTTATACCTTTTTTTCACAGATTCTGTGGTTTGTTATGATTGGCTGTGCAGCAAACAACGACAGGGCTGTCTACAAAACAAGGACTATTCATAACACAATACACTAAGCTATACAAGCAGTTAGCTACATACTAGAAGTAATCTTCTTCTGGTATTCTTGATGTTCCTCAGCAGGGCCATCTCCTCCTTTGGGTGCAAAACATCTTCTTCGGTAATCTTTTTGGCTGTCATTGAAGCCTTCATTGTGGCTGCAGGCTTTCATGTCCTCACTTTCTCACAAAGTTTTCTCATGGGTAAATTTTGATTGCTTCTAAGTCAATTTCCAAGAGGCTTTCAGGCCTGCTGTCAGCCTCATCAAACCCCATAACTGCCTACTTTAACCCATTCGTAAGAGTGGAGGATGCAGCAGCTTGGGCATGGCAGAGCTGCTCTGACCTGCTCCATTCAGCAATGTGCTCTGTAATTAATGTAGCCAACACTGGAACTGTTTACATCAGCATATTTGCTGTGTGAGTGATAGTGTTAAACATTTTCTAGTGAGGAGATGCTTTGTTTGGCTGCAAACGATACAGGCCCAGAAAGTGGTGTTTGCTTGAGCTGTAAGGGGGCTCTCCCAAAGCAATTAGATGTGTCCTTCTGTTAGTCCTTCTTTTCACCTCTGATGCCAGGTTGTGACAGCCTGAGCACCTGGGTTGCAATGACTGTGGGATGTTGCTGTGGGCTTGTGGTGAGTAAAATGGTTTCTGCATATGTCCCCTTGCACAGGATATGAGTTTGAGCCAACAGAATTGCCAGTGACCCTTTTGGAAGCCCAGTCGGTACTTAGACTTGATGTTCAGCTTGTGGAGGGTGTTATCAATGGCACAGCAGATCCCACTACAGGGCAGATATGTGAGGGAGGGTTTTTCAGTATGGCTGAAGAGTGCAGAAATAGTGTCCATGGCTGGCTTCCTTAGCCTGTGGACAGTGTTCAGAACAAGTCTGACAGTGATGGCACTGCTGGTGCTGGGAACAAACAACTTTAAGCATCTCTCCCAAGCCCTGTCTCCTCTATGTGCATCACATTGGGAAGGAGGCTGTAGCTTTTCTCTTCACCTGCCCAATGTTTCTGCTGCTCTGCTCACACCCACACATGTGTGTGGTGGTGATGTTTGTGGCCAGGCAGGCCTCTCCCCTCCCTCAGCTCAAAAGGCAATGTGAATGTGTGCTGCACTAGGTGACTGAGTGTCTGAGCCAATTCCTCAGTCAGCAGTGCCTGTGTAGCTAACATGGCATTTTAATGGCTATTCAGCCCTCACCAACTAAGCTGTTTCAACACCCTGTCATCATGTGTTGCCAGGTGACTGTAAAACAAGCAGAGGTGTGCCGATACCATCAGAGGAATAAACATAGGAGGGAAGAAAGGAACGGTGTAATGAATGAGGAGTGCAGAAATCATGGAGGTCCAGTGAAGGGCAATTCAAATGATCCAAAGCAAGAGGGGCTGGGGAGCTGTCAGGAGATGAGCCAGGAGCTGATGCATGGTGAGACCAGGGATGCTGGAGACCAAAGTGTAGGTAATAAACAGGCGCATGATGAATGATCAAGAACAGGCCAACAGACACTCCAAGTCAGCCTGGTACAAGAGAGGAAGTCTTAAAGGCTACATGCTTTTCCTTTTTATAGATTAAAGGCACTCACATTTCTCACCCTGCAATTAATCAGTCCCTGGGATTTGCTCTTTTTACATACATCAAATATATATAACGTAACAGATTTTGTGGAAAGCCAGGCAGGTATTTATTAACAGAAAGGCTCCTGGGCAATGCCCTTAGAGAGGCTTGCACCTCTTTTCCACATCACTCCAGATGGCTAGAGTTCTTATGGCTCAAAACACTCCTCAGAGAGGAACAAATTAATCAATTCCCACCTGTCCAGACCAAAACCACTGTCACATTACACCACAAGGAATAGTAAATTTACAGATTAGACATTAATATAGGAGTGTTATGCCCCATCAAGAACTCAGTTGAAATTTACCAATAGCAAAATTAAAAGCATAAATTAATCTCTAGTAAGGAGAGGAAGACATTAGAGGATTATCCAGTTACAGATAGTGTAGAGCTCAGGTAGGGAAGAAAAACTACTACCTCTCCTGTTGGTGTGTCATAGGCCACAGGAAAGACAAGCTGCAGAAGAAGGAGGGTCCCCTCTCTGAGGGATCACTCAGGTGCATTGAGATGAGGAGGATGAGTATAAAGCAGCCACCTAAAGCATGCTGACTGTTGGTACCTGCACGCAACATGAACGGCACTTGTGTTATTGCTTTTTCACCATAAATCCTTGAGTGGAGACAGTCGATGTCTGTGATGTGATTCTGTCACTGTTGACATTAACAAGAGGATGCTGAAGGTACCCTTTGGTGCTGGACCACCCAGCAAGGACCCTCCATGGTTATGTAAGCCCTGGAGAAGGAGGAAAGGTAGCTGGAGCAGAGGAATGCATCTGTTCCTTCTCCCCTCCATCTTACTCTGGGGTCTCTCTAGGCTCAGACTTCTCTTCCTGTGATAGTTAAACAAGTCCTTGAGAGGAGCTAGGCAGTGGGTATGCCATAACCACAGATTATCCCACTGCTGAGTGGTCAGGAAAGCAGGGCAGCTGCCAGGGCAGAGGTGCAAGGTTTGAGAAGGGGATCTCCACTTTGGGTCCCTATGTTGGCTCTCCTGCCTCTTCCCCAGCTGGTGGGCTATGCCTCCTCTGGAAGTCTTGCTGTGCCAGCAGCTTTTCACCATGCCTGGTGTGTAGGACTCATACAGCAGGGATGAACTCTCATCTGTGTTCATGCAGGAGCTAGCAGGTGGAGACTTTGCTGTGTGCTGAGGTTGTCTCCAAAGGTGTGCCACAGGACAAAAACAGTGTGAGCCTCTTGAAATAAAGCAATATGTTTTAGCCACCTACATCCCATTTGTAAGTACTTCAGTGGGGACTCAGTCCCTAGTGAGGCTTTTCTCTTCCAGTGGAAGAAAAGCAGAACTCAAAAGGGTAGGCTAAATGTTTTCAGAAACAAACAGCCATACAAAACCACATGGGCACTCTTGGAAATTAATCCCAAAACAAAAGCAAACTCACGGAGTGGGTTAGCAGCTAGAGGCAGCTCTGCGTGGGAATTCCTTGCTCTTGGGAATAACATGGGATCTATCCTCCTGGCAGGGTATATATGTGATCAGCTGGTAAGTGCTAGAGCTGCTTTTCCTATTTGGATGGATTTAGACATTTTGCTTACACTCCTGTACTGTCCTTACACCTAGACTTCAACTGCTTTGCTTTGTTAAATGTTGAGGTGTCCTGAATGGAAACACTGGAAGGGAAGACTATTCTAAAGGGAACTGACACCTGGCATGAAGTCCCCTGGCACTGCTCTTCTTGTGACAGGCACAAAAGGAACATGAGCCAGTTCCATGCTCTCCTGTGCCCTTGTGGCTGCAAGGATGGGGAAGCAGGGTTGCATGTCTGCTCAAGGAGAGCTGCAGCAGGGACAGTGCAAACAGGCCTGGCCTGATGACCGGTTGTATCTGCCATGTACAGAGGTGATCCAGTCACTCAGCTATAAAAGTGAGGGGTCTATGGATTTGCAGGAGGCAGAACTGACAGGGGGAGAAATCTTAGCTTTTCTTAATCCTGCAGAAGGGGTGCAAAGGTGTCTTAAAACATATAAGCCTTTCAATCTTGCTGCTTTCAAACACAAGGAAATACCTGTGTGCCTGAAAAATCTCTGTTTTCACCAGACTGTTTTCACGCTGTAATAGGTGAGTATAAATGACTCCTCAGTGACATATATTCTGGTTCCTCTTTGTTAATGTGTCATTCTGTTATTTTATTAAAACACCTAAGAGCATATCAAGCCTGTAATCAAAAATACTATTAGAGATAATTTCAGTCCAGCAAACAAAAGTCAGACACTGGGAAAAGGGGATTATTCTGATAAGCAAACCATTCCTGGTTTACCAAACTTGTCCTTTCTGGGCACTTTGGCCACTGGGTTGTTTCCAATAGGTGGAGAACTTCATTTCATGCCATGAAGGACTGAGTTAGTTCTGCAGACACAGAGCAGCATTATTGACATTGTATGAGTCCTGCAAAAGGAGGTACAATCTTCTGTTTCTCTCGGGGGGGTACCTCTGAGGGACATCACAGACATGCAACCTAGATGTGGGTGGCAGAGGTGTTTTACCAGTCAGCCTTTCTCATTTCTTTCAAAATCTATTTGCCCTGCCCTTGGACCTTCGATCGTGCTGTGATTTCATCATTGGCAGGCTGTGTTTTAAACTAGACTCATGCACAGCCTTCTATTTCAAACTCTGTTGATGTAATTTGTCTTTATACAAGCATGTATGTCATGGTCACTTTTGCCACATGGTCTCATTTAGTGGTTATGACACATCTAATTCTTTCTCATTTCTCTAGCAAGAAACAGTTTGACCCTCTTTTTAGAGAGGTATTCTGTGTCTTCTAGTACATAGGTTTATTTTGTAGCAACTTCAGTATTAATTAACCTTGGATCCAAAAACCTTTTAGATGATGGCAGAATTCCTGTACAAGAATCTCTGAAATGGTGAATCTCATAATGTGCTGTCAGATATTTTGTTCTGTGCGAAGACAGATCACTTGAATCCAATAGGACTTCATCTATCCAGCACTCTTGTCATTCGTATGGATTTCTCGTTTACCCTATTTGACTCTGTATTGATGGTATGCTTGCAATGACACATCTAAGAAGAACACAAAAATGAATCATTACTTATTAGGAATGCACCCAAAACTTGGTATAAAACCCCCTCAGTTTTTTACTTTTATTAACCCTCATTCCTTATTGTCCAAAGCTCACTTCATAGAAATGAGAAGAGTTTTTTCCCCATTTCATTCAACCTGAACAGTGTCTGGACCATGGACAATCAGTAACCTCTAGGAACATCATGGATCCTTTGCCAATTTGTTTTTAGGATTTTTGTTGATGCTGTAGATTGGCAGCCTTTCCGACAACCCCTTCTCTGTGATCTCACACCAGCTAACACCTTGGACTGTCAATCTTCGAAGAGTAATCTTTGGCATCTTCTTTTACTTCTCCAAGGCTTTTCCTCCTGCCAGTTAGGTTCACAGAAGCACAGAATGTCTGAGGTAGGAAGGGACCTTGGAGGTCATCTTGTTCAGCCTCATTGATCGAGCAGTGCTAAGGACTACCTTGAGCCAGTTGTTCTGGACCATACCCAGATGGCTTTTGAGTACCTTCTCGGATGAAGATGCTGCAGCCTCTCTGGGAAACCTGTGCCAATGCTCAGCTGCCTTCACAGTGAAGAAGTGTCTCCTGGTGTTCAGAGGAAACTTCCTGACTTCCTGTGTGTCTTGGTTTGAAGGACAGGTGTCTGTTAAGGAAGGCAGGAGCCTCCCTTGGGATGGGAAACTGTAACCCCTCTCCCTCCGAATTATTATAAATTTGAAATCAAGAGGCTCTTAGGCAAAGATATGGGAATAGGAATAACAGTTCTTTACTACTATCTAAAACAAGGATAACAAATAACAACAACTATAACGTTGACCAACAAACAGAACCAGAAACACAGTGGCAGCCTGCTCGGCTTCAGGCACCTTTTCCCTTTGGTGCAGTTCCAGTCACAGCCTGCAGGGGCGCTCTGGGTGCGGTGAGTCCCTGGTGCCTGCAGGGGCGCTCCGGTGTGAGCTCAGGTAGCACACGGCGAATGGCGACTGCCCGAAGCACGGAGGGATGGAGAAGAGCCCTTGCTCCACAGACCCTCGGGGGGCAGCTGGTGTCAGTGCAACAGCAGGATCCCCGGACACAGGGAGCTGGGACGGTAAGGGGTCTCCACGTGCAGGGAAAAACCCCGCTACAATGTAGCGGAGAAAAGCGGGCTGGTGGCAGGCAGGTCGGCTCCGGATGGGGCAGAGGGCAGAGACTCACAGCAGACAGACAGGCAGCTCCGCGCTGGCTTCTCAGGGGCCGTGGGTTCAGCAGACAGCAGCTCTGACCGTCCAGCTCCGAGGGTCCCGAGCAAGAGGGCGTGACCTCCCTCTGCCCTTGCTTTTCAGTCTCTCCAAATCTCGCGTTACCAGGCTCTGCTTCCGTGAGGGGCAATTTTGCCCCACCCTGCCAAGGAGAAAGGCTCTACCCTTGAGCTTTGTTTCTCTTAAGTACCCAGTCATTTGTGTCCTAGCAACCCATGGGAGAAAAATTCCTGAGGAAAAGAACCAGATCCAACCTTCAACACTGTGTTTCAGTTTGTGCCCATTGCCTCTGGTCGATGTTCACCACTGAGAAGAGCCTGGCTCCATCTTCTTTGCACTCCCCTTTCAGCCATTTGTGCACATTGACAAGATGGCCTTGAGCCTTCTGTTCTTCAGGGTGAACAGTCACAGCATTTGCAGCCTTTCCTTATATGAGGAGTTCAGTTGCAGCAACTCAGCTGCAACAAAGCAGAAAGACCTTGTGTAAGTATTACTTTACCCATTATTTAAAGTCCTACATTTTAGCAGATTTTTTTCCCATTACTAACATCTTTCCAGGATTTTTAACTGCTTTTTTCACAGCAGTTCTTTTAAAATAATCTTATTCATTTGTTTGTTTATGCTCCATTAAACAGTCTTATCTTGGCACGCAGCAGATAAAAAATGCATAAAGTTCTTCTGGTGAGAAAAAAAAATTAAATAAGGAATTTTAAGAAAATACAGCCATAATCCTTTTGGTGGGTGCCAAAGGGAGCTCTATTTCCCTGTGTAACATCCCAGGTCAAGCAGTAATGTCTTCACTGGCAACTCATTCTGTAAACTACACCCAGGTGAGGCTGCCTACTACAAACTCTACTTCTATAATTTGTCTTGGTAAAGGCAAAGACGTTAGGCTTAGTTTTGCTACATGGACCCCCTGGGAGGCCATTTCAGAAAATTATTTTTATCAAAAGAAATGCTTGCTGTGATGTAGATGTGCTTGGCTTGATCTGTCATATTTCCTTTGCTTTTTTTTTTCCTTTCTTTCTGTCAATCACAAACCAGTTTGTGGTAAAGGCTGGTTTCAAAACAACTATTTAAATCATCAGCCGGGCTTTGTCCTTCAGAGACATTTAGTTAACTCATTTTACATTTCTTTCTCCTGAGAACAACATTTCTCTCCAATGGTTTTCCAGCATGCAGAGCCATCATGCCTGGATGCCATTCTGCTGTGCTGAGCTTGTCTCTGCTTTAGTGCAAGGCAGTCCAGCCACCGCTGTGTCCCTGCCCTGTTTACCACAGCTTTTTTAATTAGGTGTGTATTTGCTCCTGCAGTGTTAGCTGGTGCTTCAGTCTGGGCAGTAAGTAACCTTGAGCAGTTGTCAGCTAGAGTGTTAAAACATTTATTTTTCACAAGTGCTGTGCTGTTGTGGTCACGGCTACAGACACATCTCAGCTGAGAGTTAATGTTAAAAAGCAAGCCAGCTCAGGCCCAGCAGTCATCTGATTCTGCCCATCAGAAGCACAGTCCTTGCTGCCATTACAAGTACTCATGGTGATTCCAAGGTCAAGTGGTCAAATCCCCTTCTACTATTTTTGAGCATTAATTATATTTCAGATAGCCCACTTTTTAAAATTTTAAAATACTTCAGATTTGTATAACACTGTTTTATTTCCCTAATTCTCTAATGGGATCATCATTGTTGTAGTGTGCTAGCTAGTTTATGGCAGAAAGAGGGCACCTTTCCCAAGTGACATTCTCACCCAGGGCAGAAAATCCTCTGACAACTTCTGCCTTGATGTTTGCACTCACAGCTGAATAGCAATCCTGCTGACATGCACACTCCGGCATTGATATCTAGCTTGCAGTGTTTCTCAGTGCCTGTGCATTTTTAGGCAAGATCTGTATCGCAGGCCTCCACTGCCTCTCAACCTGCCAGATCTCACCTCTGTCCATGTAGTTGTACACGTCATCTCCGTGACACAAACTGAAACTGGAAATTGGACAAATTTGCTATCATGACCAACCCTGCAAGGATCAAATGTGAGCCTTCCAGAATAGCTTTCATGAGCTGGAGGGTTCCAGTAGGCTGTAATATGTGGTGTCCTCTGCACAGGGGCATGAAGACACTGTGATCCCTAACTTGCCAGAGGTTTACACCATCTCCTTGTCCTGGGTTAGTCAGGAGGGGTCAAAATCTAGGAAGTGACCTATGCTGCAGGAAGTGATGCAACTTCCTTCATGAGAGAGAGAGCCAATAATGAGGTAGTTTTAAGGATTGATATATAGGTAAACCAATTAAAAAGTAGATCCGCCTTCGAGGAAAAACTCATATATAAGCAAAGAACCTCTGAGCCTCTTGCTCTTTTGGCCTGCTGCTGAGTAGAGAAGAGTATCTCCCTGCTTCTCTCCCCGGTAAGGCTCCTTTCCTTCCAAAGGAGGGAGGGGGGTGGGAAGGGAGGTTTAGAGTGGCCGTACAGCTGCAGCTGGGCATGGGGGAGGAAACGGCCTGGGCTCTTGGCAGATACAGTTCAGCCGACATGTCAGCTACACGAGACAGGGCCAGGCCCCTGCTCTGGGCCAGGAAAGGACCAGGCCAGACTCCATCCAGTTCGGGACAGGCCCTGCCCTGTCACCCTGGGCCCGGTTGGCCCTACCAGACCAAGTCAGCTTTGCAGAGCCAGGTCACAGAGACTCTGAGAGCTTCTGCCATCCAGCTTGGGCCTTTCCAAACAGCCCAGCAGAGAGCACGTGGTCGTCACACTGCCAGAGAGAGAGAGAGATTAACTCTATCCATGCCTGGACTAAACTTACAGACACCCATCCTTCCTTGCACAGAGAGAGGAACAAGTGAGGCCATCTACATAAATGAAGCATAGAGACTTTACAGTCAGTGAGGAAAGCAGAACCGATGCCTAGAGGGAGGAGCCTGAGCAGTGCTTCAAGAGTGGAGCTGAAAATTCTTTTGGAGAACCATGGTTGGGGACTGAGCTAATAAATTCCCTGTAATATATGAAGAAATAGTCCAAAGGGGAGATGTGAGGTTCTAATTGCAGCCAGTGAACTGAAATACCTGGGTAAAGACAAGTAGGTGTTGAAATAAGTACAGCCTGATGAGAAACTTGAACCAAGAGAGAGGAGAGGCTGTGACCCAGAGCCCTGGTCCCGGGGGGAATGCCAGAGAACTTGTGTTGTCAGGAGAACCTGTGTTGCCCAACACAGAAGAAGGGATTTTCTTTGTTGCTGCAATTGAACTGTGCATCCTTAAAACAGGTACCCTGTGGACTGTTCATAACCCACCATAGTGGCTGTGGGAAGGCTACTGGTGTGGGAGGGATCCACCATTAAGCTGGTCTTTCTTCCGGGCGGTGGCTGGTGGTGAGGCTGAGGACCCATAAAATAAGGTGCATTTTTTCTTACAGAAAATCTATGGTATAAACAAAAGAGACTTCTCTCCCTAAATGAACTGAAACAAGAACTATTTCAGAGGTGGTAAACTGACTGGAGGTCAAAGTGTTGTCTTTTGTATGTTGTCAGGGAGAAAGAAATGGAGAGGTGGGGGGAGGAGGGGTAGTCTGAGGAGTTTGTTCTGTTTTTTTCTTGGTTTTTTTTTTCTTTGTCTTAGGTATATTAATAAAGTTTCTTTATACTCTATAAAGTTTGTGCCTACTTTGCCTACTCCTAATCCTCATCTCACAGCAAACATCAGGTAAATTTTGGTAAGTTGCCGCAGAAAAGCCGCTGAGGGGTTTTTCTGCGGATCCCCGTCCCGGGAGCCTCCTGCCGGTGGTTGCCCCGTCCCCTCCCAGCGGACCACGAATGTCCTAAGCTTTCGCTGGACAGACGTGGGAGACTAGCCGTCTCCTAGGAGAGAGGGAGCGTCGGAGGATCCTTGGATTTTCCTGGGGTGCCGCGGAGAATCAGGGAGGACTCTCGCCTTGGGTAACAGAGTACTTTATTGCTCTCAATCCCGGGGCAGAAGAGCCTCGAGCTAGCTCATGCAAGGGTACATAACGGAACATGAGGGCCAATAGGGAACGACCGAAGGGGTGGAGTTGGGGAAGGGACAGGGGTTTACTTCCAATGGTAAGGAACCGGGGGGGGGATAACCGGCAACAGACAAATCACAATGTACAGAACTGAGAACTCTCTGGAAGAAGGGAAAGGATCAAACTTGGATAGACGAACGGGAAAACCAGTGACAAGCAACGAGGAGGAGTCATAGGAGTGGTCAGCATTCAGACTATACCCCAGACGTCTTTATCCTGGGGGTGGAACTAGGATCTTTCCACCACGAATTCTCACGGGGTTTCTGGGGTTTTAATTCCATGCTTACCACTCCTACATCTCCCCCTTTTCTTTTTTCTAAGAACGTTTTTCTGAGTAAACTTACTACAACATTTTTTAAACATGCAAACAACAGCAAAACGATAACGATAATAACGAGAATCCACAACAAGGATTTTATCAGCCCAACAGCCCACGAAGAAAGTCCAAGGCCATCTAGCATGTGTTGGAGCCAGTCTTTACTCTCAACCTTCAGTTGGCCTATGTGCCCGCGCATTTCCTGGAGCGTTGCGTGAATACTCTTCGCGTTGGACGACAAGTTAAGACAACACATCCCTTCGAAGTCCTCGCACCCGTGCCCGTGTGCGAGGAGGAGAAAGTCAATCGCCGCCCTGTTCTGCAGGGTGGCGTGCCTAGTAGTGTCCTCATCTTCTAGCAGTTGGGTCAATGCCTGGGACGTGAGGTTGGCTTGTCTGCCAAGCCAACACTCTAAATGGCCTAATTCCCCCAAGGCCTTAGCTGCCGCCACCCAGGGCACGAATATGGAGGCAGCCACCCTCTTTGAAAAACTCCAATGTTCAACAGCCGAATTGCAATTTTCGTCCCAAGTTTCGAGTGATCTTTTTTGACGGGTCAAATTATAGAATTTTCTCCATTCCAAAATTTGAGTCTTGTTGGGGGTCATGAGGGTGAGTTGGCCCAACGTGCATGGCCCACCTGAAAGACGGGACGGAATCCCGGCCCAGACTCTATCCCCACAGATTAAAAACACACCGGAGGGGAGAGTCTTCGGGACTGGCGTGGACTTGGACCGGTTGGAGACAGATCTCATAGTATAGTTACACCAATTTTCAAAACTGTAAACGGATCTTTTTAGGGGATGCACATATTTGTATGGAATTTTACCATATCCTCCAAATTTCTTGGCATCTTCTAAACTAGGGAAGTAATCAAAGCCAATACAAAAGTCTGCTTTGGAGGACCCCAACAGCGCCAATTCTTGGGGTTCCTCTGGTGCATGTGGGAGGGTCTTCATCCACGCGTCCCAGGTGTCAACTGGTTCGGGCCTTTTACCTGCGAAGGAGGTGTCATCTCTTCGCAGGGGGATACCTACTAGGCAAGTCGACATGGGATCGTTCGCGGAATGCATGCTCAGACACATGCTATCTTGTTTCAACGCCTTGGCGAGCGTTACCCAAACGTTCTCTCTGGGCTGTTGGACTAGCCAACCTCTGCTTGTCGGTGTTAGGGATGTTATGGCAGCAAACAAAAGGATGACTCGCACAGGCTCGAGGGCTCCAAGGATTCTCACCATCGTTACCGCTTTTCCTGGGGTGAGTAAAACACATGATTGAGGGGTAAGTACAGCACCTAATATTTACTGATGACTTCCTTTCCCTCATCTGACGTCTTTCCCCTCCCATCTCCCCTCTTTACCACTCTAACACTAGGTAGGAGGAGGTCTTAGGGAGAGGGAAAGGTAAGAAGGGGTCTCAGGGAAGGGGTAGGAATGGGGGAGGGAGGTATTTAAGGGCATTAAAGTCTTTTTAAATGCTGTTTCTTCTTTCTCTGGTGGGATATCTCAGCTGGTCTGGGTTGGTCAGTTGCCCCCGAGGTGGACGCGGGGCTTTCTTCCTCCTGCGTTTCCACGCGGTGGTCTCATCGTGTCCAGGTATTTGTTGGGGGCTGTGGCATTCCTCTCTGAATGGCTTGATGTTTTTCGCCGGGAGCCAGCGCGGTCCGCCTGGGGTGGAGACACAACCATATCCCCTCCCCCAAACGATTAATGGCGCTGGCCCCATCACCTGGTGGCTTTCTGGGTCCTTGTACAGCACAGGCGGTCGTTCTGCCAATTTACTTCGGGCCGAATTAGTAAAATGCCTAAATACGGGGGGAGTTGGCTCGTTTTCGGAACAATTTAGGAAATTTAGTGTTATCAGAGCCTTACAGAGGCGCTCAATGGGCGACTTTCCCTCTGCCTCTCCCCGCTGCTGTACAAGGATCCTTTTCAGGTCGCGGTGCTTTCTCTCCACCAGGGCTTGCCCAGTGGGAGAATGCGGAATGCCAGTTATATGTTTGACGCCCCAGTCCTGCATAAATCCTCTGATGGCTGCGGAGGCATATGCAGGACCATTGTCTGTTTTTATTTCTTTTGGAACACCCAGCACTGAGAATGCCATCGTAAGATGTTTTTTGACATCTCGTGCCTTTTCTCCCGTATGGGCAGACGCAAATACAGCCCCTGAAAATGTGTCTACTGACACGTGGATGTATTTGAGCCTGCCGAAGGGAGAAAAGTGGGTCACGTCCACTTGCCATAATTCATTGGAGTTGAACCCTCTTGGGTTGACTCCTTGATCGAATGTAGGTACTTGAAATGATTGGCAGTTTGGGCATGTGGCCACTATGGCGCGAGCTTGCTCTAAGGAGAGGCCGAACATTCTCCTGAGCGCGGGCGCATTCTGGTGATAACACTGGTGGCTCAAGCGTGCCTGTGCAAAGATGTCTGGGGTATTGCAATGTAGGACAGGCATCGCTAGGGCGTCTGCTCTCGCATTTCCCTCGGAGATGAAACCAGGTAAGTTGGAATGTGACCTTACATGCATGACGTAATATTGGTGCTTGCGGTGGGATAGGAGCTCGATTAATCTCGCAAGCAAGCCAAATAATTTCTGGTTTGGAACCTCTTTTAGTAACGAATGCTCAGCCCTAGATACTACACCGGCCACATAAGCCGAATCAGTGACCAGATTGATAGGTTGCTCCTGGAACCTTTCGAACACCCTGACTACCGCGGCAAGTTCAGCGATTTGTGGGGAGCCCTCCACAATGTGAACTTCCTCGTCCCACTCGAGGGAAACTGGATCCCTCCAAGTCAAAACTGACTTGTGAGACGACCCAGAGCCGTCGGTAAAAACTGTCACGGCGTCGGAAATTGGGGTTTTACCTTGAATGAATTTCGGGGCCAATTGAAATTCTGTATTAAACAGCTCATGTTTTAGTTTTTTGTTTTCAATTTGGCCTGTGTAACTGTCAAGGGCTAATTGGAGGCTTTCGCTTTCTTGAAAAACGTTTTCAAATTGGTCTAATTTCCAGGGTAACGTCATGTACGCAAAGTCACACCCTGCGAGGGTGCGGAGCCGACGCCGAGCTCGCGTAATGAGCTCTGCCACCAAGTCTTGTGGCCTCGAGATGGTTTTGGACGGAGTGTGGGGTAGGAATACCCACTCTATGATCAAGAGTGGATCCTTGACCCCTTCGTCCCATTGAAACACCAACCCATAATACCAAGGTGTCTTTCCCAGAATGATGTATCTGAAGGGGAGGTCAGGGTTGGTTCTATGTGCCCTACGTGTCCTTATAGTAAACAGTACCTTGTCGATAACTTGTCGAGCCTCGGGTGTCATTTCTATCTGAGCGTCCAGCGCTTGACCACCTCGGAGCAACTGGAACAACGGTGCCAGTTCTGCTGTCTGGAGTCCGAGCAGGGGTCTGATCCAATTGATGGACCCGCAGAGCTGGTGGAGTTGTCTGAGGGTCTTCGGATCTTCCTCTATCTGGAGAAGCTGGGGAACGATGGTCTGCTCGGAGATTTTGACACCCAGATATTTCCATGGCTCTCGTCGTTGAATTTTTTCGGTCTGAATCTCCATCCCTGCTGCCTTGATGGCTTCGATGACGGCAGTTAGCGTGCGGTCCATTAGGTCTTGTTCTGGCGCGCACACTAACACATCGTCCATATAGTGGACGATTCGCGCCTTTGGGTACGTCTTCCTGACTGGGGAGAGCACCTCGGAGACGTACCATTGGCATATTACCGGGGAATTTCTCATTCCCTGCGGTAATACGAGCCAATGGTATCTCTTCATTGGCGCCTCCCGGTTCTTGGTGGGGACAGAGAAGGCGAACCTGGGCGCGTCGGCAGGGTTCAACGGGATAGAAAAGAAACAGTCTTTAATGTCAATGATTGCTACCGGCCATCCCCGGGGCAGCATGGATGGTGATGGGAGGCCAGGCTGTAGTGGTCCCATTTCCTCCATGACCTTATTGACTGCCCTGAGGTCCTGGAGGAGCCTCCATTTATCCTTCCCAGGCTTTTTGATGACGAATACTGGGGTATTCCATGGACTTGTGGAGGGTGCTAAATGTCCTTTGGCTAATTGTTCTTCTACCAGTTGTTCTAAAGCACGCAATTTGTCGTCCTTGAGGGGCCACTGCTCCACTCGGACGGGTTGATCGGTCAGCCACTTAATGGCTGGAGTGGTGCGTGCAGCAGTGACCCCCCCTAGAAATCCCTCTCTGATGGAGTTCGAGGAATTTCTAGGGTTGCCCCCCACTGGGACATTACGTCCCTGCCAAGTAAATTAAATCCCAAAGGGAGAATAAATGGTTTTACAGAAGCGGTATGTCCGTCAGGGCTCTGGATGACAATGTCAGAGGTGCTTTTTCTCGGGGTAACTGGGCCCCCTACTCCATAGATACTCTGTGGGGCTTCTTTCGTTCCCCACCCTTGGGGCCATTCGGCTTGCGAAATGATAGTAACATCAGCACCTGTGTCTAAGAGTCCATAACTGTGAAAGGAAGATCTCCCATTGTCTATTTTACAGTCTATGATAGGTTTGTCTTTTCCGACGACCTCGGTCCACCAAATACATGGGGTACGTCGATCTCTTGGCAGGCAGTCAGGTAAAACGATGGCTTGCCCGATCCATGTATTTTTGGGAAGAAACCAGGGAGTTGTATTTGGGCATATAGCTAAAGACAGGTTCTTCCCTGGGCGGTAGTCTCTAATTTCAGGAATAACATAGATTCCCGGAGGTCCCCGAGAAGAGTCTCCGGTTAATAATACAGTCATTGAGTGTGGGGGTGGGTGTTTCAGAGTCACTGCAACGTGCTGGAATTCCCCCGATACTAAATGCAAGGTAAAAGCAGTGACGATGTCATATCGGTAACATACCTCTCGCTCCGGCGCTCCATCGGGTGTTTCTAAAGTTCGCGATGGGGATGGCACGGAGCTCCCGCTGGTTGCAGCCTTTAATTTGTTGGCTGGGGAGCGTGACGCTGCTCCACGCTCCCATCCCCGTTTCCCGGAGTGGGGAACATACCGGTTGACGTTTGGGTCCACCAGGGAAACGCCAGCGGGGACATCATCCATGGCGGCATCATGACATTTTGAGATGTCGGTGGCTGCTGGAACGACACTGTGCTCGGGGGTGCAGTGGCATTAGTATTATTGTTGTTAGACATTGGTTTCGGCGCTGATGGTTTTGGCATTTTACAGTTTTTAGCAAAGTGTCCAGGGAGCCCACAATTAAAGCATTTCGGTTTGGGACGAGTGTCCGTTTCAGTGGTAAACACGGTGGGTTTGACCCTTGGATGGGAATCTCTAGTTTCTTTGGCTGGTTTTTCCCGGATCTCAGAGCACCTCTCGGTAATTAAGTCAATGGAAGGGGGCGGTTCGGCGGGTAGGGTATCTATGATACGGCGGCAGTCCTCATTAGCGTTCTGCCTTACCATTTCTAGAAGCATTTCCCATAGCAGATCGGGATTAGTAATTGTCCGAGCCATCGCTTCGCGAAGGCGGTCTACAAAGATTACAAAGCTTTCATTGGGTCCCTGCTTGATATCAGCATAGCTTTTAATTGGTGCCAGGTCTACGGGAATACTAAACAAAACCCTCTTTGCCACATTCTGGATTTCATGCAACACCTCCTCTGGCACGTTCGCAGCTTGATCTTGGGGCTTAGAAAAGTTCCCATCACCCGCTAGGTGATCCATAGTAAGTGCTGCTTTATTAGGGTCTCTTTTGTATATCTCAAGCAGCTTGTGGAGTTCTCTCCTCCACTTCTTCTCCCACACCCAATATTGGGGTTCTAATAGTAAACTTGTCATTAAACTCTTAATGTCTTTTGATACCAGGGTGGATGACTCGAAGGTTGCATTAACTAGACTTTTAAAATATGATGAATTTCGCCCAAAATCCTTTCCTGCCTTACAAATATCTTTAATGATCCACTGCGACAGTGGTTCCCACCGTGGGTTTAACCCTTGCCGGTTGTATGTAACTGGAGCAGCGAATGGAATGGCTGCAGCTGCGAAGGCTTGGCAAGCCTCCGTCGTCCCCCCTCCCGGCTCAGACCCGTGGGAACTGGAAGCCTGGGCGTGGGAAAGTGGAAGGGGGGCGGGGTTCCCAGGGGACGAGACAGGAAGGTGGGCGGGGTGCGCGACGGCAGGGGTGGAGGGTGTTGGGGGGTGGAGCAGGGAAGGCGGGAGGGGACCCGTCGGATTGACATCTCCGGCCGCAGAGGGTGGGACCGACGCGTGGCCAATCGACGCCAAGGGGGTAGGGCTAGGGGAGGGGGTTAGGGGTTTCCTGCCGCGATCTCCCGCCGCAGAGGGTGGGATCTACGCGTGACCAATCGACGCCAAGGGGGTAGGGCTAGGGGAGGGGGTTAGGTGTTCCTCGCCGCGATCTCCCGCGCGCGCGCACTTCGAACAGCAAGTGCCGCAATGCGGCATTTCTCTAACGGTCACCCCGCCATCCTGTGGCGCAGTTCGTGTTTCTTTGTCGCCATCTTTATGTGGCGCCGTTAGAAAATCTAAGCAACTACGGTAACCGGGGGGACTGGGCGCAACAGGCGCGACTGGGGGAGAGGGGTTAGGAATGAGGGTAAGGGTAGGGTCTGTCTCGGGTTGGCCCGTCCCGGGACAGAAGGGGTCGGTGGTCTTCCCGCGCGGGTCGGGGTCTTTAGCACCCCGGATTTCTCCCCCGCGCCCACGGCAATCGGGGGGTACCTGCGTGGGTTGACTACTCGGGGTAGCGGGGTCGGGATCGAGGGAGATAGGGGGTTCATATGGGGCAGGGGTTTCAACATCGGCAACTCTCAAACTCTCCCCATTACTCGCCCAGACACGATAAATTAAAACTTGTAAAGGAAAAAACTGTCTAACTGAATCATCTCCTCGTTCGAAAAACTCTGTTAACTTTTGTCCCACATCATCCCAAAACTGAACTCTTAGAACAACGGAAGGCTGTGAAAAGGGCACATACTTAATGATCCACTTTACAAATTTTCTTAACAGAATCTTATCAAAATTTTCCCCGCTATCTTGTAGTCTAAGTTTAACAGTATAATATAAACTAGAAATCTCCCGGTTCTTTCTTGACAGTTGGTTGCCCATTTCTGCCAAGAAATTTCTGTGCTCACCTCGGTAAAATAAAAGGGAATAAACACCGAGCTTACCGCTCTCTTCACGCACCGGCGCTCCGACGCCTTCCACGCAGCTGCGATTTCTCAGGCTACCAAGCCTCTCACTTCGGGCCACCGAGCCCCTAAAATCCACAAAAACGAACTGAAATCCGGAGGTGAGGTCTCCGCCGAGAACAGCTCTCCCACTGAACTGCTGGGAGATCACTGTTCTCCCTGCAAATCCCCCCTCTAAAACAGAGGAGAAATGCAGGGGTTGGCTCTCAACGCGCGTCGTCGTCGGTGGTAAACAAGCAGTCCTGACTGGTTCGGAGAAACCAGAACGTTGGGCGCCAAACTGCCGCAGAAAAGCCGCTGAGGGGTTTTTCTGCGGATCCCCGTCCCGGGAGCCTCCTGCCGGTGGTTGCCCCGTCCCCTCCCAGCGGACCACGAATGTCCTAAGCTTTCGCTGGACAGACGTGGGAGACTAGCCGTCTCCTAGGAGAGAGGGAGCGTCGGAGGATCCTAGGATTTCCCTGGGGTGCCGCGGAGAATCAGGGAGGACTCTCGCCTTGGGTAACAGAGTACTTTATTGCTCTCAATCCCGGGGCAGAAGAGCCTCGAGCTAGCTCATGCAAGGGTACATAACGGAACATGAGGGCCAATAGGGAACGACCAAAGGGGTGGAGTTGTGGAAGGGACAGGGGTTTACTTCCAATGGTAAGGAACCGCGGGGGGGGGGATAACCGGCAACAGACAAATCACAATGTACAGAACTGAGAACTCTCTGGAAGACGGGAAAGGATCAAACTTGGATAGACGAACGGGAAAACC